>JACVBY030000515.1:600000-1056166 GCA_017589505.3 Metroxylon sagu | reverse complement strand
AAGAAATAAAGTTGTGATGCAGGTGATGGTCCAAAGAAGGAAATCTTTCTTGTCTACACGCCATAGGAATAAGGCTTGCTCATAATCCACCTGAAACAACAAAGGCATACCTGTTGTTAAGTTGACCACATATTAACCTACCATAACAAAGTCATGTGAAACTCTCTAATGGAAAAACTGTATGCCCAAATTCAAAAACATCCAATTAAAACACTTTTCTATCATCTGCAGGGAACTAGGCTGTTTATCCTTCTGGCACACTGGTCAGGTTGAATCTCATATGGCCAGGATGCCAAATCCAAGCCAATTGTGTCTCCTAAATAAAAAGTAGGAGATAAAAGGAAACTTCATACTGGAAGAGAAACTTTAATTGTCTGCATCACAGAAAGAGGGAGAAGAAGATGATAATGCACTATCATGTGGAGACTGCATCTATCACAGTTCTTGCTGAATCTATGACACTCATGCACACTAACAATCCCAAACCCTATGACATGTGCTTGCTTCAGTAATTATCAAAAATTGATCAGTTGCAACTCAGAATATTATGTAACCAATGATGCTAAAGTAGTAGAGTCTGTTAGACAGGATTGTATCGGGTTATCTTTTGGCTAATAATTGAAAGTATAGCAAGGCATGGCATAAATGCTTGAAGCTAGACCTGTAGAGTAGACTATGCAATCAATATGGAATAATGGCAATAAAAAAGAACTAAAAACTAATGTCAGACAAGATAAGCAAGAATAATAAATTTTGTAAGTCAGAAAACAGATATTATCAAACTTTGTAGGTCAGAATACTGATAGTATCAGCATCACAGATAAAAACATAATCCGCCATTTACAGCCAAGCATTTTATCGGCAGAAAGGGAAGAGCTGAAGAATCTGCTCATGAAGCAAGACAAAAAGGTGATAATTAGTCAAATCCTTGCCCTGTTTTTTATTCACAGTTACCAATATTGGATCACAAATTGCTTCATCCACAGTGACTGCAATATACTAGATGATTAGATAACGGGAGGGAGTATCTTGCATAATTCTTCTAGAGGTATTGAGAACAATTTAATTGAATCTGAGAGAAGAACAGAAAATGTGATGACAGATAATAAACTGAAAACCAAATATATTAAACACTAAGATACATGGTTTACTTTTAATTTTCCATTTTCAATTACCAGATCATTGTTTATGCAAATCCCGTCACTTCCACCTTTTATCCAGGGAGTAATTTCATGGAAAAAAACAAGTTAAAGGACTCAGATGAACCATGGTATCACCCAACAAGTGTGGCTAGTAAAACAGAGAGATAATCATGAAAACAACGTTAAGATCAGGTAAAGGATTCTTTTTGAAGGATTTCTTACCAGACTTATTCCAACAGAGACTACAATGGCGGCCAATGCACACTGGAACATTAACAAGCCAACTTAGGGTAAGTTTAAAAAGATTGTCCAGCAGTTATCGAGTGCTAAAAAAAGACACAAGGCTTAGATGATGATAAAAGCATTAACTGCAAGAAAACTAGTAAAATAGAAAAACAACACTGTCTGGGGCAAGGATGAATCGTTCAAGAAACAATAACTTAGAAGCATTTTGCACAACATAGCTTTGAGAAAATAAGTTAATGCAGAGTCCCAAATATTCTTTAAGCAGGCATAGAAACTAAGTAGAATACATTGTGGTCAATTTATAAGCAAACTCAATGGACATTTGAAGTTGGCTAAAGAAAATGAATATGAAGCAATGTGTCTAGACAATGCCTATGCGCTTCCATATGTGTCTGGTCCCTAAATATTTTTTCTAAACCTACCAGTAGCTATTTTGTTACTTCATCATTCCAAGAAAGATATTTCTCCACCAATTCAGGACTTGGTGCTGAAGTGGTAGGATTCTCTCTGTGTACATTGCTCACCTTGATTTCTTTATATCTTTACTATCTTTTTAGAAACATTCTGCAATGTGACATCTTACGCTACTTCTGATATAAATCTAAAGATTCAATTTCATTTCTTCAATATCCTTTTTACCAAATATACCTCTACAGGACCTTTCTTCAATTACCATCTTATTCTCGGTTAGGATTTACGTTCTTCCTGTTCTTCTAAATGCATCCGTTACAGTCAAACTATTTGCACAAATCTTAAAGGTTGCTTGACATGTTTGTCACTCAGACCTCATAGCAAAGAAAACTAACATCTGGTTATATTCATCAACAAGTTATAGAAACAAAATTAACATAGGGAAAGATTATATATATATAGATTATAGAGAGAGAGAGAGAGAGAGAGAGAACCTTCAATAAATATGACAATTTAGAATGCCCCTTTCAAATATGTAATGTAATGTGATCATGTAGGATGCTATCTATTCTACAAATGCTAGTATAGAAAGCTAGTTGGAAATGAACTTTTCACAAAGATAATTAAATAAAACAGGTGGTAAGGATACGAATGTAAGCCAACCCCAGATGTTTACTATTCTTCCTTGACATATAGTCCAAATCCAAATCTACATTGTAGATTTCATGTACAATGATTAATGCAGGCCTTGACCAGGGTAGAATAGAACCAAACAAAAGCCATATTTACCATTATACCTTCCATCACAAACCAAATTAAATTCAAGCACCTTGTGAATTCCATAGTATATTTGAATCAAATAAACAATTTTCTTCATGGTGGTTTGACTAAAAGAATCAAAAGCACGTAGTGCATCAGAACAAAAAGGATTGGTATATGTGAAGGAAACCTTTCAATTAGATTTGCCACATTTCGATAGCTAAGAACATGATCTAAATCTGCTACACATGGTTTGAGACAACAAACATTTTTTGAGGCCAGAAGTACTAATCTTTTTAAGTTATCGCCCACTTGAATCTATGAATGAAATACTTTTCAGCCAAAAAAAGACATTTTTGATGGGATATCTTTGTTCAGAATGAACTTAGACCATTCCACTGCCTGTCTTCTAACTCCGAAATTGCACCAAGCTGATGAAATTATGAAGTGACCATGGATTTCATACATATGTATGATGTATATGTGTATATAACTTTTCTTCATGAGCAACTACTGTATCCAGAGCAAACATTTCTTGATAGAGCTTTCAAAGAAAAAATAATAATAATTGTGTAAGAAAAATGAATGTAAAATGGTTAACAATGTGGAAAGAGACATTGATTAGATTTATCATCTCTAAAAGTGGATGGCATATTAAATGTTCTGAAATAAATTTAGATAGAGAGAAAGTAAGAATATGGTAGAAAGCTTGACATGAAAGTAAAGCAGGGATATGGGTACTAAACGGTTTGTTTGGCATCATTTTTTATTTCTTAGTTTTTATTTTTAAAAATAAAAATCATAGGAGCTGAGGCAAAAAAATGTTTAGTGCAACTGTTTTTCTTTTTTCATTTTTCAAAAATAATTTTTATTATCTCTAAAAAATAAAACTACAAAATTCTTACTTTCACTATTTCTAAAAATAAGAAACTCATGTCTTTTACCCCCATCATTAATACCACCTTCATTATTACTACCGCCGCTGTTGCCGCCACTACTACCATCACCACTATCATCACCATCATTGTTATCTACACCACCGCTACTACCACTATCCTCATTATTGTTTCCTCCACCACCACCGCCACTATCATCACCATCTATGAACTTCGTTATCTGTTACAGCTATCACAACTTTTGGTACACCACCGCCGCAACTATCATCACCATCGTTATCATCTTTGCTACTACCATTATCACTCCTATGACTTTCGTTACCTGTTACCGCTATCACAGCTTCTGCTGCACCATCATTGACATCATTGCCGCCACTATCATATCATCGGTGCCCCTACCATCATTGTCACCATTGCCGCCACCGCCACTACAACCTCCATTGTCTCTACTATTACTATTTCCAGTTCGGCTACCATCATTGTGTTTATATTTTATAAAAATAATTGACTACACCAATCATATTTACATTTTTTAAAAGTTAGAAATAAAATGGAAATAATTTTTTTAGTTTATTTCTCAAGGTAAAAAATGAAAGTAATGCCAAACGATGCCTAAGCTAACTAACAAACAAAATGGCAAATGGACTATTTGTCATTCTAAATGCTATAGTTTTTCCCTTTTTTGACATATCTGCATAAAATTCTATTAGCACCAGGTGAGCTACCCCTAGGGATTATATGTTAAAGGTTCCAAAGTGGGGTTTGCATGTGTTTGTCTTCTTATAGAGATATATGTAATAAGATAAAATTATGGTGCACATGTAAAATTCAAAAAAAAATGTTATATAATATTCTACTTTTCTGTTCACAGTATGTAGAAAAATAAATGTAATTTAATGTTATTTATAGATTTATGAGACTGCAAGTTATGCTCTTAGCTTCAACTTTCAGAAAATAATGATCATTAGTTAGAGATCTTTCATCATGTTAAGCATTTTTTTCATTTTCCATTCTACCTACAAAGGAGCAAAGTACAGTAATCTTTTCTAGAAAGAGAGTCTCTAATTTGAATAACATGAAAATTTAACATTGCAGAACTATACCTGAGGTATATCTCTAAATAATGGAGTCAGAAAAAACAGAGCACATCCCATTGTAAATCCCGTTGTAATTCCAGATAATCCAGTTTTTGCCCCACTCTCATGATTGACAGCTGACCTAGAAAAAGAGCCTGCACAACAACTATCAAGTTACCATCCCTTCATTAGATGTCAACCCTAGCATGCTAATCCAAACATGAAGAAGCACAGGCTTGCATGAGAGAAAACACCTCATACTTATGAATCTAATGTTGTTAAATTGAGAAAGCTAATGTATTTCTACAAGCTTGTAAGAGGAAAAGCATGATTCATATATGTACCTGTTGCAGGATATGCAGAGAAGAATGAACCACAGATGTTTGCCATTCCTAGACCAAATAACTGCAACAGAAATATTGCAGATATCACTAAAATTTTGATGGTAATATATTAGTATCCATTCAGCTTTCCAAGGTTGAAAATTGGTGACACATGTGGTACAAAGTAGCAAGTTTTATGCCATACTTTTTTCTTATGCTAATAGAAATGTCACATTTTCAATATCTCAATTTCATGGTTTCCAGCAACACCAGATCTGATGTCTATAATCATGATTTGGATCGTCATATTATATGTGCAAGCAATTTCAAGCTGATTTTTTTTTAAAAAAAAAATATCATAGGAAAATAACAGCCAAAATACAGATATATGAGGATACTGGGTTGAGCTGTTCCAAGAAGACATAGGCTACAGAGATATCATCCACTGGCTGATCACAAATCCTCTAGAAAATTTTCTAATATAGGAAGCGGTTATTGCTGTAGCTATTGCCAATCATAGCAACTACTTATAAGGAAAGGGAGACAAAGTGGAAATAAATTAACAGGGGATGAAGAAAAAGGAAGATCTTCTAAACTCTAGGTTTCTTACATCTAAAACAAACTTAAAATCCAGTTGAGGATGGAATGGCACATAATACTTGCACTTTGCAAAGTATCTTCCAGGTGCATAAGGCTATCAAATATTTAAAAAAGATTGGTCAAATCTCATTCTTCAGTTACTAGTGTTGATTGACCCATCTAATCTAATATCAGCTGTAGCAGGAGGAGAAGTGGGAATGTAAAGTCGGAAGTAGAGAAGGGAAGGAAATATAAGTGATTAAAGAACGTAAAAGGAAGCAAGAGGGAGAGGTTAGTGAGGGCAGGCAATAGGTGAGTGCTGGAGGTGAAGGGAGGAAGGATCAAGCAGGTAAATGTTTAGCATAATATATCAGATGATTTGGAAGCCTCTCTCTCTCTCTCTCTCTCTCCCCCCTCCCCCCTCCCCCCTCTCCCTCTAGACACAAATTTCACAAATACCAATTAAAAAATTAAAGCAGCTATATATGAAATCACGATGAACTGAGACAATAAGGTTTTGTAGTTCTTACCTCCTGATTTGAGTCCAATTCATACCCATTTTTCGCCGCCAATGCTTTGGCAATCCCCACAGATTCCTAAGGTTAAATAGGTATTCATGACTATCTACTTAATAAAACTAGAGAAAACAAATAATTTGGACAATAAATGAAACTTGGTTTTACCAAAATGGCCACTCCAGTAATGAGAACTGCTGTTGAAATCAGAGATTCTGCATACTGAAATTCTCTAGGTATATGGAACTTTGGAAGGCCTTGTGGAATTTCACCTACCTAAAAGCAATGACACAAAACTTCAATGAGAAATATTAATGGAAAAAGGACTATAGCATGAGGTAACATATCTATTAGTTCAGATTCCAATCATGCAAACAGAAACTACTCTCACCACTGATATTGAAGACGGATGAAATATTTTCACAAAAGTTGTACCCAGCATGACTGCAGTAAGTGGTCCTGATGCTCTTAGGAATCTCAAACTCTTCTTTGTTTTTCCCTGAACATTTTTAAATAATGACAGCTTGACAAGTTTGCTTGAACACAGAATCGAACTTCACCAAAAGGCAAGCAATAAATCCTACCAGGTACTTTATGAGAAGAATAATTGCAAGAATAGTAGATCCCATCGCAAAGGGTGGCCATGAGAACTACAAAAAGAAACTACCACATAAAATTAGTAAACATTGATGCTTTCAAAAGATAACAGGACTCAACAGAAATATATAAAACAATGATGTCCTAAACAGATATGTTCACATATCAAACTTGAAACAAAAAAAAAAAAAAAAAAATGTTAACTACTAGTTAGAGTTAGCAAAGAAAAACTTAGTGGCCATCATAATTACCATATCTTTTTCTGGAGAAAATAGGTTATACATAGATTAGTTTTATTTGCCCACATTATAGGGTATTTCTGGCTGGATCATCCTATCACTGAATGAGTATTATCTTATTAACCTGTCAATGACTCGTTTTTCATCCTATGTTTAAGCACGCAAGCAGATAAAACATCCATGAACATGCAGTGCTTGCTTTTCTTATTTGTGTTGAAAACTTAATATAAAATTGTACATATTTTGACCGCCATGATTATTTTAATTTGCCCAGTTTTCTTTTGATGCTTGACAAACTTAAAATACTTATAATAATCTAATGCGGCACTGTCAATTGGAAACACAGAACATTTTTTGCTGTATAGGTGGGGTATGTATATCTAAATTATGATCTGGGTCATCCTTCTAATATTATCTGCTTGCAGCTGAAACCTAGCTGCTCTCAGTTGTCACTCAACTCATCCCACTTTTTACCCACAGCTTAAAACGTTCAGATATTAATGTGCACCAATAGTTTCCAAAAAGGAACAGTACATCCCACAGTTTTGAACTTCTAATTCTATATAGATCATTAGTGTTTGTATGTATTAATGAGTTGAGTTGGACTTATATTCACTCACCCAATATGCTTGACAAGTTCACCATTGATTCTTATGCATTTTTAGGTTTCTAGCTCATGCAAAAAAAAAGGGCTCCAATATGCATAACTAAAGTCTGCAACATTATCAATACATTATCAATCTGATATAATGCAATGTGCATCCCGTACCGAGACAAAATACCCATACTTTTTTCACTTTTAACCATAGTACCACTCGAAATCGAATGGTACAGGTTGGTACGAGGTAGTATAAGGTGGTGGTGCTCAGTTCAGGCCAATTTGGTTCATACTAAATCGAACCTTGATACTGCACCGATACCTTATTGATATGGCACAAAACAGTCTGTATGGGTCAGTATGGCAAACTGTGTGCATTATTTCATTCAACTTCAACAAAATAAGCCACAACTTATAAAAGCCTAACTCACTGAAAAATCAAACACCATCTACTGCTAAATTTTGAAGTTATGGAAAATACTTTGAACCTTGGTTCCGAAAATCTTGGGTATAGTACGAAAAGCAACTATTTGTTAGTTCAAATCCCAAATTGTTATGTCCAAATGTATAAGTGAAAACCTAAAAGAAGGTTCATGAGCAATTCTTTGAAGGGTGTTTCATTGTTAAACCACCATCAGGTGGATATCTACCAAACAGTTTATTGTAATATTTAAGTTGATAAAGAGGGCAATTAAAGGAAAACGAAACTTTAGACTCTTTGGTTAATGGGATGGAATTTTCTCACTGAAAGTGAACCTCACTTTGATGGCAGGTTGTGAAGTGAATAATCCCCAGGAGTTTATGTTTAGTGCCAAACTAAATAAATAATTTCTGTTTTTCTGGGCATGTACAGTTATAAAATTTAGAAGTTAAAAAACCAAAAATTTTTGTTTGATGAAAATCAGTGTATAGAAAAGCTAAAGTGCATAAGCATACATCAAGGAAAAACATGGAATTAGAAATGACCTCCACATATAATGATTGCTAGAAGAGAGAGAGAGAGAGAGAGAGAGAGAGAGTTTACATCTCCAACTCCAGCAATAATACTTTTGGCAAGTGGTACAATTTTGCTGCTCCTTTCTACATTGTATCCCAAGAAGTATTTGGCTTGAGACAGAGAAATTACAATAGCTGAAGAAGTAACAAAGCCAGATATGACAGAATGGCTGATGAATCGGAGAAGCCAACCAAGCCTGTAGCAACATGTACTTCAAATTGCGCAAAAATGATTTTAAAAGGGGACATGATCTAAGATCACCGCTTTAACACTACATGGTAAACCAATACCTCCATTAATGTTAAGCACAAGCAATAATTGCCTAAAAACTTTCAGAGCTTGCCAGAGAGCCTGATATTGTACCTAAGGTTCTAGAAGATATATGACGAATACTCTTATTGTTCAAGCATTGGTATGTTCAATATTACAATTCAGGCTGAGGGTCTAATTATTCATATCATTAGAAAGCTTTAAACATGAACACGCTTCCTGTTATTTCTTAACCAACATCAATCTTCTCATGACTGTCAAGCATGGATGTGGAATCTTGACGGAATCCAAATTTGATCTGACAGCTACTTTCAAGGTTGTTGCCAAATTCAAAAGTTGTTCATAGGCATGAAGGCTCCCCACATGTCATGCAAACAAAATGAGAAGATCAACATATTCACCGCAGCAACAACCACTTATCACAATAACCCAAAGTCAGAATTCAAAAATCCTTTGTCATTCACGGCCATGAAGGGCTATATACTCTTTTGAGACAATCCTTTTCCAAATATTTTGCCATAATTTACGTTTCACCTCTTACGGACCGATAAACTTTGCTATGGAAGTTAGTATCTAACAGTAATGCAGTGTAGATGCACCATAACATTTACATGTGAAGCAGTTGCACATTAATAGAAACTTTTATTCATCATGAGTCCTTATGAGTTATATATGTAGCATGCATACAGCCCTATACAACTCGATATAGTGCAGAGCCACAGCATGTGAGCCACTGAACCCTTTGTATGGCTTTATGACATTACAATATTATGCATTTAGTCATGAATTTGCTCCTTTAGGTTCAAGATATTATTTCCTTCCAAAGACTTTCCATATGAAGCTTATTAGTCTCTTGCCAATCTGCATTATTGGATAAAGATACTAATCTACAATCATGCAATGGATACACAAACCATACAACAACAACAAAGCCTTAATCTCAAATTAGTTAGGGTCGGCTACATGAATCTTTTTTCTCCATTCAACTCAATTTTGAGTCATATTTTTTGTAAGATGCAAAAATTTTAAATCTCTCTTTATCACTTTTTTCATGTAATTTTCTATTTGCCTCTATCTCTTTTTCTTTCTATATATATCATATCATTTTTCTATATAAGTGCATCTCTAAGTTTACGTTGCATACATCCAAACCATTTAAATCATCATTTCCTTAATTTGTCTTTGATTAGTATTACCTCAACCTTTTTACAAATGATTTCATTTTTTATTCTATTTTTTCTTATATTACTACACATCTATCTCAATATTCTCATTTCAGCCACGTTCATCTTATATCCGTGTAATTTTCTAACTGCCTAATATTTTGTACTATAAAGCATAGCTGATCTTATGGTTATACTATAAAATTTTTCTTCCAACTTGATAGGTACTTTATGATCATATAATATTTCAATTGCACTTCTCCATTTCATCCAACTTGCTTTAATCATATGAATAACACCATCCATAATCTCTATTTCCTTGTCAATATAGAGATTATAACCAATCTTATTGGTGGAATAACAAAAGAATCGATTAACTCGCCGATAGCCGGTTCAGAAACTTACGAGAAGTTCTCATCCTCTAGAACTTCTTATTCACAGCTGAGGTGTATCCTAAACACTTGACGTGGGTACTAGGTATCCATGACTATTTTTTCCCTAATACTTTGGACTCCAAAATACCAAGCATAGTAGTACAATAACACAATTCAGAGCTTACCCCTAACTATACACAATTATGTTGACTATTAGACTAAGCTAATTATTCAAAATGTCAAACTACAACTGAAATACATGGATATTGCTCATTAAAAAAAAATGATTATACTAAAATTTTAGCAACACTTAAGTGTTCCTTGAAATTGTAGGAATTAGATAGTCAATAGCCATAGCAAAGTATCTTTAACTAGTTTTTTTTTTCCACACCAAAAGTGTCAGATATTGTTGTTCTCAGCTGACTTAGATGGTATGATCCAATTTTTAATTGTCAAGGGGCATCATGTTGTGTCCTCTCCAACTACCCAAGATTTTCACAGTCCAAATATTCTGGAAGTCGAAATATTCTAGTCACACTGCTATATATACCGATAAATGAACCAACCTCCTTATAGGTGGATTTGATTGGATTTTGTTTCTATTAAGTGAAAAGTGAAGTGTTATTTTATATCTTCTTTTGTCAATGAACTACCATAAGAGTTAAAGGTAGGCTCTTCAGCTTGTATTGGCTCCTCTCACATCAAAGTTTGTTTCATATCTAAGAGAGCATCACTAATTCTATAGATCAGCCTCTTACTAATCCAATCTAACTCAGTTGGATTTCCCTATCTTGAACTTTGTTTTGAGACCAAAACAACTAATAACACTCTTACATAACCTTCAATTCAGAGTTAAATGTATATATATTTTTACTGGGAAATTTAGGTCTTCTAGTTCTAGATGTTGAATTTGATTCTCTTTGGATCCTTGTAGGCTCATATTTATTTCTCAAGGCCCAGCTCATTTCTAAGGACCGCTTAATGGCCCAGAGTTAGAAGCTGCAGACGTGACTATGACAGTTACAAAAATGGCAAAAAAAATGATTAGATACCTCAGCAGCCCCAATGCACATTCCAGTGCACCAACCATAAAAGCCAACAGTATAGCAAGCTCTGTGTACAGCTCATCCGAAGGATCGACAATGTTACTCAACACATTGGAAACTAAGAGAGATACCAGTGTCACCGGTCCAATTGCAAGTTGACGCGATGATCCAAACACAGCGTATACAAATATTGGAACAAAACCAGAATCTGCATTCAATAAATAAATGGGAAGACGTAAGTCTCAGAGACTGCAGTAGACAAAGGTAAAGAGATAACAAAGGAAGTCTTAAAAAGAAAGGAACAGAGGAACCAGTAACAAATGCAGTAGCAAACTCACAGAGTCCATAAATCGGGTGAAGCCCTGCTAGCTTTGCATAAGACATTGCCTGACCAATTTGCAGTAAATAAATCAATAGAATGCAAAGAGAAGGGCTACTTCAAGAGTTACTTTAATGATGATTTGAACTGATGCAAATTATTTCCTAATTATGAATAATGGAAATCAACATAGCCACTGAAAAATCAGAAACAATTGGTTAGCAATTTGACGATCCAAATCTTGATAGTAAAAGCGCTTCGGATTGCCAATGATACTGTGATAGTACTGGAATGTCAAAGAGAACAAAAGAATGGAAAAAAAAAAAAAAAAAAAGGTGTCATTAGATCCACTCTGGGCTGCACCTGGGGAACGAGCATGACACCGACTGTAATGCCAGCCATGAGGTCCACCTGGAGGTACTCGCTCCACTGATATGTTCGCATCCACCGGGTGCACGGAAACAGGAGCTCCATCCATTCGACAAACGACATGCTCTGGAGCTTCAGACGCCATTGTGCAAGGAGTGAGGTTGAAGGTAGTGACGGGGATGAGGGCGTCGGGCGCTCCAGAGGAGTCACTCTGACCTGCCTCGCTAAACCGCTCACAATATCACTGTCGGCAATGTCGAGATTGCTTGAAGTGGCGTAGGATATCTCCATTGGTGCCCGTGCCTCCCCTGCCCTCCCTCGTTCGCCTGTAAGCTGTTAAAGCTGGCGGCAGAAAGAAACATTTGTAGGGGTGGCATGGTATCATCTCCTTCAGTACGTACAGGCAACGCTTCCCTCGCGGAATAGTTCATGAAATGTGGAACATGCCCTGAGAGTGGAAGCGCCAGCCCAAACACGGATTTGGCGGACGAGTAATGCTACAGTAACTAAAAAAAAATCACCTGGTTGCCTTGCACCAATCACTTTGCTTCGTTTTAATGGCGCGCTTCAGGATGCCAACCCAAAGGGAGCAACGACAGTACATCAGTTGAGTGACTTTTTTTTCATTACTTTGGTGCACTTTTTTCCTTGCTGGATACTCACTTGGATTCAGCCATTCAGGTGGGCGCACGTCTAAAATCGCGTTACATTTCTTGTTCTTGTCGTCTGGAGTTGCTCCGAGTCGTTGCAGGACCGGTGGAAGCTGGCTAAGTTTCGTTTGCATGGGATACGCTTTCCGAGATCCAACTGGCGGTTCAGGCAGTTCCACATGTTCCACCAAGGAGGAGAGCAAAGAGTCTTTGTACGTTGGAACATCCCGTGGAAATAATTTACGCAGATCTATCAATAATTCTGCATTCGAGGTAAACAGTTTAAGATTATTCTAAAGCTCAAAATATTAAACAACATGGTTCGATAAGTTCTTGCCACCTGATCACGGTCTCACCACCATCCTGTGCGAGGAGGGAAGCAAACGTCGCGACCGGTCAACGAACGGGCACCACCCTCCCATCTGTGAAAGAGTTTCAACTGGCCCAAGGTGGACTTTGATCCATTAGAGAGATGGGCTTGAACATGACCCAACAACTGCAAACAGGCTTTTCTTTAAGGTCCAAGCATATCGATAGACGGTTCAAACGGTAGTCCGGTTCGATCTGGTTTGTTGGGTCTTGGCTGCTCGAGTCTAAAGAGCTTGATAACTATTTCTCCAACAGGGTAGATCAAGTGTGGTCCGACTTTAAGAAACAGGCAAGATAAGGAATGCTTTTGGGTGGATTTTGGCTTTGAGTCAAGGCCAAACCAGCCCTATGGGGGCATTCCCTGTAATAATTTCTACAAGAAATTTCTGAAAAGAAACCGGCTCAGCAAAGACCCGAATAATTCTCGGCTTGTCGCCCACATAATGATTCATGTCTCTGACCTCATGAAAGCACTGGACCATCTTGAATCCTGGAAGAAAGAAAAGGAATCAAACAAAGAAAAACTTCAGAAATCGTCATTGTTCCATAGTAATCCATAAATGATGAATGTCAGCTGGTTCATACGGAATAGTTATCATGCTTGTGGCATTCATATAAGCTAGGCCTCATCATTAGCAGCCATATTATAGGATCCCATAAAATTTGTTATTCATGAAGGAAGAGAACATTGTCGCTATTAACCATGTTGGCGTACTGCAAGCCGCTGGAAGTTTCCCGTCCTCGGTACAAAAACCTAAGTACAATACAAGGAAACAAAGACGGGTATTAGTTGAGCAACTTGCTGATTGTTTTTCCTCTTCTTCCCTTTCTTCCCCTCCCCTTGAAGAATTTTCTTCCAATATGGATGGAGGTGCACGGCATCCATGCCACCACCACCACACAAGCTTTCTCCCGATCGCACAATATGAGCATCTTTTAGCTTTGATGATGACTCACAAGTTTGCTGTACAAATTAAGGACAGCAATCCAGAAGATTAAATATATGATAGCTCTTAGGTAGGAGATGAGAACGACAAGATTCTGTTACAAGACATCATTAGCAAATTGTTAGCAAAATCATATCAAGTTTCTGACTGTTTGTGTTGATTGTAAGCATCCATGGGAATGGATGCCAACCGAGTTTACTTCAGCTGCTTGGTTAAAATCAAGTAGCAGGAACTAAAAGATGGCTTCTAATATGACCATTTAGGGAAGCGTATATTGAATTCACTAATGCTTTCACATCCACAATCATAAAAACAACTATTGAACTATTTATTCAATCGGGCAATATACTTTGATGATACAGTGTCAGGGATCGACATCATTGGATGTTTTTAGTAATTTAATCATCCAATCACTAGCTGGGACACTAATTGCCCCTTGGGTTATCAAGGTTCACAAACCAATGCAACAAATGATAAGAATCTTCAGTATGGAACATAATCTCTCAGTCATGTCTCATCTAAGATGCTTGCATGACTAGATGCACCATGTTGTACATGGACTATGGCACACTACAAGGGTAATTGAGATTATGCAAGAATAAATTAACCAATACAAGAAAGCATCCAGATTTGTGAAATCATTCGGCAAGCAAACACATGCAAGTCTCCACTCCAGAGGATCATTCCAAAATGTCCTTTTGAATATTCTTGCTCAGGGCAATTATTTTGCATGGACACATGGACAACAGACACACATGGAAGCGGTCCCAATCAGGCACATGGATGCAGGCATTATGTGAATTAAGACTTGCAAGGAATAAGGGACCATCACCTATAAGTAGGGATCATATCTTAGTTCATTTGGTCTTAAACCAACCAGTTTAACAAAGGAAATAAGGCTACTCCCTTGTGTGGTTGCTTAAATTATCATTGGTCAATTGCCAATGCAGGTGAGTGATCATGGTTTTCAGTAGTTATAGTCATCGATGATTAGATATACAGCTTGCCTCTTCCATCAACTGTGTTACACCATGAAGAGAACATGATTCTTGGTGAATTGAAATCAAGCTTTTAGTCTGGCAGAGATCTATGTGAAAGAAGCTTGATGAGTATCCCAACACTGAACATAGCTTCACTTTCAAATTAACAGTCAGGAAGAAGGTCAAATTCAATGTACATGCCTAAAAAGCAAGACCTAAAAGAGAAGCCAAAATTGTAGAATTGCAACATAATCTGGTCTCATTGCAGCAACTAAATCATTATCTAGTCCCTTAGAGCCTATTACGGTGCATTTTTTTTGCTCCCTTTTGGGTGAAAAATTCATTTCAAGTATATTTATCAATTTGCACAGCCACCTGACTGCACTATCAAATATCCTGATGATTTCAATTGTATGAAAATTCTGATACATGACACTTTGATATTAAAATATTATTGATGTGAGTGTGTCCATATGCACACATGCACACAAAGATACATGTATATTCATGCATCCATGTACGTACACACACGCATATATATATGGATTCAAATGACCTAGGCAAAAAATGACAATCATCTGTCAAGTAATATATTTAACAGACACTGCAGCAATATTAACATTGCAATTCAAACAAGTCTGTGCTTAATTATGGTGCCCCAAACAGAAAGTTAATTGGCATGTTCCTTGCGAAGAAAATTTTAGACAATTCAATTAAACTAAAAGTAGGGCTGAAAGTGGATTGGATATGGAAATCAATGTATCCGTATCGACACCCAATTTTGTTTGGTGGATATGCATGAGAATATGGATATTAGCTAGATATAGAAATTTATATAAAATAAATATGGATATGGATATAAAAAATATAAATATAAAACTAGATATATTTTAGATAGTTAAACTTTGTGACTATGAAATCAAGGATATCATCAAGTAAATGATAAATTAAAAATTACATCCATACCATGTTAGTCACTTTTTTCCTTAAAAGTTCATGTGTACTATATAAGATAAAGTAGTATTATCAGCAAAAATAGATGCTCGAATGCAAATTGGATAATTGTCTATCCATATTCATGTTTGATTTTCTTCAACAGATATGGACATAGATATGAATATTGGTCGGATGCTCGAATAGATAGATTCAGATAAAAAAATAGATCTAGATAGATTTTATCCAGTCCACCTCCACTCCTAACCAAAAGTGCATTGAAAATGACATTATTAAAGTAAGAATATGAAGGCCACAGTTGAACGAAGTGTTTTATGGAAACAGATGGTTATGAAAAAAACAAAGTCAAAAACATTCATTAAAAAAAAAAAGAGAAAAGGCTATTTGATCCCATAGGGCATGTAGGTAAGCAATATAACTAAAAAATAACTGCTAAAAAAGTTCAGTGATATATTGAAATGAAGGTTTAAATCAAGAATTGTCAGTTTTGGCTCATAAGTAAGAATAGATTCAAAATAATAGAAGTAAAACTTTGATATTTGCTTACTTTCAAGCATTAAAACTAAGTACCTCACAACACTTCGTCCTAAAAGGACATGACTGATGCCAAAACAAAGGTCACAATTAGGTTCTCTAAATTTCACCATATAACATACATGGCCAGACTCTTGTTTTTTCCATCAATGATTTTCATCATATATATTATTAAGGAAGTTCAAATCAAACTATAGTTTGAGAATGAAGTATAATTATCCAAAACTTGAATGACTCTGAAGAGCAAGCCTTCTCCATTTATATAGTGCTAGAATATTGCTCCATGTATTATCAAGGTTTGAGAACTTACCCATCAAGCCCCTATCGACTAGAGCAGCAATCCTGGCTAAAGACAACTTTGGGAGAGTGATAGTTTCTGCAGACATTGAAAAATCAGTTGAACAAAATAGAGATCATCAATCTAAGCTCATGCAACAAGCAACAACCTTCCAAGATACTAGAAAATTATTAATGAAAAGAGAGAAGATGTCCCTGTATGTTAAAAGGAACCATGTTCATCTTTTAGTAATTAGGTAATCAAATTGAAAGAAATCCAAATATATAGCATGCAAGATATACAAGATATATATAGCATGACAACTTTGCTCAAGAACTAGATGTCAACAGAAAGATATTATCATGAAAAACATGATGAATCATCAAAGGAACCTGCACCAAGATATGACATGTCCATGTGTCCTAAGGTGCGAGAACATTTTAGACTGAAACACACTGGTTTATGAACTCCTTCAAGAACATTTTAGACTGAAACACACTGGTTTATGAACTCCTTTAGGGTTACTGGTTTGTTGAAGTCTTTGTTACCACTTACACCAACAAGAGGCATAGCCTCTATCAATCATCTCGCGTTCTAGCATGGAAACTAAATATCTAATCATGAACATGGAGTTTCTTCATCATGCAAAATAAGCAAGTATAACTGAATGAAAGAAATAGAATGACATACATCTTGGCCAATATATGCCACACATGCTTCTTAACATCTATCTTTTTGTTTTGTAAGGAAGTATTAATGTTTTACATGTACATATTCTATTAACTGACCAAACCAAGTTTCCATCCAACAAGACAAGAAAATTCATTCACATGATGTATAGTAGATTCCCATTTACTATTTAATCAATTTTAATGAAACCGAAAGGATTTTCCATGGATTTTTTTTCTTGAACAAGTTCTAGTTCAGTCTAGATCCCCGCACTTAACCAAGTTCTATTTTCCTAGCCTGGACTATGAGTTTTATTAATTTCACATCCACTTTAATCTTGACAAGCCCGACTCACCTAAAACAAGTTTTGGACTCAATATAGTTATTTAATTTTGTTTTTTATTTTATCTTCTGTTTACTTGGCTTCCATCTGTGACGCTAGAACCAAACAGAACCTTTCCCATCTTCATTTCTTGACCATGACTTAACCATCTACTAATATCTAAAGAATCTCTCTCATCAACAAAGCAAGTTGACCTTCATAATATCATAAATTCCATTAGCTAAAATACCCATTGGATCTGCCAACCACTCCTCATCCCACAGAAGCTAGGCTAGACTACTCCCTTTTAGCATTAAGATCCGCCTCTCAACCAATTAGCCACCGTGACACATTTTACCTTGTATCTTGTCTCAGTGAGATTCCTTGAGTAAGTCATCCTTGAGCCAATACATATATGGAATCTTGCAATGTTGTCTTACTACAGCTCTATGATTTACTTCGTCAACCAATTCTCTTTCATGATAATAGGCAAATTTTTGCTAGATATATGATAAGATCACTAATAGCAGGACAAGAGGGGATTACTCTTGCATCCGTTGTTCTATCATTGACTTTAGAAGTCACATCAATATACAGAATGATGGACTCTCTTCTCAGAGGTCTATAGGCATAATTTTATATTTTCTAAGGCTAGAGAGACTGAATGCACTTTCCCCTGATAATCCAAATTTTGACCAGCCTCTGTTCCAAGTTCCAACCCAAAAGCAAACTATTCAACATCAGAAGATTTTAATACATCATGTCTATTCTTTTGGAATGCAAGTGCTGGAGTGATAAGTGCAGTTTCATCAGTTTATTTCTTTGGATAACTAGTTTGTTTGCACTTGGATGCTTTTCTTAACCCACCTACTGTCCCTGTGCAAACCCTGGATTTGCTGTAGGAAGGACTTATCATTCTTCGTTGCCCAACCCCCTTATCATGTGAACCTAATAAGTGATCAAATCATAAAACCTAAAGATGAAGTGCAAGCAAGACAATTAGAAAATACCATGAAATCACCAAGCCATGTCAGAAGGAGAATTGTTCAGATGAACAGCCTCTTGCCTTCGTACTGCACCAATATCATCCAAAAAGCATCATAAGCCATGATGTCCATCAAGAACTTTATTTCAAACCCCGAAACTTGTTGGGAATCAGTTAATGAGCAGTAGAAGGTTTTTATCTGGAAAGGAAAACCTTTTCTTGATCGCTGAATATGCACGCCATTGCAAAAGAAAATACAGGGAAAACTTGAGAAGCTGAACAGAAAGACAATATAAATGAAAATTTTCCGACAAAAGGAAAGGACCAGGAAACTCCTTGCCCCGTCGGAAGCAGCATCCTTTAGATTCTCATGGAACCGCATGAATGCCAAGATGTCCCTCAAAAACTTCATTTGAAACCTCAAAGCTTGTTGGGAACCCGTTGATGAGTAGCAGAAGATTTCTCTCTGGACAAACCAAAAATAAGAAAGACACGGAAAAAGAACGAAAAAAATCCTCGCAAACTGTATGTATCCAGACCATTAAGAAAGAAAATACAAGGAAAACCTCAGAAATTAAATTAGAAGAGAATAAAACAGAAAGCTTTCAGATTAAACGAAACCATCTAGGCTTCGCCTGTAACTTGTTCAGATTTGTAACATCCGTGGACCTCAACGGAACCCATTATCAATTCAAGAAGACTGCAAGCATGGTTTCCCCAGCTGAAGGCCCAACATATCCGAACCAACAACAGAAAATTTTGGAGAGTTTCCCGATCTTAAAAACTAGTGTTACGTTTCTATCGTTTCATGGGAATAAAAACGAGAACTAATAGATGAGCATATAGGAAAACGAATTGATTAGCATATAGAGACCAGATGTCAGGGCATACACCATGAAAGATAGCATAAATCGCTAGAATTCAGCGCATTCTATGGCGAAATCCAATTCTTGGTCGCAGAGACGCGGCGTCGAATCGTCCTCTCTCGATTTCTAGGGTTTCTTCTTCGTTCCTCCGTCTCTCGATCCATGAGGTGTACACGGCTGA
Organism: Metroxylon sagu; assembly: GCA_017589505.3. Classification (NCBI taxonomy): domain Eukaryota; kingdom Viridiplantae; phylum Streptophyta; class Magnoliopsida; order Arecales; family Arecaceae; genus Metroxylon; species Metroxylon sagu. Next base: position 1,036,513 of record JACVBY030000515.1, on the reverse strand, counting down.
GGGTTCTAATAGCAGGCGGGAAAGAGGAGGAGCAACCTTGGGGTATGTATCCATTCAAGTCGGCAGGCTTCGGTCCCGCGTCGAAATGAATGTAAGTGCGAGGATGTAATGGGCTCAGCGTGCAATGTACACTAACGGGCCCCAAGTCTCGAAACGGTCCAATTCGTGATGTTGCCGGTAGACTACACCAATCATGCGTACTAGCATCATAATTTGGGAAGCAGTTTTTTTCATTTTCTTTTAACTTCCATTGAGATTCATTTTAAATGAAGCGGAGATAAAAAGAGAATTTTTCTCTCTATAAAAATAAGGATAAAATATTTTTATCCTCCAAAATAGGGATGGAACGCAAAGAATGCTCTTCACCCATAAGATCTTCAATCCATAACCCATGACATTCCAAGTATTTTTATGTCGCTTAAATATTATTATATTATTTTAATATTTTAAATATAGCTTTATACATAATCTTAAAATATCTTAAGACTATAAGTATTCATCTTCTTGTTATTTATTGAGACTTATGGTTGAATGTATTTATTTCTTATAAAGTAGCTCACCATTATAAATTTATATTATTATGCACTATAAGATTATGATTTAACATATTCCTTATGAATTAGCTTATAAAATTTGTAATTGCAGTAAATTTATTTAAATCTATTTTATTTTTTATGTAAAACTTAATACTTTATTTTTATCTTTAAAATATAGTGAGTAGAAATTAAAATAAAAAAAAATGTTTCAAAATCAAAAATATTGTTGGTAGGGATAAGGATCTTCGTGAAATTAAAAATAAAAATCTTATTAAAAATAAGGTAAGTAGGAATGAGGATATTATAGGAATGGAGATCCGTATGGGGATGGAGATAAGGATAAAAAATTTTTATCTTTATTGACGGGGATGGGGATAAAGATCGAAGGCAAAACAGTGGCAGAGACAAGGACAACACCTTGCCCTATTGTTATTTTTAATCATAATAATGTAATACGAGGGCTATATGCTTTATGATTATCTCGATTTACCATGGTAGATAAGGTTTATCGAAGAATAGCTCATGAGCAAGAAAAAACAACATAGTTGAGTGGAAGGCTCAAAGCTATCCTAGAGTTAAATGGATACATGAATTAATTTAATATATTTTAATCCTAACATATTGATCTATTTGGAGGGTTCTCAAATCCTTGATTCTAAAATTCCATATGTAACGTGCATTTGGTTTTTCCTAAAATTTCTTTTAAATATGTAATGCTACTGATGATTCTTCATAAAATTTAAATTTAATGGATAACCATGACTATCTAATACGAGAGATGGTATTTTCTTCTAGACATAATATAAGAGCAAAATAGAAATAATGAAAAACATGAGCGGTGAGGTAGCAGAATGAAATTATGATTTATGAGTAGAAGTAGTGGAATGCCTATCCTCTTAAGTAAAGAAATCTTCATTCTAAAAGGTTGATAATTTTGACTTTATTTTAAGTAATCAAATAATAGAACAAAATTAAGATTAGAATCATCATTCTATTTTAATTTTGATTCTACTAAACTAACCATGGAGCAAGTGTAAAGCTATAAATAAAAAATAAAAATAAAAAAAAAAAAGCAAAAAGAGAGAGATGTGGCTGAAGTAATCTCAAATCACTAATTTATATGGTTTTTGTGGTATGATTTGAATCTAATGTGATTTTATGAGTTTCATATTTTTTTTTTTTTTTTTTGTGATTTATGATTGTATCATCATGCCTCTAACATAAATCTTAAAGTCTCGTGTAAAAGAGAAATGTTTGAGGTAGTCTCGCTATATCCCACCATGGTTGATTCATGGCTGTATTTTTAGCATTTTGCTAAATTATTGTAATAGCTAATGCAAATCCTAAAGTCCATTGCAAGGTAACAAAACTAATAGCAGAATGATAATTCTTACTGCTTCGAAAAACATAAGCCATTTCCATTTAAAAAACTTCAAAGGACTTAAAAAAGTGATCATTCTCCGAAGAACTTATGATCAGAGTGGTGGTCTAGAGTTGAAACTTAATTCATAAAATATTATTATATTTTTGAGAGTAGTGGCCTAAAACAGGATTGATGGTACATTATCATTATATATTTTTTAAAAAAAATTAATAATTTGCATCTATCTTTTAAAATTTTTACATCTTTATTTTTTAAAAAGAATACGAAAAAAATAAACCATGATAAAATTCTTTCTATCACCGCTTGACCCATCAACTATAGCACATCAGGCCGTTTTAATTTGGGTATTATTTATAATACCGGGTCAATTACTATGTTAGTGAATTAAGTTTAAATGATCTTAAAAATTAAGTTTAAATTAATTAATAATCAATAAATTTGAGTTATAAAATTTTTAAATTATTAGGATAAATTACGATCCTTGAGCTTAGGGGACTGTATCACTTTATTTCCTAAACTTCAAAAAGTTATAAAACTAATCCTGAACTTTTCTTTTTGTTTCACTTCGATCCCTGCCGTTAAATAGGTAAGACGCCGTTTGATTTTATCCTACGTGGCAAAATCAAATTTAAAACCCATGCTCAATCCGTTAACCCTTTAACCAAATATCCAATAATTCTTAAAAAAAAAAAATTAACCTTCTCCTCCCACCTTTCGCCGCCGCCCCCTCCGTCCATCCTTTCGGCCACGACCTCCTCCCCCCTTCACTCGTGGCTTCTTCCCCCCTTTTCCATCCCTCAATCGCGGCCTTCTCCGTTCCTCACCCGTGGCCTCATTCGTCACCCCCCTCCCTCCGCCTCCCACCTCCTGCTATGGCCCCCTTCGTCAAACCCCCTCCCGCTGCAACCTCCTCTGTCTCTCATCAAGGGAGGGGAGGGGACAGGACGGAGGGGGAACAGGGGCACCCGCAGCCTCCTCCGTCCCTCGCCCATCTCTCCCTTTCCCCCACCCCACGTTCCCCCTCACCCATCCCCCACGAGGCCTCTCCCTCCCCTACGGGAGAGCGAGGACGAGGAGGAATCGTGTATGAAGGAGGAAACCCCACTTTTCCCCTCACCCATCCCCCATGGGAGAGCGAGGACAAGGGGGAATCGTGTGTGGAGGAAGAAACCCCATGTTCCCCCTTACCCATCTCCTTACGTGTTTATGTGTGTATTGGTTTGGGGGGGGGGGGAGGGTGGAGGAGGACGCGGGGAGCGAGGACGAGGGGGAACCGTTTTCCTCCCTCCCCATCTCAACGTAAGGAAAGAGGCCACAGGGAGCAAGGATGAAAGTAGAATCCGAAGGGGACGGAGGTGGAACCGGAGGGGAGGTGGGGTGTTGAGGAGAACGCAGGAGGGGGGAAGGGAGGAGGTCGTGAGGGATGGAAGAGACCGCGGGTGAGGGACGGAGAGGCCACAGAGAGCAAGGATGGAGGTGGAATCCGAAAGGAACAGAGGTGGAACCGAAGGGGAGGTGGGTTGCTGAGGAGAACGCAGGAGGGGGGAGGGGAGGGAGGAGGCCCTGAGGGATGGAGGAGACCGCAGGTGAGGGACAGAGAATGAACAGAGGGGTCGGAGGAAATGGGAGAAGGTGGACGGAGGAGGCCGCGGTGGGAGGAGGGAGGGGAAAGGTTATTTTTTTTTAAGGATTATTGAATATTTGGTTAACGAGTTAACGGGTTGAGCATAGATTTTAAATTTGATTTTGTCATGTGTATGCCATATGTACTGCCATGTAGGATAAAATCAAATGGTGTTTCTCTTATTTAACGATAAGGATCGAAATAAAATAAAAAAAAAATTCAAAATTAATTTTATAATTTTTTAAAGTTTTAAAAACAAAGTGATATATCCCTTAAGTTAAGTTCAAGGTTCAATGTAGTTTATCTAAATTATTATTATTATTTTTTAATTCGATGCGGAGGCAATACATAATTTTTCGTGGCTTACAAAACATACAAGTCAAGTCATGCTGAAGGAAAAGCCAGAAAGCTCCAAAAGGCCTGTGCAAATGCATTAAATCTGTGAATAGGGTGATGTCACAGTGCACTGCATTGCATTCAATTATTGTTGTTTCTCTTCTCAGTGAACTCGGTTGGAGCGAGCTTAGATTTTCCCCCACCCCCACCCCCACACCGAAATCATTGCTCCCTCCAAAAAGCGAGCATGTGTCTCAACCTTTTGTGCCTTCTGAGGTGGCTAACCACATGAGCTGAGCTGTTCCCTGCCCGGCCTGGGCTTTGCTTTTTTTCTGTCCTAACAGCTTATTTCGTGCTTACACGTGGAAGGCACAAAAGAAACTGGGGTCCACCTGTATTCCGCGTGCCCAAGCTTCCGATCCAAAAGGATAATTCCAAACAGCGTGTTCGCTGTTTGGAATGAGCAGCGGATCTGTTTACCTCCAAATTTCAAGGGGACAAAAGGCTGGAAGGCCATCTTTTGTGATGGCTTTCTTCCACGCGGCCTTCGTATAAAGGGGCTCTCTCCTCTTCTCTTGTTCTAAGAGCGCTTCTTTGGCTCTCTCCCTCTACTTAGCAGCGATCTTCTCCGGAGGAAGGTTCTCTCATTCCATCGCCAATCATCAACGAGGTAAGCCATCGTCGCCTCATCTCTCTCTATCTTTCTCTCCTCTTCTTCTTTTTTTTTTTTTTGGAATTTTTTTTATGGATCTGTTCAATGTTGCGATCCTTCGTTTCAATTTAGATGTAAAGTTCGCATTATTATTGGTGGAAATCTCAAGATCGATGAAAACCACTGATCGCCGGAGACATTCTTTCTAGATCCAGATCTCTTGATTTCTCGAGGAGATGAACCGATTTGGGAACTTTTTTAATATTTTAGGTTGATAGGAAAAGAAGTTTGACTTTTTCTTTTTTTTTTTTAAGGGGAAAATGTCTCAATTTTCTCAAGATCGACTGAATATTTTTTTTCAAAAAAAAAAAATTTGTAAAGATTGTATGCCAGTTAGGTTTGCAGCGGAGATTTGTGATCTATGAGTAACTTTCTGAAAATTTTTGTGACGTGGATCTAGGTTATTCTTTGATATATTCTTCGGTTTGTGTAGTCATAGGTGAGATCTGAGGGGTCATTAAACTCTTCCATATGTTATGTCATTGCCGTTCGGGTTGTTTTGATGGATTTTGTGATGATCGTTATAACGTGTTATGGCTTATAGACTGTTGGGCTTGTCATTCTAAGACTCGTATGACCGTAGATATGCATCAAGTTTTGTGGATTATATCTGCCCTTTTGTTTGGATGTGGATACTTGTTTTTGTAACATGGATTGATTTGCTTGTAGTTTATTTTCTTGATTGCTTTCTTTTGTCTGCTTCAAGCACTTGTCCTTTTCCACATGGTAAGTTATGAACTTATGATCCTTGCTATATGGTTTGTTAGGAGCTAGGTGACAAATCACATTATGAGATCACAGATGGTTAGATCTGAACATCTGATGATCGCCTAATATTCATGATGATTCTCCAAATCAAATTTGAAATATTACTTAACAATTAATCATGTAATTATCTTGTGCGCTCCAGATGTAAATCATGCCGTGTTTATGCTACAACTTTGTTCCAAATGCTAAAAAACAAGCTGCTATTTAAAAAATAAACAGCATCACATGAATTCCATCACTCATTACGAAAACAATAAACGCACAATTTTGAATTGAAAATATAAATTAAGCTCGGAATAATTTGCTAAGGTATGCAGTCAAGTTCAAATATATGGAACGGTTATTCTTTCCTAGTTCAGAAATAAATACTTTCACATGCAATATTTCTTGTGCAGAGCTGTAGAAAATGGCTGATGCTGAGGATATTCAACCTCTTGTCTGTGACAATGGAACTGGGATGGTCAAGGTTATTAACCAAATCTTTTATTGGGATTATTGTCTCCTTCCTTGTTTGAAGATTATCCTTTCTGCATTTTCTTGATCATGATCTCCAAGTAACTTCCTCCCCCATCTTGAAATGCTCTGTAGGCTGGATTTGCTGGTGATGATGCACCAAGGGCAGTGTTCCCTAGCATTGTAGGCCGACCTCGCCACACAGGTGTCATGGTTGGGATGGGCCAGAAGGATGCTTATGTCGGTGATGAAGCTCAGTCCAAAAGAGGTATCCTCACTTTGAAATACCCCATTGAGCATGGGATTGTCAGCAATTGGGATGACATGGAGAAGATTTGGCATCACACCTTCTACAATGAGCTTCGTGTTGCCCCTGAGGAGCACCCTGTGCTCCTCACTGAAGCCCCACTCAACCCTAAAGCAAACAGAGAGAAAATGACTCAGATCATGTTTGAGACTTTCAATGTGCCTGCTATGTATGTTGCAATTCAGGCTGTCCTTTCCCTATATGCCAGTGGCCGTACAACTGGTTTGTATCAGGATGGCTGCATTGTTCAAAATAATCCATCATCTTTCATCCATACTTCCACTGAGTTATCGCTTTTCTGTTTACAGGAATTGTGTTGGATTCTGGTGATGGTGTGAGCCATACGGTTCCCATATATGAAGGATATGCACTCCCTCATGCCATCCTTCGTCTCGATCTTGCTGGTCGGGATCTCACAGATGCATTGATGAAGATTCTTACTGAGAGAGGTTATTCTTTCACCACAACAGCAGAACGAGAAATTGTTAGAGACATAAAGGAAAAATTAGCCTATGTTGCCCTTGATTATGAGCAGGAGCTAGAAACTGCCAAGAGCAGCTCCACTGTAGAAAAGAGCTATGAACTGCCTGATGGACAGGTTATCACCATCGGGGCTGAGAGATTTAGGTGCCCCGAGGTGCTCTTCCAGCCTTCCTTGATCGGTATGGAAGCTGCTGGAATTCACGAGACCACATACAACTCCATTATGAAGTGTGATGTTGACATCAGGAAAGATTTGTATGGGAATATTGTGCTCAGTGGGGGCACAACCATGTTCCCTGGAATTGCTGACCGTATGAGCAAGGAGATCACTGCCCTTGCTCCAAGCAGCATGAAAATTAAGGTGGTTGCTCCCCCAGAACGGAAATACAGTGTCTGGATTGGAGGATCCATCCTTGCCTCCCTCAGTACCTTCCAACAGGTGACCTCTTAGTGCTGCATTTTTCTATCTCATTGGAATAAATCTGTGTTGTTTCTCTATGCCTAATTACCATATCTATGTATTTGCAGATGTGGATTTCTAAGGGAGAATATGATGAAGCAGGGCCATCCATTGTCCACCGCAAGTGCTTCTAAGCTTTTGAAGGCTGATAGGTTTTTTCCTTGTGTTTAGGTGATTTATGGACTTTATTATTTGAGTGTTCTTTTCCTCTTCCTTTGAGTTTGCTGATGATTTGTTCTATTTGAATATATAAATTCTCTTATTATGTCGTATTGAAATATTATATTGTATTGCTGTGATAAAACTCTGAATTGTCTTCTTATGATCAATTTTTCCTCTAATTTGATTCATGCAGCAATTTCCCTTTCACTGAATGTTGTTATGAGCATGTCATAGTTCTCCTGTGGAATTAAAATTATTGACGTGAAATAGGCGGACCACTCATTTGTGTCATGTATTGCCTCAACCAGATTCTAAAATGAATATGTTAGTCACCGAGACACCCTTCTCTTTTTTGTCTGAAAAAATGTCTCTTTTCATTTGGAAATCAAGCCTTGAGCAAGAAAGTGAAATTCTAGTAAATGGCTGAGATGAAGCTAGATTTACAGCCATATTTAAATTGGCAAATCTGAACAATAGTGCTAGTTCTAATATATGTTTTAGCGTTACTTTTGAATGACCTGATGCACTCCAATGGTCCAACAAGCAGTTGTTTAATTGACAAAGATCGATTTTGGCGGTAGAAACTTTGAACTTGGGTTAAGCTGTTGATGGTATATCCTTTGTTTAGCTCCGATGTCCTCTTTATATATATATTTATATATATATGTACACTCACGTACGCATGCACACACGCTTGACGAGCGACCTCTTCAAAGACCGTGCTTTAACAAAATTAAAAAAGCTTCTGTTTTTTTTTTATTTTCCTTTCTTTTTCCTTAAGAAGCAGTTTCTATGCAATGGATGCAGTATGTATAGTGAATGAATAAATATACATGCTAATAGAATAAATATGTGTAATGAATAAATAAATTGATATATTAAAAATATAAATATGTATAATGAATGAATAGATATATATATTAATAAGATAAGTATGTAAATCAAAAGTTATAGAACTAATCATTGGGAATTAAAAGTTATAGTTTTATAAAAATAATTTCATTTTTTTTTAAGAGCCACTTATCAAATTAAAACCTTCCTGATCTCTTTTTATTTTCATTCTGCCTTTGTTTTTTTTTTTTTTTTTTTGGTTTTTTCCTTGCGGCGATATCTAACAATCTATTAGTATTTTCCTACTTGAATGGCTGTAACAAATGGATAAAACTTAGACGTGGTTTAATGCATTTTTCTTCTGTTTACCATCATATGGGCTTAGGGGGCAGCATAGTTGGTTATTAAAAAAAACGAACGAATATAGGAGAGAGATAGAGTCAGGGGTTGTAGGGACCACTGCAAGCGTTGCGTGCGGAATTTTAGCCTCGCACGACAATGATTGAAAATAGTTTCGCACGGCAAGATTGGAAGAGAACCCAAGTTAAAATGTCAACATAACTTTGTGCAAACTTTTTTCATAACACCATACCTTTCGATTTTGTTAACTTAAATTTTACCCAACCAACTCTAGATGCTTAAATTTTTAAGAAGAAAATTATATATATATATATATATATATAATTGAAAGAGCATGGCCTTGGTGATCAAGTATCTCAAGTCCCAGACTTTGCTAAAAGGGTTGCTGGATTTGAAAATAATTGAGTGGATGCCAAACAAGCAAATTTCTCTAGCGCAACAATTAATTAGTTATTTTTGGTATTTTGCAACTAACTAAAGCATTTTGAGGCTTCACAAAATATATTGAAATGATACATAATAATAATAATATCTTTTCTTTGAAAATATCATTGAGCATGGAGAATTGGGATCGTGTCACGTGGTTGGAGCTTGTTAATCCATATGATCAAGGTTGCCAAATACCCTTTAGGGCACACTTGGTATGGGTGATCCATCTAGGATCACTGATGGTTCATGCAATAGTGATGGGATCATTCCGTCTGCTTGCAATGATCCCACGTAAAGGTGGTGATTCAAGATATGCTAAAATATCTCTTATTTATAATAAATATATTATAATAGTAATAATTTTGATATTTTATGGTTAGTAATCTCTGATTTATATGGCATACCAAACATGGTGATGTTAAATCATTGGTGATCCTTGATCATTATGATATATCATACCAAACACAGTGATTTTAATCACTAAAAATTAAATCATCTTAGGATTAAGATCTCGGATGATTTAAGATTACTGGGGTAATCCCAAAATGATCATCAAACCCATCCTCAATGTAATTCTTAGTAGGACTGAAATTTTGAATTGCCATAGTTATATTTAAATCTTTACATTTTATTCTATATAATCTATTTTAATTTATAATAAATAATTATAAAAATAATTATAATATTTATTATTTATATAATAATAATAATATATAAATTATTTATATATTAATATTTTGAGTTAATTCTAATTGAGTTTGAACTGTGAATGATTTAATAAATAAGTGGACCACACACTGATTTCATGGAGAGCATGAAAGTGATACTCAAATCTCAAAATTCTCTTTTCTAAACGGAAAAAAAGGAGTCAAAAATAAGAGATGAAGTTGCGTGCTTGCTTTTAAAAGAAGTAGCTGCCGTATGTGGAGTTTGAAATAATTTGTGAAAATCTTGTCTACCCGGTAAAGCCAGTATTTATTACAGTAAAATCAATTTTATTATAAATAATGTACATATTATATTCATGGTGCATTATATTTGGTATTAGTTATTAGATGATATGACTATCTTTAGATTTTATTGTATGAAGATAATATTAATAGTAAAAATTATTACTTGCGGATGATGGCACTCCAAATTTCTTATAATTTAAAATTAAATAGCAATTTTGTGATATGAAAGGATGGTATAATCTTATATGGTTGTCACACAAATGACCTAAGTGTTTGTAATGTATCAAATACCAATTAGATCAACAAGGATACTCTTAGTTCAAATTCTTGAGCCCACTGCTATAATAAAAGAGTTATTCTAATCGTAGTTTTAGAAAATCCTTATTAACCTAAAGGTATTACCAATTCTTATGTTGATCTATATAACTTTGAAATTATCAACTGGTGATTTTTGATCAAAAGCCTATATATGGATTTGTTGGGCTATATAGATGAAATATAAAGATTAATAGATATCTAAAATGAGAATTATGATTCTTAAAATAAAACAAAATATTCAAGATCATTATAGTGTATTGGACTAAAATATGGCTAGTTAATTTAGAAAAACTATCAAATATTTTTAAATATTATTAGGATTTTATGTTATTCATAAATATTTTTAATTAAGTCTGAATGATCCAATAATGTAACAAGACACATGCATAAGTTAGGAAATCTGCGGTGCTTATAATGATCCAATTCTATTAGTTTATATCAAATGTGAGTTGATAAATAAATTATTACACAACATACGATGTTATGGGGTACTCATATTAATCACATTCTTTTTGTAAAGGCTAAAGTTTGTTGATGTATATAATTGTAACTGTCATGTCATCTTAAAATTTGATTAGATCAAAAGTTAGCTTACTAAAGAAGAAGTTTCGTAATAGAGGAGGAGTTCCCTAATAGAGCTTATGCAGCATGCTATTTCTTTTATTATGAATATAGACTTAGTAGCCTAAAAATCGATAAATCTCTTAACTTCTAGGCGATGAAGTCTAAAATTTAAGAATTTATCTAAGTTGTAAATAATGCAAGAGTTATAGAACTCATTGTGATACGGTTTATATAATTCTTATGAAAGTTCTAAAGATTTAATTTATTATAATATAAGTTATAAAATTCTATAAGTCATCTTAATCATGAAGGGGTCACGTAAATTCAAAATATTCAACTTATTATCATATATTGAATTATATAGGCCATCTCAATCATTAAAGAGTTATGGAACTTCAAGAGATTTAGATCATTTATAGGTTATAAAATTTTAAGAGATAAAAAAAAGTCATCACTTCTGTACAAAGGTATTCTAAGTTTGAACTAAAATAAGAATTTTTATGTAAGAAGAGTTTCCATGTGAACTTTAGAAGATTGTTCCTTTAAAAAAAAATCCTCTCTCTCTCTCTATATATATATAGAGAGAGAGAGAGAGAAAGTATAGGTTTCATTTATTTTCTTCATTTTTCATTTATACAGATTTTAAAGTCATTTTATTTTTTTTATTTTTTTTATTTTTAAGATTCTTGATCTTTATAGATCAAAGAATCTAAGGATGGAGAGATGTCATATTTAAATATTTGAATGTAGTCAAATATATTCTTTTTTTTCTCTTTCTTTCTCTCTCTTTATATACATACATACACACACACACACACACATATATATATATATATATATATATATATATATATATATAATCCATGGATTCCTACAATAATGAGATAAAATATAATCTACATGTTTACTAGATAAAATGGATCAATATAAAGCATAAACTGGAAAGATATTTAAGCTTGTTACCCCATCAGTCCCCTCACCACCAAGCACTATTTTAATCTCTAGCCTCCCAATCTTTCCCTTTTTCATGTCACATGTCACATCAATAATGGTAAAGCAATAAAAACCATTGCAGTGATTTCTTTCCACATACCACCTCCGACCTTCTCGTGTCAACAATATCCATTAGAGTACCCAACTCCACCTTCATTTCGAGTTAGGTGCCGCCTTGCCACAATTATTTTCTTTCCCCCTTCATAAAAAAGATATCTAAATGCTCTCCAAACTGTATTTTATTATATTAAAATCCTAAAAGAAAGATGTTAAAGGACTGTTTAGGCAATCCAGTATAATTGACAGGATTTCTTGCTACATTCGTTGATTAAATGGTTACTTTCAAAAGACGATATTACAAAATCGTAACCTATCTGGTACAAATAAGGAAGACCGTATCATAACTTATCCATGATAAATAAATAAAGAAGGAAATCAATAGAAACGATTATTACTTTCTTATTACCGGGATTCGAGTCGTGACCGTGCAATAATTCCGTTGTTTTTAATCCATATCCCACCCAAAAAGAAAGCCCCCGTGATCCAAGCCTTGATATCTCAACCGTCCGCGTTCCGTTGTTTTTATCCATTCATAGCCACGTCACCGTTTTCGTCTCTTCCATTTCCTTTCCCCTTCTATTTAATCTCGCCACGGCTTCCCTCGGTTCAAAACAATTCCTCTCTCTTTCTCTTCCTAGTCCTCGTCTTCTTCTTTGATCGGTTTAGTCTGGTGGCGATGGATATCGATTTGACTCCGAGGCTGCCAAAGAAGGCATACGGTGGGGATGGAGGCTCCTACTACGAGTGGTGCAGCGAGGAGCTGCCGATGCTCCGCGAGGCCAAGATCGGGGCGGCGAAGCTCGCCTTGGAGAAGCAAGGGCTCGCGCTTCCCAGCTATTCCGACTCCGCCAAGGTCGCTTACGTACTCCAAGGTAAAGAAATGATTTTTTTTTTTTTTTTTTGATCGGGACTGTTCCTTTTGTTTTTTTCCCCCTCCCTCGTTTGTGTTTTTTGATCTCGATTTAGGGTTTGATGTGTTTTCTTATTCGCGTGCACGGAGTTTTCAGCCATGGGTGGCTGGTGGATTGCGATGGCTCTTTACGGTCGCTGATTGATATATTTTATTAAATAGAAACATAGTATGCTGGCTGGCGTACTGGAGTCAAGGGGACCTATAATATAAGCTCCTGTAGTGGTGGTTTAATGCGATCGCTTTCAATCTTTGAGTCTTGAGCGGTGGGCCAAAGAAAACAAATTTTTCTAATTTTTAGTGAATTAATCGAGCCAAACGGAATCAAGATGGAAACTTAGTACAATAATTTTTAAAAAATCTTTTTTTTTAATTTTTTAATTTTAATTTTGCTCAATATTGTAGTTCGATTCGGTTTATTTTTTATTTTTTAATTTTCGAGCCATTGATATGGATGGTTGGTTGTGGAACAGATCTGGCATGGAGTCTTTTTTTTTTTTCAAGAAAAAAAAACTTTAAGAATGATGGAAATTTTAGAATTTTTTTTTTTTCCCCTTCTGAAAATAATGCTCTGCTAGAAGTGTTCTTCCTTTTAATCCAATTTTCTACATTAATAAAAAAAGAAGTTCTTGATGATTGATCTTTGGCGCAGGCTTAATGTTTTCTAAGATATAACAATTGAAAAAGAGAGCTTTGGATTAGCCTTTCCAGTTGATGAGATTTCCTCCCTCTTGGTTACAGGAAGCGGTACTTGCGGAATCGTGTTGCCAGAGGCCACCAAAGATAAAGTGCTCCCCATCAAGCAAGGCGACTCCCTTGCCCTCCCCTTTGGCGTCGTAACCTGGTGGTTCAATCCGAACGACATCGACCTCGTTGTCCTCTTCTTGGGTGACACCTCCAAGGGCCATAAGGCTGGAAAATTCACCAACTTGCAGCTCACCGGCGCCAACGGCCTCTTCACCGGCTTCACCCCTGAGTTCGTCAGCCGTGCCTGGGACCTCACCGAAGATGAGGCCAAGAAGCTGGTCCACAGCCAAACCAACTCCGGCATCACTAAACTGAAGGCCGGCCAGAAAATGCCCGTGCCCAAACCTGAGGACAGGGAAGGGATGGTTCTCAACTGCTTGGAGGCTCCACTGGATACCGACATCAAGAATGCTGGCTGTGTCGTCGTCCTGAACACTAAAAACCTTCCCCTGGTCGGCGAGGTTGGCCTCGGAGCCGACCTTGTGAGGATAGAGGGCCATGCCATGTGCTCGCCGGGCTTCTCCAGCGACTCTGCGTTCCAGGTGACGTATGTGGTCAGGGGGAGCGGTCGGGTTCAGGTTGTCGGCGTCGACGGCAAGCGGGTGCTGGAAACCCATGTGAAGGGTGGCTATCTGTTCATCGTGCCGAGGTTCTTTGTGGTGTCCAAGATTGCTGATGCTGATGGCTTGGATTGGTTCTCCATCATCACCACTCCTAAGTAAGTAAAATTCACTGTTGCTTTTTAATATATGCGGCGTTACCGATGATTAATGTTGGCTGATCGGATTTAGAATTGTGTGGTATTACTGTCTGAAATGGTTGTGTGGAATTTTGCAGCCCGGTGTTCAGTCATCTGGCAGGGAGGACGTCGGTCTGGAAGGCTATATCGCCGGAAGTGCTGGAATCCGCGTTCAACACCACTCCAGAGATGGAGAAGCTGTTCAGGTCCAAGAGGACCTCGGATGCCATCTTCTTCGCACCTTCCAACTGACGACGGGACAAGTTTCCTAGTGTTCCGTGGTTAATAATTTTCCTGTCTACCCGTCCTCGTTTTTCCTTGCTGCCCCCCGTTTTCTGCTGTGCGCGCCTGAACTCTGTTTAGGCTCCTCGTTTTTCCTTGCTGCCCCCCCGTTTTCTGCTGTGCGCGCCTGAACTCTGTTTAGGCTTCTAATAATACCTGTATCAGATGATCCATGTGTGGTTTTCGTGTTCTTAATGTTGTTCTCGGTTTGGTATTCCGATGAGGATTTAACTTAACACTCGATTGCCTTAGTGGAATGGTGACTTTGGCTCCTCGGTAGTCTTGCCTTTGCATCACATTTTAAACTGATGCTCTCAAACGTGATGCTCTCAAACGTGGTTAATGATATGCATCTATCCACCGAGCCGTGTTGAAGCATTTCCTTTTCACAACCTCATTCGATTCGGCCACGACTTATTTTTCTATTTTCGTGGAATATCCTTCCCTTATTTCCAACACGAAAATATCCTTCCTTTCTTTCCAGCAGCTTTGATCCTTCGTTTGTTCAAGATTTCAATTGACTTGCCAGGATCCTTCGTTTGTTCAAGATTTCAATTGACTTGCCAAGAAAAATTATTGCGTAGCTTCTATCATATATCTAAAGCCAGAAAAGCGCAAGAAAAGATGATGATAAACGCAAGAAAATATTATAATAATAATAATAACAATAACAACAACCCATAAACAGCTGTTTCTACTTTTTTCATTTAAAGAAAAAGAAAACGCACATTACATCGAACTTCAGTGTCAACAACCTACGGTAAGCCACAAAAATTGAATTACAACATCCCCAGCTATTCTTAGGTATTTTCATTCATCAACCAACTATTCATAAACCATAAACTAGATACAAGATTACAGTGAGGGTTAAGAGTTTTTTTCATTCATCATAAACCCATAAACCAGATACAAGATTTCAGTGACTTAGAGATAAACATGCAGTTCCTACCACCCCCAATTACATGTCAATAAGGATAAGCAAGTAGTCCAAGGCAGACAATAAGCAAGGATGTTATTTCATAATCGGACTAGGTCATGTATCATGAGCCTGTGCATGCTCAGGCTGATGGGTGAACTCATAATCAAGGTGAACAAAGGCTCGCTCTATCTCAGGCAGAAGTTCAAGCTTATCCTGTAAGGCCTCCCCGATGTCATGTGCCTCTCTCAGACGCATAGCTGATGGCAAGACAATATCGACCTCAACGAAGTAGTGTGAGCCAAATGTGTAGGCCCGCACAGTGTCGATATGTCTTACGGCCTCGTGATGGTTCCGGCAAAGGTAAGTCAATTTCTGTAGAAATTCTGGCGCCGCCGACCGGCCCACCAGGGAGTTCACCATTTCCAGCGCAGCCATCGACCACGTACGGATAGTATTTAGCGCCAGCTGTACATCAAAATATATTAAATACAAATATGGTCAGTCATGTTGGTTTCAAGGACTCTGTCTAGATTTTCAAGAAATGTGAGAATCATAATGCACTCTTCTTCAATTTAGAGTTCAAAAGTAAAGCCTCATAAGGGATCATAACAAAAACAAATAGACAACATGCAGTAATGATACAATTGGATTCTACAGATAATTCAATCAAACTTTTGGGCCACCACCTACAGTTTGCCTCACAGCCAAGTATCTGGTTCTGTTTCTTATATCGGTCGTTGCCACCAGGTGGACCATTGTAGGAGACAGGTTTATGGGACAGCGAAGTGGCACTACATCAGCTAAGCTATTAAGTTTTCCAATAAGCTTTTCCATTCTTACATTAGTCTCCTCCTGATGCAACAGCATGCAAGTTCCAGTTGCAAACTAAAGCAATTGCTCACACAGTTCCTACTGAGATGCAATGAAACGAGTGATAACAAGATTACCACTCACAATGATAGCTCCAACAGGATCAATCCAGTCCTTTATATGATTGGCGAGAAGTGAAGCCACCAGACCAATGACATTTGTAATGACATCAAAAAAGTGGTCCTGCATGTAGGCCATGAGAACCCCCTTGGTGAATGAGCGGCAGCAGAAAACCAGAGCAAGCTTCACCAGTGTTACAGATGACATGATGCCCACAACCCATCTCTCTTGCTGCTTTGTCAAGCTGAACTCATCTTCCTGCATCAAACAATCAGACAACTATCTGTCTTTAATTCAAAGACACCATAACTATGATATGCCTAGAAACCTAAATAAGTTGTCAGGCTTAAGCTAGCAGGATGGCTATCAGGAGATGATGTAAATAAGTCAACAGTACGGTAGCAAAATTAATACAAGAACAAAATTAGTGGACATCAAACCACTATTATTGGATGGTTGAAGAGATTACAAATTGAAATCTTTGTAATGAAGTCTGTCAAAAATAACTGTAGCCTATGCTTGGTCACTCTGCAATTTACCATGCTGGTGAGGGATGCAGATTCAGATTCCTGATGCAAGCCTTATATGGCACAAGTGTAAATAAATTCTAATGGTTAACCAAGACTGTAACATGGAGGATGTCACTAATCTTCACTAAAATATTAGAAAAGAAATTGTGTCAATTAGAGAAAAATGAAAATAAGCTTGTCCAGAAGTTGAGAGATTTTTTTTAACTTACTTCAGATATTAGGGAGCGTATTGACACCAAAATGATTTGAAGGCCCAGCGTTGCCACAACAGATGCAAAGACAAGGATTCCCTGCAAAGTAAGGTACCTCTAATTGAATAAAATGCAAAGCAACACAGGCGCAAGATAGCATATAGTCAACATATTACACTCATTTCATGAAAGGATAACCAAAAAATGAAAAATATAAATTCTGAAAGAATAACAACTTCTTATAAGCTAAAATTTAAATGAACTATATTAGTTCAAGGAATTATATTAGAAAAATAGGAAGAAAATTGTTATGGTTTGAAGAGGAAGCACATCTGCAGCAGCCTGAAAACACATCTTATATTTCATTCCACTATATTTGGAAGAGAAGGATTGCATAAGATTTACCAAAAATAGAGAGAATGGAAGAGAAAAGAGTGGTCACATCATGAAACAATGATGTTTAAATGTCCTGTAGGTATGGAACAGTGCAATAGCTGCGATACCAAGATATAACACTGTCAAGGATGCAGCCTGTGTTAATGTAGTACAGGATATGTAGCCATGTCGTTATCTAAAGATCATATATTTAAAGAGTAGAACTATGTAGCATGTGATGAATTCAAGGAGTTCTTGGACAACTGGACCCATGGAAGTGAGATGAGAAGTAAGAATATTACAAAAACTACTATTTTCAACTACTATTTTCAAGTCACATCTAGTAGTCTCATTAGAAACTACTAAACCAATGGTTACAAGACAACATGAACATTGACGGAACATGATGTTGGTGGTACCAAGTTGAATAGGTTTTGAAACATACATTAAAAGTTACATTGTCAATATAATGTCTAAACTTATAGCAATCGACAGGCAGAATTACACGGTACAAAACCAGCAGCAATTTCAAGATCATACGTATCTTATTCCCAACAACTGGGAGGAGAAAGGCAAATGTCTTGCCATGCAATATATATTACTCCAATTATTGTTATCATAAAAGGTGCACTTCCAAATAGCACGATGTGGAATTTTTGACCAAACTATAATCCGCATCAGTAACCCTTTTTCTGGAAGTCGAGCTAGTGCATGCCAAAACCCCAGAGTCTACTGTTTAGTGAACAAAACAATACACCACAAGCAAGTACACAGAAAAGATGTCTAAAAGTTATGATTGTAACCTATATGTTATGCAGGTAAGCATTTAGTGATAACTTCTGGTAACTCTAGAGATATAGCTATGCATCCTGTTCTATTAAATCCAAATTAGCATAACTACAAACTAAGGAGCCATTTGTTCATGCGAGCAGCAATTCAAATTTTCAGAAGAAATACTAAATACAAATTGTTATGACCATATTCATATTTCGCGTGTTCGATCTAACTTACCAAAGGATAATTAGAAGAGAATAAAAATAAGAAAGTTGGAAAACTGACCAGTGGCTGCATGTGCCTTTTCCCAATAGGATACTGATAGGGATTTGGTGTTTGCATGGAGAATGCAGTAAACCATAAGATAAATCCTGATATCAGATCAAGGAAAGAATCTAGTGTGGATGCAATAATGGCCAATGATCCACTCATTATTGAAGCATAGAGCTTGGCAGCAAAAAGGATCGTGTTTGCGATGTTGGATAAACAGAGAGCTTTCATCTCGCTTCTAGCATTTCTTTCATGCTCTTCCTGTGCACACCAAAGTAATTTCAGCTCACAAACCATTCTGGAGATAACAGAAAGAATGATTCATCCCTATATCAAATTATTCCCCATAATAATTATGACCTTTGGCACTCCAGGTAGAAAGCCATGTTCAGCCAGCGCATCCATTTCATTAAAGCCCACTAGCATTTCCACCTGTTGTTGATAATACTCAGCTACCTCATCTCCTGCACCAATGTGTCAAATAAACATCCTATTCTATACCCTTGATTTAATTCAATGGATTCTACAAGTTACAAGCAAGTCAAGAATGCAAATGAACAAATAACAAGCTTGGGCCAGTTGTGCAAGCAAGAAAGAAGCAGAATCGAACAAGAGAAAGATTGTTTCACTATTACATATATATACAAAAGCCTTTCGGCAAATAGATGCTACGAGACTGTGCAGATGAAACTGTTTATGACTAAAGAAAATTCAGACAAAACTTGCAACAAGAGGAATAAAAGAAAAAACATAATCTAATACTAACATGATTGACAATCGATGATCCAAATTTCTTCCAGCACTCAAATTTTCACCTAGTAAAGAACATTGTAGGGTTGTGTAAACACGTGATATACCCTATGCCATACCAAATATCTTTTTGTCATTCTTCACCAAATCTATGAATATTTATTTTGAATATCCCCCTCTATTTTGGACCCCCCAGCCAGAGACCAGTCATCAATCAGCTCCTTATCACACAATCATCCAAAAACTGTGATAACTTAACTTGTAGTGTCGTTTCTTCCACATCTAAGTGTTATGTTTTCGTTTTAACATATACCAAAGCACAACTTCAGTCATCTAAACACAGATTCTTCAAGAAAAAATTGAGGGAAACAAAAAATCAACTTTACACGATTAGCCCAAGCAATCGACCATGGAGGTCATCACAATCCTCATGATCCGATCAGTCACCTAAGATTTACAACGACCGCTAACGAAATAAAGCTCCCATCACAAAAGCCATTACAAAGACCCAAGTTAGGCATCTACATTGAAAGAGGCGTGATGAATAAAGACCCAAGTTAGGCATCTACATTGAAAGAGGCGTGAAGAATACCTTCAGATTTCTCGATGGGGAAGCACCAGTGGCTCATATTTCGTGCTCTCTTTCTCCCACTTAACATGTTCGTCCAGAAGGACCAACAGCCTCTGGAAAGAGGGAAGAAGGACCATCAAAGGAACGGAATGGATTCGCCCACTATAAAAGACAAGTGGAAAGAGATGAGTAATTTAGCAATGAAAAAGAGAAGGAATTGCGACGGAAATTAAAAGGAGAAGTATCCAACCAAGTAAAAAATCCAAAGAAATGCAAAAGGAGGTACGAGAGAGAATCGACAGAAAAAGAGACGGATAAGAAAAAGACACCTAAGATGCCGAGGCAATCTTGGAGGCCACGAGGAGGCTTCTCTTGGTGCTCCGACGGCCGGAAACTGCCGAAGTTTAACCGTCACGACCACTTTCGGACGCCGGGCTTCCGGCAAGAAGAGATCCGATCCGTCGGCGTCCCCCTCGGTTCTCGCCGATTCCCCCATCTTTTCGGGCCGCCGGAATTCACAGCCGAAACCCTTGCCACTGGGAGTAGAAGCGGAGGACACCGCATTCGCTTCGGCGATGAGCGAGCGAGACCGGGGAAGGTGGAGGCTCGGGAAGGTGGAGCGGAGGGTCTTGATTTTGCGGGACGCGTGGACGGTTGAGATCAGACTTGGGGATTGGCTCATGAACCAGAGAGGCGGGAAAGAAGCCGCCTATTTTTGTATGAATTTAAAGATGAATAAAATTTATTAAATTCAAATTTACTTACGTTCAAACGTAGCTAATCGTAAAATCTAATCATTTCTTCATTCTTTTAAATTTATTTTATTTTTTTTACTTTTTTATGTTTGGGATTCATGAACTATATATACCTAAAGATGAAACGATGGCAATCAAATCCAAACTTGACTATATTTGAATATAGCCAAATATGCCCTCTTCTATCTATATATATATATATATATATATATATATATATATAAACAAAGAGGAAGGTTCAAGACAAAAATAAAAAAAAATTCTTCATGCATATGCATCAATAGAGATAATTAGCATAAATTATGAAGGAAAGGATATTGCCTAACAAATTTTTTTTCTTCTCGATGTTGCTCAATTTACTAGAAAATCATCTTCTTGATTTACATTTATATAGATATGTAAACACTCCATCCATTGATTGAAAACCTAATAAACTAGATGTCCAGTAAGAAAGGATGCTTACAATCTGATTGATCATTAATTTAGGCTACAACAGTGGATGAATTATTCTCCAAAATGATTTTAAAATTTTGATGCAATTCTATAGCTACTTTCAACCCAAATTAGTCTTTTATCAATTGTACAAAATGAACCAAAGAAGTTGATAAAGGTATTGCTAAAGCGAGAATAATGTGTCTATCATGATCTTTTATCACTATTGCTTCAAAAGTTTGAGGATGAATTAAACCATCAAAGTTAACTTTAATATAGTCTAGTCATGGGGGCGCATAAGAAATAAATTTTGTATAAGATTTCATATGATTATATGGAAAGAAGCCCCAAGATATTAGATATATGAACTTTAAGCCATTTGGTCTTTGTTTCCGGGCACTAATTATTGTTGTTATTATTATTATTATTATTATTTTGGAGGGGGTGTTAAAAATATGCTTTTGGTCCTCAAACTTTCAATCATTACGATTTACTCCCTTATGTTTTAAGAATGTTATAAGTCTAATGTTTTGTTACATGAAATTAGTTAAAATTAGAAAAATAGTTGACATGTTAATCTACGTACATATGGAGCAAGACATTCGCTATTCATTAATTTTAATTGATCCAGTGTAATGGAATATCAGAAATGCAATATTTTTAAGATACAAGAGAGTAGATTATAATACGAAATAAAATGAACTTTGAGTGAAGGTTTGTGCACCGAAAGTTTATTTTTGCCCTTGTGTTTTTTTTGTTGTGCTTTAACAGTCTAGATCCTCCACTGCTTTCTGTGGAGATGTTTTAGGAAATAAAAATGATTGCCATCTTGTTTAAAGAAATAATGAGACAGTGAGCAAAATGAGATGGCTGGTGCTACTCTGGATTGGACTTTATGATGGGCAGTAATACAATTTGATTTTCACTCATTCTTCATTGATTGGTGGAATGCATATGAAAAAATGATGAGGGATAGAAAGAAATCTTTTGTGTTCAAGAAATCTCCACAAAGTATAAGAAATTGTGTTTCATGAGAATTTATCTATATCATATCAAGAAAGTACTTGCTAAGATTTTTGTTAAATAGTTTTGTCCATGCTGAAAGGAATTGTTAATCAACAATATCACAATCAGATTTTTTTTTTTTTTTTTTCAAGTTTGGAATATTTTTAGGTATTTTTTAGAAGAAAACTTGATCAACAAATTCTCCTATTTGTTTTCATTCGTAACCTGATCACCATTTTCTTTCTTGACCCAATCCTGCACAGCTGCCATCACTCGCTTATTTTTAAACCTCCACTTGCTTGTCCGTTCATCAAATCTAGCTGATCTTTCTTAATAAAAAAATAATATAAATATATTATTTCCCCCATGCTTTGTGTATGTGCTTACATAGTGGTATGCTGATATACTGTAAATACACGTGGCAAATGCAAAATACTTGCCAGGGTAATTCTATAAGCTTAAAATCTAAACAAATCACCGAACCACTCGAAAGCTGAAAGCACGATTGAATTTCCCATCAGGTATCTAGTCTAGTCAAAACAAAAAAAAAAAAAAAGAAAAAGAAAAAAAAAAAAGAAGAAAGAAATAAAGAAAGAAAAAAAGAAAAAGAAAGAAAGAGAATAATTCTCCACTTGGTAATGCCAATGGAGCATTTTAAACCATCGATTAGTTTTTTAACTTAATAAATTTGATGCGGTTAAACTGATAGAGAGTAGAAAACATCATAAAGTTCTAATACCTTAAAAAAAAAAAAAGATAGTACTTTCATCAATAGTGTTTTTTTTTTTTTTTTTTTTTTTAATGACCTTATCATTCTTTTTGAAAATTTCTGCAATAGCTCTCTTGACGTGATTGAAGCATGCACCCATCACCCTTATTTCTAAAGAAGATAGACTACTTACAATTAAAGATATTTAGCATATTAGCCTTTCGAATAACTTATATAAAAGGTTCTTGTTATTGGCTGGCAAAGTTTCATCTTCTTATGGCTAATGATAGTTAATTAGCATTCATCAAAGGTTAATCTATCATTGAAAACTTTCTATTTGCTCAGAAAGTCATGGTTTATTGCAAAAGATCATGTGAAATAGGAATATTTTGTAAGTTGTACTTTGAAAAAGCTTTTGATAAGATAAATTGAGATTTCCTCTCTTTTATCTTATAGGCTAGATAACAATAACAATAACAAAGTCTTAATTCTAAACTTATTGAGGTTAACTATATAAATCCTTTTTCTTCATTCAATTTAGTCTTGCAGGTTAGGTGCTTTCTAAAAAAAATGAAATCTTTGGTTCTAATGCTTTCTTCCGCTTCCATTACCTGACTTGTAAATAGATCTTCACTTCCATTGCCTTACTTGTAAATAGATCTTCAGATAGTTGGATCAAATGTAAACAAGGCCTCAAATAGGGTGATCCTCTCTCTCCTGCTCTTTTTATTTTTGTTGTTAATGTTTTGTCCAAACTTCTTCTCAAGACAAGCTCTACTTGATTGATTGAATGTATTGGTAGTCTTTGATGCTTTAACTATATTAGAATCCTTCATTTTGCTGATGATGCTCTGCTTTTTTATATTGACAAAAAAATCATGTATCATTGCAATGAAAGCTTTACTACTTGCATTCGAGTGCACATCAAGCCTTAAAATCAACTTACATAAGAGCTTTATCATTTACATCAATATGGAGGAGAATGAAGTTTTCCTTTTAGCAACTATGTCAAATTATAAAAAAGGTTCTCAACACTTCACTTACCTTAGTTTTTCCTTACGTGTCTGAAAGGCTTAGAAACAGTTTTGTCTCCCTCTCTTAGAAAAAAATAATGCGAAACTTGCTTTTTAGAACGGAAGCTCTTGTTTATTGATAGAAAGATTATTCTTATAGATGTTGTATTATCCATCCTGCCCTTCTATTATATACATGTCTTCAGGATACCAAAATGACTTGATCAATTAAGGAGAGCTTTCCTTTGGAAAGAGAAAGAGTTTCTCAGTGGCTTCGATTGTCACATTAATTGGGACTCATCTATCAATCAAAGGAAGAGAATGGTTTAAGTCTTAAAAATATATCGATCATAAATAAAGCCTTTTTTACCAAATGGGCTTAGAAATTAATCATTGATCTAAAATCTCTTTAGAAGGATCAGATTAAAGGTGCCCATTACCTTAAAAGGAAGTTGAGCCTTAGCCCTTCTATCAATTCTCTCTTAGTAGTTTGGAAAAACATTGGCAAGAATCTAATAGACATTTCGAATTATACTACCTTTTAGGCTTGGAAATGGTGAGAATACAAGGATTTGGGAAGATTTTTTGGCAAGCCTTATTCCTCTAGCCTCTCTCTTCCCTTAGCTATTCTATTTAATAGTCAAACACAAGGCTTTTGTGGCCATCCACTAGAGTTGGAGATTTGCAAGCTGATCTATCCCCACTAAAGGACCTCGTTCTTTGCAAGAATTTGAATAGCTTACCCATCTTGCTGATGTAGCTATATGAAAGCTTTCTACTAATGACAATTTTAGAGTTAAATCATTTTATAAAATTTTTAATAGTGAAGGTGTGCTTCATCTTTTTTATAAGCTCGTTTAGAAAGTAGCTGTTTCTCTTAAAGTCAAAGTTTTTTATGGTTGGCCTTCAAAAACAAAATTCATATGGGAGAGATCTTTGCCAAAAAGGCTTAGAGGTTAATTCTTATTGTCATCTCTATAAGGTGAGTGAAGAAATTGTGAGTCATCTTTTCATCAAATGTCTTTGGACTAATTTAATTTGGAACCATATCACTTCTACTATTGGTTTGAGAGGAAGATCTAGAAACCGACGAGATTCTTGCTTAGAATGGAGGCATAAGACAATTCCAAAATAGCTTCTAGGACTTGGGATCAGCTTATGATGGCTCTTTGCTAGCAAATTTAGGATGAACAGAATTTGAGTGTTCCTCTCAAAATAGGCTAACGAGCATACCATACTCATCAAGATCATCTGCTCCTTCAATCTCTGAGGTAATCTATGTCCAAAGAAGTGTATTGATAATCATCTCAAGCTATTATAGCTTATTACTTGGCTTACTTGATCCTTATTAGTTTGACATTGATCTATTGTAATTATTTCTTTATACTCTCTATTTGTATATTCTTAGCTCTTCTTAATAAAATAGGATGAAGCTTCCTGCTTCCCCTTTATTCCATAAAAAAAAAAAGATAGTGTTTTTTTTTATAATTTTGATCTAACAAATTGCATAATTAAATATATGATTTTCCTTTGAAGTTTAAATCAAAATAAGCTATTATATTCATCTCTTTTCTTATACGATAAAAATAGGTCTTCTAACACATTAAATAGCTTTATTTTTTGTAATCAGATCAGATGGCAATCATCCAACCAAAATTTATTGGCAATCCAATCAATCTATTACTCCACTTCTATGTTTTATAACCTAAAGTTGTTTGTTAGATATTTTAATGACTGTGAATACACTTATCACTCCTTAGAAAGGGATTTGTTGGCTTGATAAATTTGAAAAACTCATTAAAGATGGAATGATCATAGATGGATGGAATCTACTTAATAGGGAGAAGATGGCTCGTTTTCACATTTTGTACATATATTCCGATAGCTAAAGTTGGGAATAGGTGCTTGTGAATCTAATAGAAACGATCTATTTACTTGTGGAGCATCTTATACTTTCATCTTACATTAAGTTGGTCATGTTTATCAAAGATTGACCATTCCAATAGATCAATCTAGCTATATGAATAGTAGTGAATACTTTTATCTCACCGTATCTTACCATAGGTTGGTCATGTTGATCGGCCTAATTATATAGATTATGCTATATATATATATATAACTAGGTGTAGGGAGTTTCGAATGAAACAAAAAATATAAGTGAACAATTCATAGATTAAAATTTTCCTAAAAATAATTCATAAATTAAAATTGTATTACTAGAAGAAAATAATTTCATGATATTCCTAGAGTCATATGTTAGGTGGTTGGTGTCGTTGAGTGCTCTTAAGCTTGATTGATCTATAAACTATGTTAAAGAGATTAATTAAACTATACCTAATTCACACACACACACAAAATAAATCATATATAAAATTTTTCGTAAGCATTGACGTGAGCAACATTTACCCTAAAAGGCCAATAACAAATAAAATTCAACTACTAGTAGTTAGTCCTCCTAAAAATAAATAATAGAAGTTTTAATTATACTTATTGAATTGACTAAAGTATTCTATATTAATAAAATTTTATAGATACTATATATATATATATATATATATATTTATATTTATATGAGTTTTAATCACATTTATCTTATACCTCACACACTCTCCTATTCTCTTTTCTATTATTAAATCTCTCCCTTTGTTCTCTTCGTCCCTTTTCTTTCGGCCAATAAAACCTACATTCTAATCTAATAAGAGCATTGCATTTTATTAGCATTATAACTTTCTTTATATATAGTTTATTTTCTCTAATACTTTTTTATTTTTCAATTGGAGTAACATCAAATTTAGGGCAATACTATAAATTGATGTTATTAACACAAACTTAAATATAATATATATATTTTGCTTTATTTAATATAAGAAAATATTGCAAGAATAACAAAAGTTTATAAGTAGAGATGAAAGCGACAATCATGTACCTACTCATAGACCTCAGTAACATTACCAAGCAACTTTAATTCCTTTGCCAATAATATCAAGACTATCCTCGAAGGTCCCATCTCTTACCAAAATTAGTCCCCCATTTTTTAAAAAAGTTTCTTTCTTCTCCTAGATTTGCTTTATATCTTTCTTCTTATTTGGGATCAACTCTATCCATTTTTGAGTTTTTGATTTATAATAAGAATAAAGGTGAAGAGGAGCATAGAACTATCATTATCCAAGGTCAAAAAAAAAGAAGACATCACAATACTAATCACCATGTCATAGTCTTGTGCAAGAGAAATTTTGACCTATCACATTTGCCATAGGTAAGTGGATGAGAATGAGAAGGTTGAATAGGAGGTATGATTATTTCATTTTAGTTAAAAAAGCTTAAAAAATAATTTTATTTAAACATATATTTCTTAAATTTTGTGATGGTAGATTATGGGAGAAGCTTTGTGCATCTTACCTTTTTATGAGATTCCATAGTATTTTTTAAAAACTAAATAAAAAAAATGCGATATTGTTTGACTTGTCTTTCTTTTTTTTATTACTAAGTAAATGCAGATTTTTATAAATCGTAGTCCAGATTTTATTCTTGAGTTTGAGATGAAAAATTGAAGAATTTATTTGGTAAGTTTTGGATATATAATTAATTGTAATTGCTTCTTCCATGACTACTTATCTATTAATAAACTATTAGTTGGAAATTCCTATTTTGTTTGCTAGCCTACCTTAAAATTAAGCTATTGATATATTATTTATTATTAAGATAATTATCTATTTTATGTATGTAACCTGTCATTTTTTTCTGTAAATCTCTCAATAATAATTCTTTTTTACAAATTTAGCTGCTAATGCTTATAAAATGCTAAATACTATCATAAGTTTAAAATCCATCTTCTTCTTCTTTTTTTTTTTTCTAGGATCCTTAAGACTTATCATCAATCTACTTTTCTCTAATATTGTTTCTAACTCTATCTCCTTTTTTTTTTTAAAATTTAAAGAGAGGAACGTGACAAATTCAATAGGAAGAGAAAAAAAAGGAAAAAAAAAGTTCTAAGAGGTGTGTTTTTTTTAATGTGAGAGAGATTTAATAAAGAAAGATTCAACAAGAAAAAGTATAGAGGAGAATGCATGAGGCAAGAAGGGGAGACTATAAGATTTAATATATCTTATATACTGCATTGTTCGTATAATATATTATACATGTCTAATTTTTAAAAAAATATTTTTTAGTGATTAGAACGATTGACTTATTGAATTGTGGTATGAAATTTACTATTATAGAAAATTTGTATTTATAATGAGATTTCTTTTTATTATACATTTAAAATTTTAAAAATTATTCATATAAATTTAGAAAAATTTATTTATGTATTGATTGAGTGAAAGCTGTATGATATAGGCATATATTAAATCTGACTTATATGATATTTCTTGTCTTATATTCTTTCCATATTTGGTCTTTCTTTAATTTAATTTGAATATTCCATGACACCAAAAATTTAAGAAGGAGCTAAATTTTGTATTGAGTGAAGTTCCACCACATGTGAGACATGCTATCATATTAAACATTAATTAATAGCCCATGAATGCAAAGTATGAGAGGCCTATCTTTGGAAAAAAAAAAGAAGGGAAATTTTGTTTGTCACATTGAATGTTTGATTTTTGTCATTAATAATTATTAATAATCACTTAAAATATAAGGAAAATTTAAATTTCATACACCTGCAAATGTGAAAAGGATATATGTTTTGTCTCTTAATTATCATTAATTATCATTTGGATTTGAATCTCATATATATATATATATATATATATATATATATATATGTGAAATATGGGAAAGATAGGAATTTGACTAGACACATTTGTGGACTGGTCTCCTAATAAATAAATGATATAAGATTCCTTTTGTTTGACTACATGTCAAAAAGGAATATAATAATATCTTTATTAAAGAATATAAGTCTAAGAGCTTACAAATAGTTACATCAATTGATTTTTCAAAATCAATTAATTCCTTATCATACCAACTAAAAATGATGAAAAATGATGTTCAATATGTATTAAAGCTTTTCAAGTTATTTTGCTGATAGGTTAATTTCTCACAATACAAATATTTATGTGATGAGTAGAGGGGCTCACTGCAAACATGCGTATATCTTAGTAACATCTAGAGAAGCTCTTTATTTGTCTCTATTTTAAATATATATAATAAAATAGAAAAGGTTTGGTCGTTGTCTAATCTTTTATTAGATTAAATTTTAATGTTTAGTCTCTATTAATCGGTCAGCCAACATTTGGATCTATAATATTAAGTTAAGAATTGGACGTCAAATTGCCTAATAGAAAATGGTATTAATAATGCCGTTCTGTTTAGTTTGATAGATAAAATTTGGGTGTGTTTGAATTGGCTTTTGATATGCTTTTTAAATTACTATGTTTTAATGATGTGAGATAAGGGTAGGTCAAGTGTGAGCCGAAGCCGGGGGTTACGCATGGCATGCCCTTCGCTCCAAACTTCCTGGTCTATCCATTGCGCTCCCCAGTTAATTTCCGAAATAACCAGTCTTTTGGTAATACGGTGGTGGCCCCCCGTTGGGCCTCGCCCTCGCGAACGACGCTATTCTGGAAGCGTCACCGCTCCGGCGCCGGCAAAGGTGGGACCACTCACCTTCCCCAAACTTGCCGCCGTTGCAGTCTCGGCCGATGACCAGTCGCCGGTCAAAAAAGGGGCCCACCATCAGTCAATGCAAAGTTTATCGTTTCCTTAAATGGACTTCCAGTTGGGTCATGACCGTGGACACCCGAATCCGACGGATGCGATCTACTTAATCCCCACGAATTTTCAAACGCACGGCATCGATTGGTCCACGAGACTCGGTGTGCCCCAAGTCTACGCAACCGCGGTTAAATCACCCCCTATCCTCCTCACCTCCTGATCCCTCCTCCTTTGTCACTAGGGTTACTTCCCATCCTCTCTTTCTCCTTCGACGCCAAGTGTCGTGGATCCTCGGAGCCTGCGTGTGGACGTATTTGGTTCTTCTCCTTTCCCTTATTCTCTCTTCTCCTCTTTTTTCTCTCTCCAAGATTGCTTTTTTTCCCCCAAATTTAAATAGGTCCTGGAAAGAACCGAGTTCGCCAACGCTGGAATTCGATTCTTTCTGGGTTCCTGCTTTATTCCTCATTTCTTTAGCCTATTTAAGTTTTTTTTTTTTTTTTTTCTTGATTTTTGTAGTGATTTTCGGTCAGAGAATAAATAAAAATCGCTTCTTGCTGTCGTTTTGAATTGGGGATTTCGATCGGCTTCTTTCGGGATAGATGAACTAGTTTTTGTTTTTTGCCCGATTTCTTGATCGAGATGGGTAGTCCAGCAATGGGAGGCGAAGTGGACGCGGCCTCCGGTCCGCTCTCCGGCAGCCGGAAAACATTCTGGAGGTCGACGTCCTGGTCCTCTAACCGGACCTTGGCGCCGGACCACTCCGGCTGTTCTACTGAGGAAAAGAATTTGACCAACGGCCGGTTCCGACGCTGCCCGGTCCCTCCTCTGACCCCCAGATCCCTGAGCGGCAAAGCCCGCTCCTGTCTCCCCCCTCTCCAGCCCCTCTCCATCGCCCGCCGGAACCTGGACGACTGGCCCGAGGCCAGCTGCGACGACGTTGGGGAGTGGTTGCAGCCCCCCACCCCTAGTGGCAGGGCCAGCGCCAACGA
This sequence comes from Metroxylon sagu, assembly GCA_017589505.3. Lineage (NCBI taxonomy): Eukaryota > Viridiplantae > Streptophyta > Magnoliopsida > Arecales > Arecaceae > Metroxylon > Metroxylon sagu. The sequence goes on along the minus strand of JACVBY030000515.1, from coordinate 1,006,231 downwards.
GCCCGGCGTGGGCCTGAAGCTGGATCTGTTCTCGCCGCGGTCCCTGGTCAAGAAAGATCAGATCGCCTTCTTCGATAAGGAGTGCTCCAAGGTAGCCGACCATATCTACCTCGGTGGAGACTTCGTGGCCAGGAACCGAGAAATCCTTCGCCAGAATGGAATCACCCATATCCTCAATTGTGTTGGATTCGTTTGCTCGGAGTACTTCAAGTCTGATCTCGTTTACAAGACCCTCTGGTTGCAGGATAGCCCGACGGAGGATATCACGAGCATATTGTACGATGTGTTTGATTACTTTGAGGATGTCCGGGAGCAGGGCGGGAGGGTGTTTGTCCACTGCTGCCAGGGAGTGTCACGGTCCACCGCGCTGGTTATTGCTTACCTTATGTGGAGGAAAGGGCAGAGCTTTGATGACGCCTTTCAGTATGTCAAGGCCGCTAGGGGGATCGCTAATCCGAACATGGGTTTTGCTTGCCAGCTGCTTCAATGCCAGAAGAGGGTCCATGCAATCCCGCTAAGTCCCAATTCGGTGCTGAGGATGTACCGAATGGCACCTCACTCTTCGTACGATCCATTGCACCTAGTCCCAAAGATGTTGAATGATCCTTCGCCAGATGCATTGGATTCAAGGGGGGCATTCATCGTTCACTTCCTCTCATCGATTTATGTGTGGATCGGTGAGAATTGCGAGCTGGTAATGGAAAAGGATGCAAAAGCTGCCGCCTTTCAGGTGGTAAGGTACGAGGGGGTGCAGGGGTCGATCATGATGGTTGAAGAAGGGGGCGAGCCACCAGAGTTCTGGGAGGCGCTTTCGAGCGCCCCTCCGAATTCAGACAGTGGCACAAGGATTAACAAGGAACTGATTGAATCCGCAAGCAAAGTTGGCGTTGGTAAGAGGAGAGTGAAGTCATATGATGTAGACTTTGAGCTTTTCTATAAGGCGATTACGGGAGGTGTTGTGCCACCATTCTCTTCTTCGGGAGCAGGGCAGGAAACCCACGTTCCGGCAAGAGAAAGCGACTGGAGTATATTGAAGCGTAAGTTCTTAACTAGTTATATTTGTGGAGTTTATTCTGATTCTGCCTTGGTGAGGGAGATCGACCCCTGCATGAACCGAGTGCAGCTTTTGGCTGCAGAGGCATCTACATCCCCTCCATATCTTTCTCCTAGTTCACTTTCCCCTGACTCGAGTATTAGTTCAAAGTGTAGTTCAGAGTCACCTTCCATCTCTCCTTTAACATCCTTCTCTCCTTCGCTTACACCAGCACCTGCTTTGCCTGACGTGCCTGACCCTTTGCCACCATTATCTAGGCCTTCTTTTCAACCCTCAAGCAAAACAGAAACCTTGAAGCGATGTAGGGAATCAGGTTCTTCTAGAGCTAAGGGGCCTGCATGCTCTATTGCTGAAAGAAGGGGAAGCTTTTCACCTTTGAAATTGCCATCACTGAACAAAATTGATGCTTTGCCATTATCTCGGAAGGTGTTAAATACGTCATCTGTATATTCCAGAAGTGCAAATGAAGTCATAGGTGGGAGTAATGATAACCACAGGCCCGATGATCATGCTTTAGACAGGGAAAGTAGTCTAGGGGATGTTTCAGGTGTCAAGTGCATGGGTGAATCTGCTGTTAATAGTTCAGAAAATAGGGTAAGCTCTCAGAAAGATCATCTAAAGCACAACGATCGATTGCTGCCTATTTCAACTGGAAGGGTTGATGTTAGGTTGAAGAGTCCAAACCCTACTCATCTCTTAGTGTATCGCTGGCCTGATATGGTAGAGCTAGCAACATTTGCTAGGGAGGATCTCGATTCCAAAGCTGTGTTTCTTTTCTTGACTCCTAATGCTGGTAAAAGTGGAGAAGCAGGTAGGGTTTTATATTTGTGGATAGGAAGGGGCTTTGAACAGGCTGATGGTCAAACAAAATTAAAGAGCAGCAAAGAAGTAGGAGAAGTTATTCCAAATGACTGGCACAGGGTTGGTGGTGAGTTTCTTGATTTAATGGGTCTGCGGAAGGACTTTTCTATTAAGGTACATAAACACAATTCATATCCATTGTCTAATGATGAGGTTGTTCATTGTATCCATATGGGAGAAAGTTCTACTGCAATTATTATTATTTGGTCAATGAGTTCATTAAATTTGCTTTTGACAAGATTAATAGTATCTAATTATTTCTTGTTTGTTTGCATGATTCTGTTTCTTGACATTTACTGTTGTGATATCTTGTGGAGGGACATAGAAAATGCTTGATAATGTTCATAAAGATTAAAACTCTGAATGTTGATAATAAGTGGAAAACAAAAAAAAAGAATTGATAGTAGCTTCTGATGTTCTACCATCACCTACTATCTTCTTCATCTTTTATTTCTTCACTTAATATATTTAGAATCTAATTGTGATAATAACCATTTTTTTCCTTAATAATCTTTTATTTATTTTTTTGCTGTTTACTTTTGAGTCATCTTGCATTAATCTTAATCTCATCTCAAAAAAGAAAATTTAGCAAACTCTGATTATAGAATTACTATGCCATGTGTCTTTGGGAGTTTTTATTTAGCTATTATCTATTTATTTTCTTTTAAGTTTTTCTTTCTTTCTTTCTTTCTCTTTTTTTTTGGGGGGGAGGGGGGGGGTTGTTCAAAGTACTAACTCATTTCCTGCTTCAGCAGTAAACTCCGTTTGGAGATTGCATAAGGGCATGATTGGAGTACAGCATATTTGCTTTAGACCTAATCAGTAGATCACATAAAATATGAGATCTTCACTATTTCTGTAAGAGGGTGTCCAAGGGTTTGTTGCTGGAGGGAGTTTAAACTGGTAAGACTGGACCATTGATGTGCCATGCTCATGAAAACCTTGTCATATGTGGCATGGACATGGCCAAAGCAAAGCTGAACTTTTTGCTAGTGTACACTGTATTAGTTACAATCTAATTTGCCCAGTAGGAAAAGTACACATTTTGGAATTGGAATTAGTACTCTGGACTAAGTAGTATTGAGAGAACAAAATAAGGTAGTCAATGACTTTCAAAGTAGGAGACTTGCAGTTGAAGGAGGAGACAACTTGATTTGCATATGTATTTTGTTCTTGTTTAGAAATTTAGCTGGACTTGCCAGTATATTAGGGGAAAAAAACTGGTGCAAGATATTGCAATGATGATGGTGCATGGAGAGGACTTATCTGGCAATACTGTTCAGACTGGTGAAGATTTGATTAGAATGTCTCAGGGCCAGATAAGTCCCATGCACACCATCTCCAATGCAATATCTTGCATCAGTTTACTTGACTTTCAGGTAGAACCTGCAAGTTGCTTCATCACTTTAATCTGGCACAAGGTCAGGCTTTTATAGTCTACTTCAGAATTTTGGTAATTAAATCTCTTTGCTGATCACTTGTGGCATTTCCTCCTTTATACAATGGCCTACTTACCTATTTCCTCCAACTTAGTGTGATCAAGCCAGGCTTGATGAAAGAATATTGCATTGTAGTCACCTTTGTATCTTGTATGGGAGCATTTCTTTTGACTAAGGTGCCTGTGTTTTGTTGTCAAACAGCATCAAGAAAAAGAAAATCACGGAACAGATCTTTATGAAAATGATGGTAGCAGAAAACATGTATTTAGAAGGGATAATTAATTCGTCATTCAATATGCATGCCCCTGCATGAAAGTGCTGTTAGTGCAGCTTGTGGGTGATACTTCTGTTTGATTTTTGTTTTTGAATCATAATCCTAAAAGAAAAATTAAGATTAGTTTGAGGAGAAAGCATGCTTCTTCTATTCTTGTTTTGTAGTTTGATGCCTTGTTCCACAATGTCTAAAAAGGCTCTGCTTCCCTCTTGTTTCTTTTTATTTTCATTTTTGTATGCTTTTGTAATATCCTTGTTTTCTCTTCTTAGTATACAGGGTTTTCTTATTCTGGAATTTGAATGCTGATAGGTTGTCAAAGAACAGGAGACTGAGACATTCCTGGAATTGCTGAATTCTTATTAATGTTAGCTCCACAATGAAACAATCCAGGAGCCTAACAAACTTGATCGCTGCTCTGGTTTCTCGTTTCTCACAATTTTTATTCAGCGAAGTTTCTTTGACATTTTGTTCAAATAGCTCAAGTTCATGCTGATCAGTGAGGTACAAAACAGCTCAGGTTCAGTGATCTCAACTCATGCTAATTTTCTATAATGGTAATATTCATTATTTATAATCGCAGGAGGCTGCCAGAACGTGGTTGGTTCAGGTTCTTGCACGCTTGGATGTACACCGTCCGCTCCCCTGTAAGCCCAGTGAGCTTGGATACGGAAGGAGTGATACATTATCACGACTTATTCAATAATTCACTGCTTAGTTTATGTTCTCTCTCTCTCTCTCTCTCTCTCTCTCTCTCTCTCTCTCGTAATGTTAGTCTATGAGCTGTATTTTTCCTCATAATGAATCAATCCGTCACTTTCTTCGTATCGTTTATTAACCTCCTTTTTCAGGTGCTAATGAGATGATAATGTGATTATTATAATCACTCCATTTCTTAATGTTGGAACACTGAGTTCTTATGGAGTTGAAATTCTTTGTCCTCTTGAATCATGGTTCTCCTGTAAAGAATTGAATCAAGTCGGCCCTAGAAATCATCAGCTCATAGAACCAAACCCAGGCCTGCGATTGTCAAAGTAGTTTTGAGAATCAATTGCAATTTGAGGCAGAAAGTGGATGGCATCGTTCTTTTTGGGTGGTTCTCTTGAGGCAAGCATAAAAAAGCCAGGAGAGACCACAATCAAAGTAGTCATCATCAACATTTCAATACAAATATCTTATTTTTATTTGCATCGAGTCTTATAGGATCATTTTTGAAATCCGTGCATTCTCGTTATCTAATATAACATTCCACCCTGGACAATTTTCTCTGGACTGTTATTCTGTGTTCCGCAGCAATCAATCTTCTTTAGAGTTTTTCTTGCCGGTGGATTACTTTACTTTTTGTTTTGTTTTGTTTTATTACTTCATGCTATTCCCGTTGTACTAGAAATCCTGGAAGTCCTAACACTGAGGATGATCCACTCATTCCGGTATGCCAGTGCCCCAATCGACCACAGTTTAATTTTTTCAAAAATATTTTCGGTATGCTTGGTGGGACGCAAGGCTTTAAAACTTCTCCCAGGGAACGACCATTCGAAGCACATCACCCTTCAATTAATGAGCGCAAAGATCTTCATCATGATGATCTTGTAATCAGAGAATGATAATGATCAAAAACAAGGGCATGAAGTGGTCGAAGAATCTCAGACTAATGTGACCAAAGACGTGTGTGATTCTTGAATCAGATGTTGTTGGCGAAAGGGATGGTTCTGATAAAAGACAATACGAGGAGGGCCTTGATGAAAGAAACTGGCTTGTGGTTGTTCAAGTAATTTGACCTTTTTGGTAGGCCATCCTTGATTCTCAAGAAAAACTCAGAGGAAGAAAAGGGCAGGTAAGAATCAGATAATTTAGGCTATAAGAAGAGCATAAATAGAACCACACATGATTCTTAGCAACTAGTCCTTGAGATCAATGGAAATGAAATCAAGAGACTTGCATAGCTTGAAGTAAGAAAGCAAAGGGTAGATAAATTTAGTTTTGTGGATGAAGAAATCAACCATCTGCTGGACTATAAAAAGGCAAGGCTTACGGGATAAAATTCTATTAAGAAATAGACTCAGCGCAGCTTTAAATCGTCATGTGTTAGATGATATTCCATTCCTAAAACGGTTGAATAAAAAATAAATGATTTAGTTATTAATAGTATTCATCACACATTTCTAAAGTTGACCATTTTTTTAAATATAAATATTCTGGAAATTGTAAAATTTGAAACAAGCTAATTATAGAGTATGATATTTGATTCTTAACACAATGCGGTAAAGTTAGTAGAGATGACGTTAAGAAAGGTTAGTAGAGATGATGTTAGGAAGATGCGATTATTTCGGGTTTGTTGGTTGGAACTACGTTTCAGTAATATATCAATGTGCCCATTTATACAAAACAAGAATTGAAAAACCAATTCTGTGTCACGCCTTACAGAAGTCAATAAAGCCTTTTTTTTTATAGCTGATTTAACTAAATTACACTAAAAGAATGGTAAGCCTATTGAATTTTTTCACCATCCAATTCAAGAAATTAGGGAAAGATGTGTTTTGATTTTGTCTTAAAAATATGTTTACTCAAATTGTGCAAACTAGCCTAAATTATAAATTAGGAAAAATTAAGGGAGTTAAATTTAGAGATTTGTTCGAGCTAGCAGCAAGTGCTTCTTGACATCAAGTATTGGTTCAAAAGAAAATTTAGAAAAGAAATGCATTCTATGGGTCTTATTATAAAGATCCAAACAATGAAATTAATAAAATAATATGAGGGGGAATCCCTTCATAAATTAGACCGGTATACTTTCAATATAATTAAGGTCAATCAAATATTTGACCACTTATTAAAGAGTCAATTTATTCATTTATCTAGAAATCATAGATTCCTACTATAGATGAATTGAAAGGTTAAAATTTTAAGGCTAACAAGTGACTGAAATTTCTCAATATGACAACAAATCTACCAAGGGGACAACAATTGAAAGCCATGGAATGGCTAATGTATCTTATAATAAGATCTCATTTCATGAAATTGATCACTATGGCTACACTTTAATAGAGGATTTGGTATCTTATGCAAGTAATTTAGGGCTAATTTTATGTTTCCTGTGATTTCAAACCCTAGAGGGCAACATCACAATTGACTCAAAAATGTTAATTAGTTAAATGTCAAAATTCTTAAGGGTATCATTTGAATTGGATAAAAAAGTGAGCAAAAGTTAATTGTTAGGGACCATAATGTATATATATTTTTATTTATATCAACCAACAACATTATATATATATATATATATATATATATATATATGATTGATAAAAATGATTAAAATTGATAAGCATAGCTCATCTACTTAAAGTTATGATTATTAACAAGGTTGTTAAGTATAATATATCCATTCAAAAATCATGGTCAATAAGTATGATCAACCTATTTAACAACATAGTTACCATCATGATCGATGATTGTGATTGATCTATTCAAAACCATGTCTTTATCATGGTAAGTATGGTCAACCTACATTCATCATCATGATTGATAAGAATGATCAACAAATTCAAACTATGTCCATTACTATGAATATTAGCATGATCAATCTATTCAAAATTTTAATTATGATTATGGTTGATAATTATGATAGTCTAATTCAAAATTATAATAATTATTATTATAAATATAATTAATCTATTTAAACTTATGGTTCATGTCTGGTTGACTTTAAAAATGTGATTTATATCATAATTAGTATGCATGGTTAAGAAGTCAAAAGTTATGAAGATGGGCTATACTTAAGATGATTGCCCGATTAGGAGCCTTGTTATTATCGACTTAACATTTTTTACATTTGAACTTATACTTATTTATTTTAACAAAAAAATTTAATTTTATTGAGTTATGCGGGTAATGTTTACACCTAAAAATTGATTATTAATAGATTTCCACCGCAGTAAATGAACAAAAATATTAGGTCCATCAAGATTTGGTTGATTACTTCCCTTACGATACTTGAAAGGCATATATTTAGCTGCTTGTTACTCAAACTTTTTAAAGTTATAAGGATAAAGGCTAGTTATTTGCTCAAACAACTATCCAAAGAGGAGTTTTTTATATAAGAAATCACTAGTAATTGTCTTAAAGGTTTCCAGGACAAGAAATTATCTCCTAAAGGATATTATTGTTGGAAATAACTTCTAATCTACATGTTCAAAGGAGGAAGAAAGAATTATTTGATCTCTCTTCAATATATTTAACCCATAGTTTTACATCTAGGTGTCGATTACCTTCTATCTTATAATCCTATAAAAAGTATTTGAGTCAAGAAAGTGACCCACAAAGTTAACAGTTAGAAGTAGCAAAATTAAAAATTAAACACGATATATGAACACAACTTGAACTAAATACAAAATAAACAGGTTTAGATTAACTTAAGTGGATATATATCATAAATATGTTAACACGATTACAACGCAAAATAATTGTATCTTGTTGTGGATTGACTTGCTAACCTAAAAATAATTTGTTTATGACTTCTTTTGTTAGTTTCATATTAAATGGATCGTGTTAAGCAAGTTGGGTTATGTTTATGCAAGTTAGTTATATCGTATCAATTCAATACAATATATTTATTAAATGGATTATGTATGTTATATCATGTTACCTGTTTAATAATTGTACTATATTCATGTTTCAATTTTTAATATAATTAATTAATCATATCATGTTCATGCCGATCCATATAATATTATATCTTAGAGCTTCTATTAGTAGTGAATATCATTCTACATTCAAGGAACTTGCTCACCATTGATTCAGATGGAGGTGATGAGATTATTGTATTTGGTTACACCTTAAAAATCTTATTTGACAGTGATACTAGATTACCTCCACCTCTAGCATCTGTCCAACTTAGTATTCCTAAACTTATCCTTGAGGATGGTATCCAGTGATACTAAATTGAGATTTGAAGATCAAAAAGTTTCTCATTTATGAAAAAAAAAGGACACTCAATAAAAATGCCCTACATCACATATTATTTGATAATAAATATAGTATAACATAATGCTATAATATTATAAATAATATCATAATAATACAATATCTTATAATATTATAATAGGTAATATCATATATTTAATCCATATACTATTTAATATGAAATAATAATAATGTACTATAAAATATATTAAGAATAGTTTTAGTATGACATATTTAATGATTTTGGATTCATATGATATATCAAATAGGTTAATTATAAATTCACAGTGATTTTTATCATTGAGATATAACATATCAAATAAAATGATTTTAGATCATTAGGAATCAAAAATCTTAAAATAAGAATTACTAGTGAAGACTTACTCTCTTTTCTGGCATGTAAGATTTGCGTTGACTATGAGTGGAGCAACCAAGACGACTTATTTCTCCTGTTCTTATCCCGATTAGTTCTTGTACTCCTCAATCTCATTGATTTTTTCAGTTACATATGAATTATTGCTTTCCTTTTTACTCTAACCTTTGATATAATACTTGTCTAGAAATTGTGAAAATCTTCTTATGGTGAAAATTCTTTCTACTTTAGTACTAGAAATTGGAAAAGTTCTCTTACCAAGACAGATCAAATCCTAACTCTTGACTTAACCAAATTCGTTCATCGCTTGATTTGTCATGCAATGTTGAGGGAAAGAAAATAGACGAAACAATAATACTTATTCCATCCAAGCAAAGAAAAAAGAAAAAAGAAAAAAAAGAGAAAAAAGCAACGATATTTGAAATAGATAGACATATTAATCACTCAGAAGCATGAAGGAAATCTGATTGATCATATATCAAGTTCCCTTACTAGCTTTTCGATTCAGTTTCAAATATTTCTCAGATTCAATCCATATTAGACAAAGTTACATGCCTCATTCCAAGCTTATTTTGAGAACAATAACACTCAAAAGAGAGACCATCGGCAACAACAACCTCAGGCCGCACCAGCAGTAAAGTTATCAGTAGCATCGTCGTCAAGGGGAGCTGCACCATCGTTATCCTAAAAACACTCCCCCCCATTGTCGCCGCTTGAGCTGGTGTCGGAGTCTCGGAAAACACAAGGCTGACTACCTTGCCCGTCCACTCCTAGAAGAGAGACGCAGCAGGGACCACACCATTCCATTCCAACAGCATCATCTGGCGCAGTCCCGCCTTGGCCTGCACCGTCGCTGCCGCCGCCGAAGACCAAGTTGACGTCCACGTGCATCCTTGGATCATAAGGGCAAGGCACAGCGATGAAACATATGAAGCGGCGGTCCCTCCGGCCAGTGGTAAAGACCTGGCTGACGCGAGCTAAGCCACGATGATAGAATGAGAGCCCACTGGGGACAGTTGTGCCGCCAGGCCACCTGGTTGACGATGGTCAGGCCTCGCGGACCGGGCTCGGTGCGGACAAATGAGACGGTGGGCGGGAACGTGCGATCCGCTCGCTGCCAACTTGCCAAGGTGATGACCAACAACCTTTTTCTCTTCTCTCTACTCTCTCTCTCTCTCTCTCTCTCGAGTAGCTCACAATCCTCTCCCTTGGTTTGGAGACCATGAGGCTCCTCCTCCCCCCATCCCTTAAAGTATATAGGTGGGGAGAGATGAGGAGAAGTTCTTTTAACCGTTGGCATTGAAGAATGACAGACGGAGGCAATTATGGTGGTATGCATTGCAAGAACAACGTGCTGCTCTGTGAACGGGTTGCCTGGCTTAACGGCTGGAGGGTGGCGCTGTTTATCTGATGGTTTAAAGGCGAGGTTATTCTCCTTTCGATTGCATCGGACCATCGGATGGAAAGTTAATTAATTAATTTTTTAACTTAGAAATAAGATTATGTTCATACAGCGGATGCCATTGATAATGGCACTTAACAATCTGAATTTTCTCGTGGCATTTTCGAGGCTTCAATCGTTAAAATAAACAGAACTTTATGGTTGCAAGGATGACTATTTCTTAATGATATCACGATAGTATTACGGAAATAAATTTCGGATAAAAATAATGATAAGTACTTCAATCATTACTATTTGCTCAGCAAAAATTATTCTTCAACAGGCATTTTTTAAGAGCCATGTTTAGTTATTGACGGAGATGTACCAGGACAAACTACCAGGACTCTATGGAGCTCATGACTGACAAAAATATGCATTATGATCGAGGTGATCTCTTTATTTTATTACTTGCCCATTTGTTATTAAGAAAACGGGTGTTAACTTTTTCCCGGCGAAATTATGATTTTAATCATTGAACTTTAGTGGCCGTTTCATCTGGCCTTTTGACCTATAAAAAGTTTTTATTGCATTTTTACACTATCATTTTGTTTCTTTATAGTTTACACCATTACAAAATTCTAAGAATGGTGTTCGATGCTTACATTACATTCCTAAATAGTGAATAGCATGCCACCGTGGGATCTCGAATAGCTGCAGCTCACAATGAGCTGGGTCTTGACCAGGTGCTAGACTCAATCCGCCCCTTCTTGGGTCACCAAGTTGAGCAAGGCACGTGTCCACACACTCTTGCTCCTTGCTCCAGCAACGCCACTAGTGTCCACTAGTGCCTGCATGCCTCCTAAACCGCAACACGAAGGGTGTGATATTGCCATTCATGTATTGCTCCACCAACGGCACCACCCACGGCCTTAGGGCCTTCCTTCATCGCAGGAGCTCGTAGTGGGGTCTCATGAGGGAGACGCTCTCGTCTGTCACCCATAAGAACATAAATGATAAGTTCAACGCCTGAGCCTCCCAGGCTCGCACCCTAGCACCACGTATGTGGGGCTCCTTTCCAACGACATGATTTTTTATGAAAATTGGATAGAGATCTATCAGTATTTATGCTAAGTACCATAAAGCTCAAGCGATCCCTATCCAATTGCCATAAGTTATATGCACAAAATACTAAATCTGCTAAAAACTTTGACCTGCTCAATTCATTCATACTATTTACATGATCACATCACAATTTATTTCATCTTGCTAAGATAACATAAGATTTTTATATTTTTCAACACATGATTATAGGCAATATAACTTTCATCACTATACTGCTATAAAGACCATATACACAAATCCATTCCACAATGACAGTCATTTCTCATAACCACCCAAGTCCAAAATACATCATATGGTTACAGTTATATACATCCATTCATATCCATTTGAAATACATATACAGTCCAAGTAACATAAACTAATGACCATAACCAATTCATCCGACATCTAGCAACCCACATCAAAATCATGCATCCAAGAGCCAACCTGCTATTTTTGATATGAAAATCCAAAAATTTCAACAGTAGAGGGGTGAGGCCTAAGTCCCAGTGACTGGATAGCCATCTAATAATGAGGAAAACTGAGAATCACATTTTAAAACCAATAAATATACTGATACAACATATCACAGTAGATACAAAAATCTTTTCAAATGAGATAAGAAAAACTCATAAGTTAGCTTATGCTTCCAATAATATAACTTTAATAAGATAATGCCATTTTTACAAAATCTCGTGATGATGGACTGTGTGTGCTACCACTAAGGTACATCCTTATAGTAGTCCTTCTACAGGTGTACCCTCAATGGGTGAGTGTACTGAGCGCCGAGGATCCCAGCACCACATGGCACCCCTCACATGTACGGTTCACCCTAGGTGTGAGCTTGCCTCTTTTTCCTGAGCCTCCTGCTTGCCCTCTTCATGGGCCTATATCTCTGAGCCCCCTCGGGCTATATAGTAACCTATCTCTTAACCGAACTGTGATTCTTGCCCCACTGGGCTGCTTGCAATCTGTTCCACTGGGCTAATCTAGTTTGTACTCCCCCTGGCCTCGGGATCATAGTACGACCGAGTCGCAAGGAGGTGCCGGCTATAATAGTGTGTACAATGCTCATGCTATGGCACAGTCTACAGGGTGATCAGCCCCATAGATGGCCCAATGCTCTTTATACTGTATGCTGTAGAAATACTCAAATATAAGTTTATAATCCAATATACAATCAGCCATACTTTCTTTGAAATATTGATATTCATGCATGCCCATGCATCACTTTGAAACATAAATCTGAAAAGTAAATTCCATGCTTTACTGAAACATGTGTTTTTATCCAAACAATACTTTTCATGAAACTCTATACTTTGCTTTGAAATATGCTCTAGCCCATGTTTCCTTTTTTTTTCTTAAATTCATGTTTCGTTGAAACTTTTGCTTTTTTGTAACTCATGCTTTGCTTTGGAAACATGCTGTAAACCCATGCTTGTTCTTAAACTCATGCTTTGCTTTAGATATGCTTTAAACCCATGCTTTGCTCTTAAACTCATGCTTTGCTTTAAAATATGCTTTAAACTCATACTTTGCTTTAGATCATGCTTTGAGAATAAGATACATCATAACTGGGTTCTCATTTCTCATATTTAACTACTTCAAATACTATACTTAGCATAACATATTCTGATTTATAGCAAAATATCACTATGCTATCATAAAATATTTCTCAAAGCTAGATGAGAAACCCACTTACCTTAACTGCTAGCACACTGCTATAGCTGCTATTTCTCTAGTTCTGGCTCCCTTGAACCAATCTCTTGGCCTAAGTCATCATACATGCATTATTAGGGTCACAAGAATCAAGGGTTTCATGAAACTATACATACATGCTCTATGCCTTCATATCTTAGCATAATACTCTTCAATCCTTAATATGCTCAAGAATTCACAATATACACATGCTATCACCTCATTTACCTCTAAATCATGAGATTTTAACATCATTATCTATCTTAGGAAAGTTTGGGCTTACCTTAGAAAAGATGGCTAAACCACCAAGCTTTCTTCCCTTCCTTCTCTTCCTCTTTTTCTCTTCTTCTTCTCATATTCTTTTCTTTTTCTTCTTCTTTTTCTCTCCTTCTTCCCCACGGCTGGAACCCTCTCCTCTTTCTTTCTCTTTTCTCCCCCTTTTCTCTCTTTTCTCTCTTTTTCTCTCCTTTCACATGACCGCTTAAGGGCTAAGGAAGGATGGGTGGCTTTAAATGCTCTTAAAAATTTTTATTTTGCCCCTCTTTACTCTTAAGTTACACTTTTCAAAGCCCACATGGTTTCTTTCTCCACCAAGTATTTTTGCCCTTCAATTTTCTTTCCTACCTTGCCCTTGATCAAATCCTCAAATGATTTTTTATCAAATTTCACTTTTGCCCCTGATCAAATTTTCATTAATGCCCCTGGCCAAATTCCGTTATCAGATGAAAAATAGGGGTTATCCACCTATTAGTCAGCATGGATGCTAGTTAATGAGAGTAAAATTTGAAGGGCGGAATGACCTCCAAGGCATGCATATTTTTAAAATTTTGGCAACAATTACCACAGCGGAAGCTTAAAGATTAAATGTTAATCTATCCAACATGCATCAAGATCATATCTTTGCCTTTTATTATAGGATCGTTTGATCTAAATTATACATGTAAATAAAATCATCAAGATCATATCTTGATCTTCAAGATAAAAGGTCATACCGCTTGTCTTGAATCCTGCCTTAAGATCTAGGGATCATATCACTTACCTTAAGAACAATAGGTTAATTCGTTGTGCTCTGCAGCCGTTCAACGTTCGGCCTCTAGGATCATCCACATGAAGTCCCCGAATGATTGGATTTCCGGGAGTGCTAGCTCGCGAAAAAATAACTTTGCTGATCTTCCTCTAAAATCCACCAAGCCTTTTCTTACAGCAGAATCACACCAGAATTTTCTGTTCTAACTCTTAGAACTGTAACACTTGGTTCTAACTTTTAGAACCAGAAATTCTCCCCCTTTTTTTGATTAATTATTTCTGGTGAAGAATGTCCTCTATTTATAGGCAAAATTCAACCTTTAGCCTATTGAATTCTAACACTTAGAATTTCAACATTTGGTGGAAGCCAAAAAGGGTACATTAATTCATACACTTGTCAATGCATGGAGAGTTGTGTGGATTAAATTCTAACACTTAGAATTTCAACATTTGGTGGAAACTAAAAAGGCATATTAATTCACACACTTGTCAATGCATGGATAGTTGTGTAGATTGCTCTTCCAAAGAGACACATTAATTCATTAGGAGAAAACTAAAAGTTATACATTAAATTTTGAATGAGAATTTATTTTCTCATGAAATGAGATTTTAGTTATCTTATCATGTGAGATCCTCATGCAAAAAACCTTTTTCACATGGGGTTTGGGTTTAGGTTTTGGTTTAAGCTAATTTGAATTTATTGGATTAAACCCATATAGATCATGGTTGTAGCCCAAATCAATTTTGACTAGTCCTAAATGTATTTAAATCCAAATCAAGTCTAATTTCAAATCAATATTTGAAATTGATTAGTCCTTCTAATAAACTTAAACCTAATTGAATCTTATTCACTTGTACTTAACCCAATTGAGATAATTCAATCAATTAAATTGATTTATTAAATCAGATACAATTCTCAATCGTTGATCAGCAAATAGATCATCCTGGGAAACTTCAATGCGTGTGGCTCTCTAGGTTCGAACCTAAGCCGGTAGCATAAGAATAATTTCCTATACTAATCGATGTGCCCATCTAGCAATGAAACCCGACGTTCGGATAGGCTGAAGAGTTGTCGAGCAAACTCCAAGAATCCTAAGAAATGGTTACCGTATAATTCATCCTTTTGACCACAAATGCTAAGGATGGCTTAAGAGTTTGTCAATTCTAAACAGCAAATCCATAAAGTGATTTCAACTTTAGTGATCATGTGACCTTCACACGAAATGCCTTGGCCAAGGTCTTGCTAAGTTGAAACACAAGCATTTCTCCTTTTAACAGGATAGGTCAAATTCTATCTTGATCCATAACTGACTGTCAGAAGTACTTGACTGCACTCAGTAACCTTTCGTAGCTGGATTAAAAATTCAGGTGGTCCAGCACCTAAGTACAGTGAGTTGCTTGCAAGTCACCGGTTGTAATATTTAGGTCTTAAGGATACTTATACCCATATCTTCTTGGATCAACTCTTGACAGTAGTGGTCAGAAATGAGTCACGTTCGGTGAAATGTACTCCTACACTTTCATCCGTATGTCATACCAGTGTCTCTACACTCCTTTGGTTAAAAGGATAACCAACAAATATGATATACAATGACCTATAATTGATAGTACTATGGCGCTATCATAGTATATCATTTAGTCGTAAACATTTTTAAGGACCTTCAAAGATAAATCCTCCTTTATCGTAAAAAATCCTAAGGGCTTCATTACCATAAGGAGTTTTAAGAAGATGTTCTTGTAATGAATAAACTGCCTAATAACTTTTATTAATATATAAATATATATGCAATTTACATCAGCACAATCATCAAATGATTAGCTTTAGGATACAATTCCCAACAAAATTAGCCTCAAACTACTTCCATAGAAGATTTTTGTCCACCTAAGAGCGATGGGTGACCCCCTGGGAAGTTCTTAGTTAAGAGTGAAATTGGTTTCAAACCAACTCCACAGACAAATTTTTCACAGTAGTCGACTAAGTAGTCGGCTACTGTGGCTAAAATTTTCTTCCAAACTACTTTTACAGAGAGATTTCCCAAAGTAGTCGACTACATTGGCCAAAAATTCCTCCCAGGCAATTTTACAGAATGTTTTTTCATAGTAGTCAACTAAGTAGTCGACTGCTGTGGCAAAAATTTTTCTCCCAGCCTTCTTACAGTGAGCTTCAGGGAGTTAGCTAACTAAAGACTTAGCTAACTTCCCCTGTTAGCTCACTAGAAATCCAACAGTCAGCCAAAATTTCAAAGTTAGCTGACTAAATAGTCAGCTAACTTCAAATTTAGCTAACTAACAACTCAAAAAATTCAGTCATCTTCCCAATTAGTTAATAAATGAGTCAATTAACATCCAAAAGCTATTCTAATGCATTTCAACTTTCAAAATCTTCATTCTAACCTCTCCCAAGGATCAAAAACAACAAGCAAACATTGAAATCATCATAAAAACTTCGATTAAAAGCTCAAATAAGTGATTTTATTAACTTTTTGTAAGGATTATGAGAGAAAACTCAAAATAACCTCCAAAATTTTAGCTTTCACATTTTCTTAAGATTTCCACTCAATCATTCACATTAGAAGGCTAAACTAATAATAAAAATATGCTTAAAATGAAATTACAAGTCTTCTAAGTTCAGGATATTACAATGTACAAGGATGGAGGCATGCGTATTGGTCGAAGAAATGATATGGTAAAATCAAGCTTACACTAATTAAAAGAATTTTTTTTTTTTATTTTCTTAAAGTTGGTTTCTTCAAAAAAAATTTAATTACTATAATATATAATAGATATGATATGATGAAGTCAAGTTGGCATTAGCTATAAGAAAAAAATAGCTAGCTTTATATTTAATCAAAATTTATGCACTATATAAATTTATTATTTAATTCAATATGTTATTTTATGGTTGGTTATCTTTTACTTGTATAATACCATAATAAAAATATTGCTTAAGTAAAAGAAAATAGTTGATCAATTTTTGGCTTTCCTAAGAGAAAATTATAGCATAATTCAGCCCTCCAAGAGAAATTCTTAGCTCACCATTGCTATCTCATACAACTGACTACTTATCGGCACATGATGCTAAATTAAAGTTCTGCCTCGAACTGTTTTACCAACTTTGCTAGCTAGTCGCCAACCATCCTCAACCCATCGCTACTATTGATGGAATTGAATTGAAAGGTTAGGTCAATAATGGTGGAAATATTGAGGGTTGAGGGCTAGGCAGATGAGCGGTAATGCTCGATGAGGCAATAGATGAGGGAGAAATATTAGCTTCCTTGCTCGATAATAAAGTTGAGGAGGTGGATCCTAGGATAATTCCTAGTGGCCTCAAGGAAGGCGAGATTGACGGTGAAAAGAGTATAGCAAAAGCAAGGAGAGAGAATGTGGAGCATTTGGATGGCTGCTAGATGCTCGTTATTATAGAGTTTGGAGATTGGATGATGAAGTATCTTGACTGATGGCGGCACTCGATGTGCAAGTATAGTATGGCCACTATCATCGCTTAAGCTGCTACTCAGAATTATCACATGGTATGTCATTCACCATGTAAGCATGCGACAAAAGCATCAAACGAATAATGTTAGAATTTTGTAATGCCATGGGCTATAATGAAATAAAAATAATAATATAAGAATATAATAAAAACTTTTTATAGTTTAAGACATTAAGTGAAATAGAGCTTAAAGTTCAAAGGTTAAAAATATGATTTTATCAAATATTTTTAAATCAGATGAAGCGGCCCCAACTAGTAGTAGCAACAATTGATACTCAAATTGGTCCAGCATAGGGCGTGTACGGACTCAAGTAATGGGATCTGGTTTCATTCAGACAAGACGGTTCTAAGTTGTTAGGCTTTAAAATTTTTTTATCAGTTTGGAGATAAAGCTGGTGATAGACTCCACTCAACTCAATCTAAGATTCCTTGAGCTTAGTATTAAAAATAGAATTGTGGAATGGGCTTGGACCAAAAAAAAAAAAAAAAAAGAAAAAAAAAAGAAAAAAAAAGAAAGAAGAAGTATGCTCAAACTAAAATTGAGCGGAGCCTAAAAAAATTAAAGTCAACCCAGCCCATTTAGAGATTATATATATATATATATATATATTCTGGAGTCATTCTATTTTTTTTATTTTTTTAATCTTTGGGATCCATGATCTGTATGGATCGAAGGATGGAAGAGGTGATCAGATCCATGCTTGACTACATTCAAATATAGCCAAGTCTACATATATATATATACATGCATGTACATATACATATTAGAATCAATCATGGACCAAGTGGCCCATCTAACTAAGGCCAAAATTTTGTGGGCTTGGGCACCTAAAAAATCTTAATTAGATTCTTGCAGAGGAAAAAAATTTTATGCTTAACGGATGGGCCTAAGATCAACCTCGGGCTGGGTTCGGTGAAAAATTATTGGCTCGATAGTTGGGCTGGGCTGAGCCTGAGTATAGTACCAAGCCTAGCTACTAGTGTATAGTTTGCCGGAGTGTGATCCAACCTAATATTTGATCTTGTCTAGCTGAGAATAAGACCGTACGGGTGGTTAAAAGTTGCTTTGATCATGCTTCAAGTTGTGCAAATTGGACTATTTTGTAGTGTAATTGATTAAATTGGATAACAAGGGTTGGATTGGGATAGGTATGAGTAAAGAGTCCGACAATTCGTTATTGGGTTGGGATTAGGCATGTGTCAAGATTCCATGTGTTGATTTGTATCAGCTAAATAAATAGACTAGCTATTAATGGTCTCGATTTTAAATTACATGGAAACCAAAGTTGGCACGAAAACAACTACATGATTTTGCAAGCAAGGTAGCACCAAATTTATTATATAACTATAGGTACATACGCATGCCTCGGGTGTTGCTTTAATTTCAATTTTAAAAATAAAAATAAAATAAGAAATTTAAAATGTAAAGATATTTTTTATAGACTAATTTTATTAAATTATCAATTAAATAAAGATAATAAATATTATTATAATTTAGAATATACTATTATACTACATAATACAATATTATAAATAATATTATAATATATTATCATATTGCATTACTTAACATTATAATATTAATAAATTCTATAATCTAGTGTAAAATATTTTTAATCTATAATTCGTGTATTATAATAAATAATATTTTAATTCAATCCATCTATTATTTAATATGAAATAATTATAAAGTATTATAAAATAGATTAGGTGTGGTTTTGTTATTATATAGTTAATGATTTTGGATTCCTAAGATATACTCAAATCTCCTAAGATATATTCAAATCTTTTACTTAAATATCTTTGTGAAATTAGTCTCACTGATTGTTCAGTTGCGTATGGATTATTGCTTTCCTTTTTACTTTAATATTTGACATAATTCCTGTCTAGAAATTATGAAAATTTTCTTATGGTAAAAATTCTTTTTCTCTTGCTAAGACAAATCAAATCCTATCCCTTGAATTTGCCAAATTCGTTGATCGTTCTTCTTGATTCGGCACGCAATGTTGAGACAAAGACAATAGTCGAAACAATAGTGCTTATTCCATCCAAGAAAAGAAAAAAGCAACGATGCTCAGATTCAATCCACATTCAACAAAGTTAACAATAACACTGGAAGAGAGACCATCGGCAGCCGCAACCTCAGGTTGCACCAGCAGCAGAGTCATCAGCAGCACCGTCGTTAGGGGGAGCTGACCCCATCATGGTCGCTTGAGCTGGAGTCGGAGTCTCCGAAAAAACAGGGTTGACTACCTTGCTCGTCCACTCCTAGAAGAGGGACGCACTAGGGATCACGCCACACCATTTCATCAGGCGCAGTCCCGCCGTTGCTACCGCCGCCGAAGAAGAACCAGTCGACGTCCATGTGCATCCTAGGACCATAAGGGCAGGGCACGGCGGTGAAGCGCGTGAGGCGATAGTCCGTCCGGCCAGTGATAAAGACCCGGCGGACGCGAGCTAAGCCACGATAATAGAACGAGTTCCAAGAGGGATAACTGCACCGTCAGGCCAACTGGTTGACGACGGTCAGGCCTGGTGGATCGGGCTCGGTGCTGACGGCCGGTGGGAACGTAAGATCCGATAGCTGCCAACTTGCGAAGGTGATGACCAACATCTTCTCTCTCTCTCTCTCTTTCTCTCTCTCTCTCCACTCTACTCTCCCTTGACTAACCGATACTCCTCTCCCTTGGTTTGAAGACTATGAGGCTCCTACTCCCCCCACCCCTTGAAATATATAAGTGGGGAGAGAGGAGGAGAAGTTCATTGAATTGTTGGCATTAAAGGATAACAGAGGGAAGCAATTATGGTGGTATCCATTGCACGAACAACGTGGTTCTCTGCGAACGGGTTGCGAGGCTCAACGGTTGCAGGGCGGTGTCATTTATCTGGCGATTTAAAGGCGAGGTTGCTCTGCTTTCGAATGCGTCAGCATGTCGGATGGAAAGTTAACTAAGTTTTTGTAACTTAGAAATAAGACTAGGTTCATACAACGGATGCCATTGATAATGGTACATAACAATCCGGATTTTGTCGTGGCATTTTCAAGGAAGAATCGTCAGTAATGAACATAACTTTATGGTCGTGTGGATGACTATTTCTTAATGATATCACCACAGCGTTACAGAAATAAATTTCGGATAGAAATCATGATAAAGCTCCGCAGAAATTTATTCTTCCAACGGGCATCTTTTAAGAGCCATGTTTTGTTATTGGCAGGACAATCGAGACTCCATGGGGCCCACGACTGACAAATATATGTACCATAAGGTTATCTCTTTATTGCTCGCTCCTTTGTTATTAAGAAAACGGGTATTAACTTTTTCTCTTTTAATTTAAAAATATAAATAAAATAACTTTGATGAACCTATTATTTTAATTATTGAACTTTAAAGTCCGTCTTATCTTGGTCTTTAAACTATAAAAAGTTTTTATTATATCTTTATGCTATCATTGTATATCATTATAGTTTATAACATTACAAAATCTTAACATTATTGGTTTGATGCTTATGCGGTATTCATAAAATAATGAACGGCATGCCACCATGATGATCCATCATCCCCATGTGGGCTCACTACTTGCGAAAGACCTCATAGCGCTAGACCCAATCTGGACCCTCTTAGGCAACCAAATTTGCTACCTTTTAGACAAGGCATGCCTCCACACATTCTCGATTCTTGCTCCAACAACTATACTAGTGCCCTTAAAAATGATATGATGAAGTCAAGCTTACGCTAGTTAAAAGAAAGACTTTTTATTTTCTTAAAGCTGGCCCCTTCAAGAAAAGTTTAATCATTATAATATATAATAGAAATGATATGATGAAGTCAGGCATACACTAGTTATAAGAGAGAAGTAGTTCCAAGTCTAATCAAAATTTATATGCTATATAAATATATTATTTAATTCAACATGGTATTTTGTAATTGGTTATCTTTTATTTGTACATACCATAATAATCTGTAAACAAAAAATATGGCTTAAGCAAAAGAAAATGGTAGGATCAATTCATGGCTTCCCCAAGAAAAAATTATAGTATAACTTGGCCTCTTCAAGAGTAAATTCTTAGCCCCACCACTGCCATCTCATACAATGCCACTACTTGTTAGCCCATGATGCTCAACTGGAGCCCCACCTCGAACTATTTTGCCAACTTCATCCATAGGTCATCGACCATTCTCAACCCATTGCTACCATTAATGGAATTGAATGGGGAGGTCATGTAGACGATGGCAGAGATCATGAGAGATCTTGAGGGCTAAGGGCTAGGTAGATGAGTGGTGGCACTCAATGAGGGCATGGATGAGGGAGAAGTATTGGCTTTCTTGCCCGACATTGCAGTTGAGGAGGTGGATCCTAGGTAATCCCTAGTGGCCTCAAGGATGGCGAGATTGGTGGTGAGAAGAGAATAGCGAAAGCAAGAAGAGAGATTATGGAGCATCTGGATGGCCGCTAGATTCTTGGTGTTGTAGAGGTGGAGATTGGGTGATGAAGCATCTTGAATAATGGTGGCACTCGATGTGTAAGTATAGTGCGGCCACCATCATTGCTTAAGCTACTCCTCAAACTCATTGCGGTGGCATGTCATTCACCACATAGGCATGCTACATAAGCATCGAATGAATGATGTTAGGATTTTGTAATAGCATGGGTTATAATGAAACAAAAATAATAGTATAACCAAGTAATAAAATTTTTTTGTAGTTTAAGAAATAAAGTGAAATGGACTTTAAAGTTCAAGGGTTAAAAATATAGTTTCATCAAATATTTTTAAATTGGATGAGAAGATCCCAACTGGTAATGGTAAAAATTGACATAACACTATACTATTTGGGCCAAGTTTAGGTGAGGTTTTCTCAATTTGGATT
Organism: Metroxylon sagu; assembly: GCA_017589505.3. NCBI lineage: Eukaryota > Viridiplantae > Streptophyta > Magnoliopsida > Arecales > Arecaceae > Metroxylon > Metroxylon sagu. Next base: position 983,710 of record JACVBY030000515.1, on the reverse strand, counting down.
GGACTTAAAACTCAAATTGGTCCAGCATAGGGTGTGTATGGACTCAAATCATGGGATTTAGTTTCATTCAGATTCAGATAATTCCAAGTTGTTAGTCTTTAGAATGTTTATATTAGGTTGGAGATGGAGCTGATGACAGGCAAGATGATCTACCCAACTTAATCTAAGATTTTATGAGCTTAGTATTAAAAATAGACTTGCGAAATGGGCTTGCACCAAAACAAAAAAAAAAAAAAGTATACTCAACCTAAAACTAAGCTGAGCTTGAAAAAATTGAAATCAACTTAGCCCGATTAGAAAATATATATATGCACACATACGTATACAATGCATATTAGAATCAATCATGGGCCAGGTGGCCTATCTAACCCAGACCAAAATTTTGTGGACTTCGACATTAAAAAATCCTAATTAGATTTTAAATGCAAAAAAAAAAATAATGCTTAATGGATAGACCTTAAATCAACGTTAGGTTGAGCATGGTTAAAAATTATGGGCTTGATAGTTGGGCTGGGCCGAACCTGAGCATGGTACCGAGCCCAGCTACAAATTTGTAGCATGCCTAAATTTGGTCCAGCCCGGTATTTGATCTGCTCTAGTCGAGAATAAGACCTTATGAGTGCTTAAAAGTTGCTTTGATCATGTTTGGGGGGGGGGGTTTCATGTTTTGATTTGTATCAGCAAAATAAGCGGAATAGCTTTTGATGGTTTCGGTTTTAAAATGCATCAAAACCAAAGTTAGCATGGAAACAGCTACGAGTAATTTTTACAAGCGAGGTTGCACCAAATTTATTATATAACTACGTACATCCTCATGCTACACACAGGCACTGCTTTCATTTTAATTTTAAAAATAAAAATAAATAAAAAAATTTAAATTTTAGAAATATTGTTTATAGACTAATTTTATAAAATGATCTATTACTATTTCTTTCTTGGCTTATTTTTCTTTCTTGGCTATGATAGATAAGATCTATACTAAAATGTAATGTACTTATATTAAATTTAAGGAATTGTCATGAGCCATTAGTTGTTTAGAGCATACATGTTACAAAAACTTTTAATAAAAATAACTCAACCAGTGTTTGTAGAGTTAAGAGGGAAACATAGCTTTTTAAACTTAGAGATACAAGTGCTTTGAAAAAAATATAAACATGCATAGAAACTAAAAAACATACTACTTTAAAAATTAAAATTAATAAATTAAATAAAGTAAAATTCTTTTGAGGAAAGGATTGCAACAATTTTTTTTTAGTAGAATTACTATATGAAAAAATTTAATGATTGAATATGGTTCGTATACCTCTATTTTAATATATATAATAATAATATCGATAATTATGAAATTAATATGGGAAAAAAGAGATGATACCTTTTAATTAGCCATTGAAGTAATCCATATAGAAAAAGTAAAAAATTATCTGCATTAAATATCATTAAATAAATTTAAACATATGGCAACAGAAGGAAATATTTGGTCTATCTTCTTAGCTTTACTGTATTATATTAAATTAAATAATAATAAGGATTTTCCTATTTATGCTCTGCCTTAATTTCAAATCTATTTTTATTTTTTATTTTTATTTTTATTTTTTATTTTTGGACATTGGAGGCCAGCCAGTCCAGCACAATTGAACTCCCCCTTAAAGTCTTCTCTCAAGGGGTCTTTCACTAGAAGGCACGTGCTGGTTTCTAGTCTATGTAACCTTAATACCACCCCGTTAATGGTCCATTATCGCAATGTGGTAAAGTTAGTAGAGATGATTTTAATTTTAGGAAGCTGAGATTATTTTCAAGTTTGTTGGTTGGAACTAAATTTTTGTAATATATCACTTTGTCATGGAATTCTATTTATACCAAATATTTGATCACTTGTCAAAGAGTCTATTTACTCAATTGTCAAGAAATCATAGGCTTCTACTGTAGATGAATTGAAAGGTTAAAATTTTTAGGCATACAAGTGGACTCAAACTTCTCGATATGACAACAAATCTATCAAAAGGACAACAATTGAAAGCCATAGAATGGCCAATGCATCCTACAATAAGATTTATTTTGTGAAATTGATCACTATAGCTACACTTTAATAGAGCATTTTGTAGCTTATGCAATTCATCGAGGGCAAATTTTATGTATCCTTTGATTTCAAACCCTAAAGAGCATCAGCATAATTGTCTCAAAAATGTTAATTAGTTAAATGTCACATTCTTAAGGGTATCATTTGAATTGGATAAAAAAGTAAGCAAAAGTTATTTGTTAGGGATTATAGAGTATAAAATATTTTTATATCAACGAACAACATTATATATATATATACAATATTATTTTCATTTTATAATTTAGTGCAAATTATTTTTAATCCATAATTCATGCATTATAATAGATAATATTATAATTTAACCCATATATTATTTAATATGAAATAATGATATAGCATTATAAACTATATTAGGGGTTGTTTTGGTATTAAATGGTTAATGATTTTGGATTCCTATGATGTACTCCTCAAATCTTATGCTTAAATATTCTTGTGAAATTAATTTTATTTATTTGTTCAATTGTATATAGATTATTGCTTTCCTTTTTTACTTTAATGCTACAATTCCCATTTAGAAATTGTGAAAATCTTCTTATGGTGAAAATTCTTTCTTATCTTACTAAGACAAATCAAATCCTATCTCTTAACTTAGCTAAATTTATTGATCATTCTATTTGGCATATAATGTTGAGAGACAAACAACGATGAAACAATAGTGCTTATTCCCGTATGAATTTTGTGGATCGCATATGTGAAATTTAGAACACCAACTAGTAATAAAAAAATAAAATTTATTATCGTATTTGTTTGTCATGATTTATGCAAGAACTAGAGCATTCAATAGGAATGCCTTGGCTTATATCTTTCTCTAATCGTAATATATGAGAAGAGAATAGAGGATCTAATCTATTTATAGTGAAATTCTAATAGCTCCTCCCATTGCGGTCACTATTGAGCTTTAGGCTTACATAAACCACCAACTATATCACCAAATAAAGGTGCACTCAAGCCCAAGCCATATGGATTACATTTATTAACAATGGGCTCAGCACACTTGTATCATCGGACTAAATTTATTTAGTCATTTTGTAAAATAAAAATCATTGATAATTAATGGTAGCCCACACACGAAAAATTTTCAACATTTTCTTACTTGGGCAATATTAATTATAGTTATTTTAAGTTTTTGAAAAAAATTATTTATTTGAAAATGATACTCAAACTAAATAACTAAACTTTAATGTTGCCACAATTTTGAAAACATTTCGTCCTTTGAGGTAGCACCTTAGAAAAATGATCCAATCCCATAAAAGCTACCAACATTGAATTATGTTTATCGTTATGCCCCTTATTGATATAGGATCAATTTATGGCTAGAAGTTAAATAACCAAATCGCTAACCACACCCTCTAACAGAGATACGCTCAGGTTCAAACCATACGAAACACATCTATCAAAAAATTTATTTCATTTGTATTATTAGACCAAATTCATCTAACGAGTTTTGTTAAATTAAAATCGCTACAAACTAATGGTGCCCCACACATTTAAAGTTTCCAACAACCCAATCCGAGAAGAAGAAGGAAAAAAAAAAGAAAAAAAAAGCAACGACAAAGTTGCATGCCTCATCCTAAGCTTATTCTAAGAACAATAACACTGAAAGAGAGACCATCGTTAGCAGCAACCTCAGGCTACACCAGCAGCAAAGTAATCAGCATCACCGACATCAGGTAGAGTTGCACCATCGTCATCTCCAGAAGTAGTCACCCCATCGTCGTCGCTTGAGCTGGAGTCGGAGTCTCCGAAAAAACAGGGTTGACTACCTTGCTCGTCCACTCCTAGAAGAGGGACGCACCAGGGACCACGCCACACCATTTCATCAAGCGCAGTCCCGCCGTTGCTACCGCCGCCGAAGAAGAACCAGTCGACGTCCACGTGCATCCTAGGACCATAAGGGAAAGGAACGGCGGTGAAGCGCATGAGGCAACAGTCCGTCCAGCCAGTGATAAAGACCCGGCGGACGCGAGCTAGGCCACGATAATAGAACGAGTTCCAAGAGGGATAACTGCACCGCCAGGCCAACTGGTTGACGATGGTCAGGCCTGGTGGACCGGCCTCGGTGCGGACATCTGTGACGACCGGTGGGAACGTAAGATCCGATAGCTGCCGACTTGCGAAGGTGAGGACCAACATCCTCTCTCTCTCCTCTCTACTCTCCCTCGACTAACCGATACTCCTCTCCCTTGGTTTGAAGACTATGAGGCTCCTACTCCCCCACCCCTTGAAATATATGTGTGGGGAGAGATGTGGAGAAGTTCATTGAACCGTTGGCATTGAAGGATAACAGAGGGAAGCAATTATGGTGGTATCCATTGCGCAAACAACGTGGTGCTCTGCGAATGTGTTGCGAGGCTCAACGGTTACAGGGCGGTGTCATTTATCTGGCAATTTAAAGGCAAGGTTGCTCTGCTTTTGAATGCGTCAGAATGTCGGATGGAAAGTTAATTAATTTTTTGTAACTTAAAGATAAGATTAGGTTCATACAACGGATGCCATTGATAATGGCACATAACAATCCGGATTTTCTCGTGGCATTTTCGAGGAAGAATCGTCAGCAATGAACATAACTTTATGGTCGTGTGGATGACTATTTCTTAATGATATCACCACAGCGTTACAGAAATAAATTTTGGATAGAATTCATGATAAAGCTTAGCAGAAATTTATTCTTCCAATGGGCATCTTTTAAGAGCCATGTTTTGTTATTGGCAGGAGAAGTACCGAGACTCCATGGGGCCCACGGCTGACAAAAATATGTATCATAAGGTGATCTCTTTATTGCTCGCTCCTTTGTTATTAAGAAAACGGGTATTAACTTTTCTCCTTTAATTTAAAGATATAATTAGAAAAACTTTGTATTTTAATTATTAAACTTTAAAGTCCATCTTATCTTGATTCTTAAAATATAAAAAAATTTTATTATATCTCTATACTATCATTATGTTTCATTATAGTTTACACCATTACAAAATCCTTGCATTATTGGTTTGATGCTTATATGTTATTTCTGAAATGATGAACGACATGCCACCATGATGATCCATCATCTCAATGCAGACCTACCACTTACGAAAGACCTCATAGTGCTGGACCCAATCTGGACCCTCTTAGGTGGCCAAATTTACTACCTTTTAGGCAAGGCATGCCTCCACACATTCTCGATTCTTGCTCCAACAACTATACTAGTGCCCTTAAAAATGATATGATGAAGTCAAGCTTACGCTAGTTAAAAGAAAGACTTTTTATTTTTCTTAAAGCTGGCCCTCTCAAGAAAAGTTTAATCACTATAATATATAATAGAAATGATATGATGAAGTCAGGCGGACACTAGTTATAAGAAAGAAGTAGTTCCAATTCTAATCAAAATTTATACGCTATATAAATATATTATTTAATTCAACGTGGTATTTTGTAATTGGTTATCTTTTATTTGTACATACCATAGTAATCTGTAAGCAAAAAATATGGCTTAAGCAAAAGAAAATGGTAGGATTAATTCATGGCTTTCCCAAAAAAAATTATAGTATAACTCGGCCTCTCTAAGAGTAAATTCTTAGCCCCACCACTGCCATCTCATACAATGCCACTACGTGTTAGCCCGTGATACTCAACTGGAGCTCCACCTCGAACTATTTTGCCAACTCCATCCATAGGTCGCCAACCATTCTCAACCCATTGCTACCATTGTTGGAGTTGAATGGGGAGGTCATGTAGACGATGGTACAGATCATGAGAGATCTTGAGGGCTAAGGGCTAGGCAGATGAGTGGTGGCACTCAATGAGGGCATGGATGAAGGTGAAATATTGGCTTCCTTGCTCGACATCATAGTTGAGGAGGTGGATCCAAGGTTAATCCCTAGTGGCCTCAAGGATGATGAGATTGGTAGAAATTGGTAGTGAGAAGGGCATAGCGAAAGCAAGTTAAGAAATTGTGGAGCATCTGGGTGGCTGCTAGATTCTCAGCATTGTAGAGGTGGAGATTGGATGATGAAGCATCTCGAACAATGGCGGCACTCGATGTGTAAGTATAGTGCGGCCACCATCATCGCTTAAGCCACTCCTCAAACTCATCGCAATGGCATGTCATTCACCACATAGGCATGCTACGTAAGCATCGAATGAATGATGTTAGGATTTTGTAATAGCATGGGCTATAATGAAACAAAAATGATAGTATAAAGATATAATAAAAATTTTTTGTAGTTCAAGAAATAAAGTGAAATGGACTTTAAAGTTCAAGGATTAAAAATATAGTTTCATTAAATAATTTTAAATTGGATGAGGAGATCCCAACTGGTAATGGTAAAAATTGACATAACACTATACTATTTGGGCCAAGTTTAGTGAGGATTTCTCAATTTGGATTGGACTTGAAACTCAAATGGTCCAACATAAGGTATGTATGAACTCAAATCATGGGATTTGGTTTCATTCGGTTTGAGATAATTTCAAGTTGTTAGTCTTTAGAATGTTTATATTAGGTTGGAGACGGAGCTGATGATAGGCAAGATGGTCTGCCCAACTTAATCTAAGATTTTACAAGCTTAGTATTAAAAATAGACTTGTGGAATGGGCTTGTACTAAAAAAAAAAAAAAAAGCATACTCAACCTAAAACTAAGCTAAGCTTGAAAAAATTAAAATCAACTTAGTCCAATTAGAAAATATATATATGCACATATACATATACATATGCATATTAGAATCAATCATGGGCCAGGTGGCCCATCTAACTCAGAACAAAATTTTGTGAACTTGGACACTAAAAAATCCTAATTAGATTCTAAATGCGAGAAAAAAAAATTAATGCTTAATGGATGGACCTTAAATCAACCTTACGTTGAGCATGGTTAAAAATTATGGGCTTGATAGTTGGGCTAGGCCGAACTCGAGCATGGTACCAAGCCCAGCTACCAGTTTGTAGCATGCCTGAGTTTGGTCCAGCCCGGTATTTGATCTACTCTATTTGAGAATAAGACCTTATGAGTGGTTAAAAGTTGCTTTGATCATGTTTCAAATCGTACGAATTGGATTATATTGTAATCTAGTTGACTAAATTGGATAACAAGGGTTGGGTTGAGACTAGGTATGAGTAAAGAGTCCTATAATTTGATGTTCAAGATTTCATGTGTTGATTTGTATCAACTAAATAAACAGACCAGCTATTGATGATTTCGGTTTTAAAATGCATCAAAACCAAAGTTAGCATGGAAATAGCTACGAGCAATCTTTGCAAGCGAGGTTGCACCAAATTTATGATATAACTATGTACGTCCTCATGCTACACATGGGCGCTGCTTTAATTTTAATTTTAAAAATAAAAATAAATAAAAAAATTAAATTTTAGAAATATTGTTTATAAATAAAAATTAAATTTTAGAAATGTTGTTTATAGACTAATTTTATAAAATGATCTATTACTATTTCTTTCTTGGCTTATTTTTGCTTCTCGGCTATGGTAGATAAGATCTATACTAAAATGTAATGTACTTATATTAAATTTAAGGAATTGTCATGAGCCATTAGTTGTTTAGAGCATACGTGTTACAGAAATTTTTGATAAAATAACTCAGTCAATGTTTGTAGAGTTAAGAGGGAAACATAGCTTTTTAAACTTTGAGATAAAAGTGTTTTGAAAAAATATATACATACATAGAAACTAAAAAAAATACTACTTTAAAAATTAAAATTAATAAATTAAATAAAGTAAAATTCTTTTGATGAAAGGATTGCAACAATTTTTTTTAATAGAATTACCATATGAAAAATTTTAATAATTGAATAGAGTTCATATGCCTCTATTTAAATATATATAATAATAATAATAATATCAATAATTACGGGATTAATATGGGAAAAGAGAGATGATACCGTTTAATTAGCCATTGAAGTAATCCATATAGAAAAAGAAAAAAATTATCTGCATTCAATATCATTAAATAAAATTAGACATATGGCAACAGAAGAGAATATTATATTAAATTAAATAATAATGAGGATTCTCCTATTTATTCTCTGCCTTGATTTCAAATCTGTTTTTCTTTTTTATTTTTCATTTTTGGACATCAAAGGCCAGCCAGTTCAGCACGGTTGAACTCCCCCTTAAAAGTCTTCTCTCAAGGGGTCTTTCGCTGGAAGGCGCATGCTGGTTTCTAGTCTGTGTAACCTTAATACCACCCCGTTAATGGTCCATTATTGCATGCGGAAAAGTAAAGAGTATACTATTTGATTCCTAACACAATGTAGTGAAGTTAGTAGAGATGATTTTAATTTTAGGAAGCTGAGATTATTTTCGAGTTTGTTGGTTAGGACTAAATTTTAGTAATATATCACTTTGCCATGGAATGCTATTTATACCAAATATTTGATCACTTGTCAAAGAGTCAATTTATTCATTTATCAAGAAATCACAGACTCTTGTAGATGAATTGATAGGTTGAAATTTTAAGGCATACAAGTGGACTCAAACTTCTCGATATGACAGCAAATCTATCAAAAGGACAACAATTGAAATTCATAGAATGGCCAATGTATCCTGTAATAAGATTTCTTCTATGAAATTGATCACTATATCTATACTTTAATAGAGGATCTTGTAGCTTATGCAAGTCATCAAGGGCAAATTTTATGTATCCTTTGATTTCAAACCCTAAAGGGCATTATCACAATTGCCTCAGAAATGTTAATTAGTTAAATGTCACGTTCTTAAGGATATTGTTTGAATTGGATAAAAAGTGAGCAAAAGTTATTTATTAGGGATTGTAGAGTATAGAATATTTTTATATCAACCAACAACATTATATATATATATATAGTATTATTTTCATTATAATATTTATATATGTATGTATATATGATTAATGAAAAAATATATATAATATCATATAATGAAATAGTAAATATTATTAGAATAATATAATATATTATCATATTGCATTACTTAATGTTATAATATTAATAATATGATATGACATGATATGATATTACAATATTATTTTCATTTTATAATTTAGTGTAAATTATTTTTAATCTATAATTCATGTATTATAATAAATAATATTATAATTTAATCCATATATTATTTAATATGAAATAATGATACAGTATTATATAATATATTAGCAGTTGTTTTGGTATTAAATGGTTAATAATTTTGGATTTCTATGATGTGCTTCTCAAATCTTATGCTTAAATATTCTTGTGAAATTAATTTCATTTATTTGTTCAATTACATATAGATTATTGCTTTCCTTTTTTACTTTAATGTTTGATACAATTCCCATTTAGAAATTGTGAAAATCTTCTTATAGTGAAAATTCTTTCTTCTCTTACTAAGACAAATCAAATCTTATCTCTTGACTTAGCTAAATTTGTTGATCGTTCTATTTGGCACATAATGTTAAGAGATAGACAATAGATGAAATAATGGTGCTTATTCCTATATGAATTTTGTAGATCGCATATGTGGAATTTAGAACACCAACTAGTAATTAAAAAAATAAAATTTATTGTCGTATTTATTTGTTATGATTTATGCAAGAACTGGAGCATTCATTAGGAATGCCTTGGCTTATATTTTTCTCTAATTATAACATGTGAGAAGAGAATAGAGGACCTAATCTATTTATTGTGATCTATTTATAGTGAAATTCTAATAGGTCCTCTCATTACGGATCACTATTGAGCTTCAGGCCTACACAAACTACCAACTACATCACCCAATAGAGGTGCACTCAAGCCCAAGCCATATGGATTGCATTTATTAACGGTGGGCTTATCGTACTTGTATCATTAGATTAAGTTTATTTAGTCATTTTACAAGATAAAAATTATTGATAATTAATGGTAGCCCACACATGAAAAATTTTCAACATTTTCTTACTTGGGCAACATTAATTATAGTTGTTTTAAGTTTTTTTAAAAAAATTATTTATCTGAAAATGATACTCAAACTAAATAATTCAATCCCATGAAAGCTACCAATATTGAATCATGTTTATTGTTATGCCCCTTATTAACATAAGACAAATTTATGGTTACAAGTGCCAATAACCATCATGGGTCGCTATTGGGCTTTAGGTTCATATAAACTCCTAACCACACCCTCTGACAAAAGTGCACTTAGATTCAAAACATACGAAATACATCTATCAAAAGGCTTATTTCATTTGTATTATTAGATCTAACTAGTTTTGTAAAATTAAAATCACTACAAACTAATGGTGCCCCACACATTTAAAGTTTCCAACAATTCAATTCGAGAAGAAGAAAAAAAAAAAAAAAAGCAATGACAAAGTTGCACGCCTCATCCCAAGCTTATTCTAAGAACAATAACACTGAAAGAGAGACCATCGTTAGCAGCAACCTCAGGTTACACCAGCAGCAAAGTAATCAGCATCGCCGTCATCAGGGGGAGTTGCACCATCGTCATCTCCGGAAGTAGTCACCCCATCGTCGTCGCTTGAGCTGGAGTCGGAGTCTCTGAAAAAATAGGGTTGACTACCTTGCTTGTCCACTCCTAGAAGAGGGACGCACCAAGGACCATGCCACACCATTTCATTTGGCACAATCCCGCCGTTGCTACCGCCGCCGAAGAAGAACCAGTCGACATCCATATGTGTAAACCCCCACGTGAATTCATTTTTTTTATATATTTTATGCGGCGTGGGTGCGCGACACGCGGTGCGCTACATGCACGCCAGCGCGCGCCCGCACGCGCGCACATGGGCGCAGGGGAGGGCTCAGCCCTCCCCTCGCTGAAGAAAAGACAGAGAGGAGGGGACTGTGCCAGTCCCCTCCATCTCCTTCACCCCCTCCTCTTCGCTCGTTGCCGTTGCCACTGTTGCCCTCCGCTCGTCCCCGATGCCTCGCCGCCGGCAGGTAACCCCCCCTTACCAGCGAGGAGAGAGAGAGCATGTAGAGAGAGGGAGAGGGCCCTCCCCTGACGCGGGAGCCAAGCCGGCTCCCGCGCTTGGTTCGGGCCTGGAGGCGTGCCCGCCAGCTCGCCGGGCCCGATCTCCGAGCGGCAGCCCCCATAGGCGCCGGGGTGCCGTCCGGTGGGGTTCGACCGACCGGAGGAGGCTGGCCGTGCCGCCGGCAAGGAAAGAGGGGGGAGGGCCGTGGAACGGCCCTCCCCTTGCAGTGGGTTCAGGCCCGGCAGCATGCCCGCCGGTCGGTGACCCCCGCCGGCATCGAGGCAGCGTCCGGCGGGGTTCGACCGGCCGGTGGTGGCCGGTCATGTCACCGGCAGGGGAGAGAAGGGAGGGAGAGGGCCGAACGGCCCTCCCCTGTCGCGGGAGACAAGTCGGCTCCCGCATTGGTTCGGGCCCAGCAGCGTGCCCGCCGGCACGCCGGGCCCGGGCTCCGGCCGACGGCCCCCATCGGTGCTAGGGCGACGTTCGGTGAGGTCCAGCCAGCCAGCGGTGGCCGGCCGTGCCACCGGCACAGTAAGAGGAAGAAGAAGAAGAGGAAGAAGAAGAAAAAAGAGAAGAAAAGAGAGGAGAGGGGGGTGGCCGGCGGCGGCAGCCAGCTTGGGGCCGACCGTCGGCGGCCAGCCGACCCCCGGGGAGGGCCGGCGGTGGCCCTAGGCCGCCGGCCATCAGCCACCCCTGGTTCACCTGAACCAGGGGTGAAACAGAGAATAAAAAAAAAAGGGACTGGGCCGGCTTCGGCCCAGTCTAGTTAGCCTGTTTGGGCCGAATTTTTGGGCCCCAAATTGGGCCTGGCCCAATAAAAGAAAAATATGGTTGTGATCAGCATGGATCCTAGTTTATCGAAGAATTTTTATTTCCCCATTTGGGCTTCTATATTTGGAGATATTCAAGCCCCAAGTTGGGCCCAGGATTAGATTGGGTTAAGTGTAGGAGTCAGTTTGACATCCTAAAATTAAAATTTAAAAATCTAAAAAATTATGTTGTAGGTACCCAGAGGTCCATACAACTGATTTACACTTTAGGATTAGCATTGTAAGGTAAGTAAGCCAGTTATAATGATTTTTATAAATCATTATTAAACTATGTCATTATTAAAATAATGAAATTCATTTATAGTATTATTTGAAAAATGATATTTATGGTACCACATTTATGTAAATGATTATTTGACTTGATTATTGTGAATTTCTATAAATTAAATTGGCATTTTATACATGCAACTGATTATTACATGATTATGTGAAATTACCAAATTTGGTAAAATATGAAAAGTAAATTGATATATGTTTGCAGTTATGCAAATAAATGTTATTTGTGATTGTGTTATTATATGCCATCACGATCCACATTATATGTTACATGACTCTGGGACCCACCTCCACAGGGGGAATATGTGGAGAACACACATCCTAGGGATGTGCTATGACAGGATATGGCATTATATGCTAATTGACTCCGGCACCCTTCCTCCATTGGGGGCATACAGGGAGGTTACATCCTCGGAATGTTTATTACGTGGACGTGGGACATTAGTATAAAATGAGATTTACAATGATTTGGAATTGAAATGGTATTTTGAAATATTATTTCATAATAATTGCTTCCAATTTATTTGAACATGAGATTTGTATAATTCTATAATATGATGAAATGTTTTTAAATTTGGAAGCATGACATGTATTTGACTTGGTAAAATTCTTATTTGGCTATATCATGTAATAGTAGGCTTACTTACTGAGTGTAAACTCATTAAACCTTACAATATTTTTTTTCAGAGCCAAAAAATTATCAGGGGCAACAATAGGGGTAATTGGGAGCTTCTTGATGTAAATTGATTATATTTTGTTATATGTAACCCCATTTGGATTTATTTTGAAACTTTGGTTTGTTGTCCAACATTACATAATTTGTATTATGGAGGATTAAATTTTGTATGTTATATAGTTGTTAACCCTCCTTGTTTGTAAATAATACTGTACTGGATGCCTTGCATGCCTGGCATGCCGTCATTGGGCCACCACCAACTGGATCCGGGGCGTGACAATATGCATCCTAGGACCATAAGGGCAGGGCACGGCGGGGAAGCGCATGAGGTGATAGTCCATCCGGCCAGTGATAAAGACCCGGCGGACGCGAGCTAAAACACGATAATGGAATGAGTTCCAAGAGGGATAACTGCACCGCCAGGCCAACTGGTTGACGATGGTCAGGCCTGGTGGACTGGCCTCGGTGCTGACGACCGGTGGGAACGTAAGATCCGATAGCTGCCAACTTTCGAAGGTGATGCCCAACATCCTCTCTCTCTCTCTACTCTCCCTCGACTAACCGATACTCCTCTCCTTTGGTTTGAAGACTATGAGGCTCCTACTCCCCCCACACCTTGAAATATATAGGTGGGGAGAGATGAGGAGAAGTTCATTGAACCGTTGGCATTGAAGGATAACAGAGGGAAGCAATTATGGTGGTATCCATTGCACGAACGTGTTGCGAGGCTCAACGGTTGCAGGGCGACGTCGTTTATCTGGCAGTTTAAAGGCAAAGTTGCTCTGCTTTCGAATGCGTCAGAACGTCGGATGGAAAGTTAATTAATTTTTTGTAACTTAGAAGTAAGTTTAGGATCATACAACGGATGCCATTGATAATGGCACATAAAAATCTGGATTTTCTCGTGGCATTTTCGAGGCTTCAATCATCAGCAATGAACGTAACTTTATGGTCGTGTGGATGACTATTTCTTAATGATATCACCACAGCGTTACAAAAATAAATTTTGGATAGAAATCATGATAAAGCTCAGCAGAAATTTATTCCTCAACGGACATCTTTTAGGAGCCATGTTTTGTTATTGGCAGGAGAAGTACCGGGACTCCATGGGGCCCACGGCTGACAAACATATGCATTATGACAGAGGTGATCTCTTTATTGCTCGCTCCTTTGTTATTAAGAAAACAGGCATTAACTTTTTCTCCTTTAATTTAAAGATATAATTAAAAATAATTCGGTGAAACTATGATTGTAATTATTGAGCTTTAAAGCCCATTTTACCTTGAAGAACTATAAAAAGTTTTTATTATATCTTTATACTATCATTATGTTTCATTATGGTCTAACCATTACAAAATCCTAACATTATGGGTTTGATGCTTATATGGTATTCCTCAATGATGAACAACATGCCACCATGATAGTCTGGCATCCCCATGTGGGCCCACCATTGCGAAAGGTTTCATAGTGCTGGATCCAATCTGGACCCTCATAGGCCACCAAATTGGCTACCTTTTAGGCAAGGTATATATCCACACATTTTGGATCCTTGCTTCAACAACTACATTAGTGCCCTGTAATGCCCGCACGACTCCTAAACCTCATCGCGAAAGGTGTAGTGTTGCAATTCATGTCAAGGCTTTCATCCGTCGAAGGAGCTCATGGTAGAGGCTTACCAGGGAGACACTCTCATTTGTCACCCAAGATAGCATGAATGATAGGTTCACTGTTAGGGCCTCCCCAGGTTCCACCCTAGCACCACCTCATAAGGATGGAGGCATGTATATTGGTGGGAGGGCCTTGGCCTCTCTAAAATTTTAGAAGTCCCCTTAAAAATTATATGATGAAGTAAAGCTTATGCTAGTTAAAATAAAGACTTTTTATTTTCTTAAGCTAGCCCCCTCAAGAAAAGTTTAATCGTTATCATATATAATAGAAATAATATGATGAAGTCAAGTGGACACTAATTATAAGAAAGAAGTAGTTCCAAGTCTAATCAAAATTTATACGATATTACAATATTATTTTTATTTTATAATTTAGTATAAATTATTTTTAATCTATAATTAAAGTATTATAATAAATAATGTTATAATTTAATCCATATGTTATTTAATATGAAGTAATGATACAATATTATAAAATATATTAGGGGCTGTTTTGGTATTAAATGGTTAATGATTTTGGATTTCTATGATATACTCCTGAAATCTCATGCTTAAATATTCTTGTGAAATCAATTTCATTTATTTGTTCAATTACATATAGATTATTACTTTCCTTTTTATTTTTATATTTGATATAATTCCCATCTAGAAATTATGAAATTCTTCTTATAATGAAAATTCTTTCTTCTCTTACTGCGACAAATCAAATCCTATCTCTTGACTTAGCTAAATTTGTTGATCGTTCAATTTGGCACATAATGTTAAGAGAAAGACAGCAGACGAAACAATAATGCTTATTTCTCTATGAATTTTATGGATCGTATATGTGGAATTTAGAACACCAACTAGTAATTAAAAAAAGAATTTATTATCATACTTGTTTGTTCATGATTTTTGCAAAAACTAGAGCACTCATTAGGAATCCCTTGGCTTATATCTTTATCTTCTTACTTCTCCTTCAAGCGGTATTCTTGATAGAAAAGCTTAATCGCAACATATGAGGAGAAAAGAAAGGACATAGCCTATTTATAATGAAATCCTAATAAGTCCTTCCATCACGGGTCATTATTGAGCTTCAGGCCTACATAAACCACCAACTACATCATTCAACATAAGCGCGCTCAAGCTCAAGCCATATGCATTACATTTATTAACGATGGGCTTATCATACTTGTATCATTAAATTAAATTTATTTTATCAATTTTATAAAATTAAAATTACTAATAATTAATGGTAGCCCGCACATAGAAAATTTTTAATATTTTTTTACTTGAGCAACATTAATTGTAGTGGTTTTAAGCTTTTGAAAAAAATTGTTTATTTGAAAACGATACTCGGACTAAATAACTAAACTTTAATATGGCCATAATTTTGAAATATTTCATCCTTTGACACAGCACCTTAAAAATATGATCCAATCCCATAAAAGCTACAAGCATCGAATCATGTTTATCATTATGTCGTTTATTGGCATAGGATCAATCCATGGTTATAAGTGCCAATAACCATCACGAGGCGCTATTGGGCTTCAGGTCAATGCAAATTGCTAATCAGACCATTCAGCAGAGTTGCGCTCAGGCCTAAACCATACAAAACACATCTATCAACAGACTTGGTCCATTTGTATTATTAGACCAAATTCATCCCACCAGTTTTATAAAATTAAAATCTCTACAAACTAGTGGTGCCCCACACATTTAAAGTTTACAAGAACTCAATTCGGGAAGAAGAAGAAAAAGAAGAAGAAAAAAAAAAAAAAAAAAGCAACGACAAAGTTGCACAACTCATCCCAAGCTTATTCTAAGAATAATAACACTGAAAGAGAGCCCGTTGGCAGCAGCAACCTCAGGCTACACCAGCAGCAAAGTAATCAGCATCACCATCATCGGGGGGAGTTGCACCATCGTCATTTTTAGAAGTGGGCGTGGCCTGAACTGGAGTCGGCGTCCCCGAAAAAACAAGGTTGACTACCTTGCTCGTCCACTCCTATTAGAGGGATGCACCAAGGACCACGCCACACCATTTCATCAGGCGCAGTCCCGTCGTCGCCTGCGCTGTCGCTGCCGTCCTCAAAGTAGACCCAATCGATGTCCACGTGCATCCTAGGACCATAAGGGCAGGGCCCGGCGGTGAAGGCAATAAGACGGCAGTCCATCCAGCCATTGATAAAGAGCCGGCGGACGTGAGCTAAGCCACGATAACAGAATGAGTTGTGGAGAGGCCAGTCGCAGCACCAGGTCAGCTGGTTGACGATGATCAGGCCTGGTGAACCGGGCACATTGACGACACCTACGACGGTCGGTAGGAACGAAAGATCGGATGTTTGACAACTTGCAAAGGTGACGACCAACATCCTCTCCCTCTTCTCTCTACTCTCCCTCGACTAACTCGTAATCCTCTCCCTTGGTTTGGAGACCATGGGGCTCCTCCTCCCCCCACCCCTTGAAATATATAGGTGGGGAGAGATGAGGCGAAGTTCTTTGAACCATTGGCATTGAAGGATGACAGAGGGAGGCAATTATGATGGTATGTATTGCGCGAACAACGTGGTGCTCTAGGAACGAGTTGCGAGGCTTAGCGATTGCAGGATGGTGTCGTTTTTCTGGCGGTTTAAAGGCGAGGTTTCCCTACTTTCCAATTCGCCAAAACGTCGGATGGAAAGTTAGTTAATTTTTTTTTAACGTAGAAATAAGATCAGGTTCATCCAACGGATGCCATTGGTAACGGCTCTTAATAATCTGATTTTCTTGTGGCAATTTCGAGGCTTCGATTGTCAGCAATGAATATAACTTTATGGCCGTGTGGATGACCATTTCTTAATGATATCATGACAGCGTTACAGAAATTAATTTCGGATAGAGTCGAATTCATCATGATAAAGCTCAGCAGAAATTTCTTCTTCAACGGATATCTTTTAAGAGCCACGCTTTGGTATTGGCAAGGAAACGGGCGACAAAAATATGCATTATGACATAGGTGATCTCTTTTATTACTCGCTCCTATAGTATTAAGAAATAGATATTAACCTTTTCTCTTATAATTTAAAAAAATGATAAAAAATATTTTGATGAGATTATGTTTCTAATCATGATACCCGGGTCCGTTTCTCTGAACTATAAAAAGCTTTTATTATATTCTTATCCTATCATTTTATTTTATTATGATCTATGCCGTTACAAAATTATAGTCTACATGAATTGTAACTCTGTTTGTTGGTTTGATGCTTACGCGGCAATGATGAATGACATGCCACTGTAGTGATCCCCGGTAGCAACTCACGATGAGCTGGCCTTTGATTGAGTCGGCCGTGGGGACGGGCTAAACGCCAGCCATACCCACGCGAGCCCACTGCTTGCCGAAGACGTCATGGCGCTCAACCCAATCCGTGCCCTTTAGGGCCATCGTATTGCCATTCATGTCTTGCTCCACGAGTGCCACCACCCATGGCCTTAGGGCCTTTGCTCATCGGAGGAGCTTCTTGTCGGGGCTCACCAGGGAGACGCTTTCGTCTGCCACCCGGGAGAACAATATACGACAAGTTCACTATTAGATGGACCAAGTAGCCTACTCAACTCAATCTAAGATTTTACGAGCTTGAGTACTGAAAATAGACTTTCGGAATGGGCTTGGATAAAGGAAGGTATACTCAATCTAAAACCAGACTGAGGCTAGAAAAATTAAAAATCAACCTAATTCGATCAGAGAATATATATATATATATATATATATATATATATATATATTAGAACCAATCATGAACCAAGTGATCCATCTAGTCCAAACCAAAATTTTATGGGCTTGGACATTAAAAAAATCTTAATTAAATTCTAAATGTGGGGAAAAAAAACATTCATAACTGATGGACAGGCCTAAGATTGATTTTGGGTTGGGCCTGGTCAAACATATGGGTTTGATTATTGGGCTAGGCTAACCTGAGCAAAGTATTAAGTCTAGCGACCAATGTATAGCTTAGCTAAAAATAATATGATCCTAGAGTATCTGTCCAGTACCAAGTTAAAGAAAAAATTTTATAAGACACCCATAAGACTAGCTATGCTTCACAGTATAGAATTTTGATAATGTTGGGCAGTTAAAAAAATATACGTACATAAGGTGAATGTGATGGAAATAAGAATGTTAAGATAGATATATATGGTAATATAAGAAAATATA
Organism: Metroxylon sagu; assembly: GCA_017589505.3. Taxonomy (NCBI): domain Eukaryota; kingdom Viridiplantae; phylum Streptophyta; class Magnoliopsida; order Arecales; family Arecaceae; genus Metroxylon; species Metroxylon sagu. The sequence goes on along the minus strand of JACVBY030000515.1, from coordinate 965,076 downwards.
GAATAAAAAATGAAACCATTCGTAAAAAAGTAGTGATAGCTTCAATTGAGGATAAATTAAGAGAAGAACGATTTAAATGGTTTAGACATGTGCAACATAAATTTAGAAATGTACTTGTGTGAAGAAGTGACTTGATACATATAAAAAGAAAAAAAGAATAGAAATAGACAAAAGAAATTATATAGAAGGAAGTGATAAAGAAAAACTTAAAATCTTTGCATCTTAAAAAAAATATGATTTAAAATTAAGTTGAATGAAAAAAAAAAAGGTTTTATGTAGCTAATTCTAACTAATTGAGGATTAAGATTTTATTATTGTTATTGTTCCTAACTAAGAATAAGACCTTATGAATAGTTAAAAGTTGCTTTGATCATGTTTCAAGTCATACAAATTGGACTATATTGCAATCTAATTGATTAAATTGAATGGTAAGGGTTGGGTGGGCCTAGGCATGAGTAAAGAGTCCTATAACTCGATGTTGGGTAGGGGTTAGGTATGTGTCAAGATTCCATACATTGATTTGTATCAGTTAAATAAACAAATAAATGGTCTGGGTTTTAAAGTAAACATAAACCAAAGTTAGGAAGGAAATAGCCACGTGCAATTTTTCCAAGCATGGTGGCACCAAATTCATTATATAATAATGAGGATACTCCAGTTTCCACACCACCTTTAACTAAATTTTTCTTCTTTAAATTTTTTTTGACCCCCTCTTCTCGAATTCTCCTCTCGAGGGGTCATTCACATGGAGGGCACATGCTGGTTTCTAGCTTGCATAACCCAAGCGCCACCCTTTCAATGATTCCGTCATGCCTCCAAATCGGTAACCGATCCAAGGTTACCGTGATACAGAGCAAAAACCTAAGGGCTTGTTTGGTTCATAGGAAGTGACTTACAAATAAGAATAGGATATCTAAAAATTAGATTCCCAGGTATAGAATGTCTAAACTATCAGGTTTGGTTGATCATGGGAAACAGGCATTTTCCTGAGAAAAAATGAAGCTGTCACGTTTGGTTGAACAGTTTCTTTCCCAAAAAAGTAGTGCAGATTACTAATTATATCCTTTAGTTCTTAAATTTTTTTTTGCCATCTAATTTTTTTAACTTCTATATGGGTTATAAAAAATGGTCAAGAAATCAAGATACCAAAATTCTAAACAAAAAGTTTTAGATCAAGTTGACACGCCGTAGATCTGAAGCGAAGCATTTTTTGATTTGAAAAAAAAAAGGTATACGACGGAAAAGAAGGATATGTTGGGAAGAAAAAGGAAACATGCTGCGGTAGAAAAGTAAATCCCACGGTACCGATGGGATTTATTTCCCATAAAATGCAGGAATTCAAATCACGTGGGAATAGAGTATTCCTTTGGACGGGCCCTAAAAGGGCGAACCAAACATTCTAATTCGCGAAAAATAAAATTTCGCAATCTTTTTTACCATGAACCAAACGAGCCCTAAAAGTATGCAAAATTTATTTATTCTCAACACCCATATAACTTAAATATAATATTAAAAAATATATATATCTTATATTTATAAAATATAAAATGATCTATACAATATTAACATGCTATTCTTAATGCATACAGATAAAATAACTATCAAGTTATATCATCATCATCCTCAATAATAGATATAATGAGTTAGTTTAACTACTCTAAATCTTACTCCCTATAAATCCCAAAGCCTAGCTCAAGTTTTTGAAAAGGATATAATAGATTATTTTAAGCTAATAGTCCAGTAGAAATTCTTACACAAGCTCAGTAGAAAATCTTACACATACAGATGTGAATATACAGTAAAATAAAATATCTTCATAATATGAAATGATAATGATACATTTGATAAAATAATCATGCTGCAAATACCATGCTATAAAACCATATGACAAATAAAAGAAATTATTTGATCGGGTTGGTCGTGGGAATGGGTTGGAAGCTGGTATTCCCATGCACGCTTGCTACTTGCGAAAGATCTAGTGCTAAACCCAATATGCGCTCTTCTGAACTACCAAGTTGGCTAGCTTTTGGGCAAAACATGCCTCCATACACTCTTGATCCTTACTCTAGCAACTGCACTAGTGTCCTATAATACTTGCATGCCTCCCGAACCTCATTGCAAAAGGTGCGATGTTGCCATTTTGTATTGCTCCGCCACCACTTACGACCTTATGGCCTTCGTCAATTAAAGGAGCTCATAATAGAGGCTCACCAAGGAGACACTCTCATCTGTCACCCAAGAGAGCATGAATGATAGGTTCACTGCTAGGACCTCCCTAGGTTGCACCTCAGCACAACCTCATAGGGGTGGAAGCATGTGTATTGGTGGGAGGGCCTTAGCCCCGCTATAATTTTAGATGTCCCATTAAAAATAATATAGTGAAGTTAAGTTTACACTAGTTAAACGAATGACTTTTTATTTTCTTAAAGCTGGCCTCCTTAAGAAAAGTTTAATTACTATAATATATAACAGAAATGATATGATGAATTCAGGTGGACACTAGTTACAAGAAAGAAGTAGAAGAAAGAAGTAATTTCAAGTCCCATCAAAATTTATATGCTATATAAATTTATTATTTGATTCAATGTGGCATTTTGTGATTGGTTATTTTTTATTTGTACAATACCTTAGCAATTTGTTAACAAAAAATATGGCTTAAGCAAAAGAAAATGGTAGGACCAATTTATGGCTTCCCTAAGAAAAAATTGTAGTGTAACTCGTTCCTCCAAGAGAAAATTCTTAGCCTCACCACTGCCATCTCATACAACTCCACTTCATGTCGACACACGATGCTCAACTAGAGCCCCACCTTGAACTATTTTGCCATCTTCACCAGCTAGTCACTGACCATCCTCAACCCATCACTTCCGTTGTTGGAATTGAACGAGGAGGTCATGTCGACGATGGCAAAGATCTTGAGGTCCAAGAGCTAGGCAGATGAGTGGTGGCACTCAATGAGGGCATGAATGAGGGAGAAGTATTGGCTTCCTTGCTCGACATTATAGTCGAGGAGGTGGCTCCAAGGGTAATCTCTAGTGGTCTCAAGGATAGCGAGATTGGTAGAAATTGGTAGTGAGAAGGGCATAGCGAAAGTAAGTGGAGAGATTGTGAAGCATTTGGGTGGCCGCTAGATTCTTGGCATTGTAGAGGTGGAGATTGGATGATGAAGAATCTCGAACAATGGCAGCACTCGATGTGTAAGTATAGTGTGGCCACCATCATCGCTTAAGCCACTCCTCAAACTCATCGCGGTGGCATGTCATTCACCACATAGGCATGCTACATAAGCATCGAATGAATGATGTTAGGATTTTGTAATAGTATGGGTTATAATGAAACAAAAATGATAGTATAAGGATGTAATAAAAATTTTTTGTAGCTTAAGAAATTAAGTGAAATGGACTTTAAAGTTTAAGGGTTAAAAATATAGTTTCATCAAATATTTTTAAATTGGATGAGGAGATCCCAACTAGTAATGGTAAAAATTTGGGCCAAGTTTAAGTGAGGTTTTCTCAATTTGGATTGGACTTGAAACTCAAATGGATCCAGCATAGGGTGTGTATGGACTCAAATCATGGGATTTAGTTTCATTCAGATTGAGATAATTCCAAGTTGTTAGTCTTTAAAATGTTTATATTAGGTTGGACATAGAGCTGATGACAGGCGAGATGGTCTACCCAACTTAATCTAAGATTTTACGAGCTTAGTATTAAAAATAGACTTGCGGAATGGGCTTGCACCAAAAAAAAAAAAAAAAGTATACTCAACCTAAAACTGAGTTTAGCCTGAAAAAATTAAAATCAACTTAGCCGATTAGAAAATATATATATGCGAGAAGGACATAGCGAAAGTTAGTGGAAAGATTGTGGAGCATTTGGATGGCCGCTAGATTCGTGGTATTATAGAGGTGGAGATTGGATGATGAAGCATCTTGAATAATGGTGGCACTCGATGTGTAAGTATAGTGCGGCCACCATCATCGCTTAAGCTACTCCTCAAACTCATCGTGGTGGCATGTCATTCACCACATAGGCATGCTACATAAGCATCGAATGAATGATGTTAGGATTTTGTAATAGCATGGGTTATAATGAAACAAAAATAATAGTATAACCAAGTAATAAATTTTGTTTATAGTTTAAGAAATAAAGTGAAATGGACTTTAAAGTTCAAGGGTTAAAAATATAGTTTTATCAAATATTTTTAAATTGGATGAGAAGATCCCAACTGGTAATTGTAAAAATTGACATAACACTATACTCTTTGGGCCAAGTTTAGGTGAGGTTTTCTCAATTTGGATTGGACTTAAAACTCAAATTGGTCCAGCATAGGGTGTGTATGGACTCAAATCATGGGATTTAGTTTCATTCAGATTGAGATAATTCCAAGTTGTTAGTCTTTAGAATGTTTATATTAGGTTGGAGATAGAGCTGATGACAGGCAAGATGATCTACCCAACTTAATCTAAGATTTTATGAGCTTAGTATTAAAAATAGACTTGCGGAATGGGCTTGCACCAAAAAAAAAAAAAAAAGTATACTCAACCTAAAACTAAGCTGAGCATGAAAAAATTAAAATCAACTTAGCCCAATTAGAAAATATATATATGCACACATACGTATACAATGCATATTAGAATCAATCATGGGCCAGGTGGCCTATCTAACCCAAACCAAAATTTTGTGGACTTGGACATTAAAAAATCCTAATTAGATTTTAAATGCAAAAAAAAAAAAATAATGCTTAATGGATAGACCTTAAATCAACGTTAGGTTGAGCATGGTTAAAAATTATGGGCTTGAAAGTTGGGCTGGGCCGAACCTGAGCATGGTACCGAGCCCAGCTACAAATTTGTAGCATGCCTAAATTTGGTCCAGCCCGGTATTTGATCTGCTCTAGTCGAGAATAAGACCTTATGAGTGCTTAAAAGTTACTTTCATGTTTTGATTTGTATCAGCTAAATAAGCGGAATAGCTTTTGATGGTTTCGGTTTTAAAATGCATCAAAACCAAAGTTAGCATGGAAACAGCTACGAGTAATTTTTACAAGCGAGGTTGCACCAAATTTATTATATAACTACGTACATCCTCATGCTACACACAGGCACTGCTTTCATTTTAATTTTAAAAATAAAAATAAATAAAAAAATTTAAATTTTAGAAATATTGTTTATAGACTAATTTTATAAAATGATCTATTACTATTTCTTTCTTGGCTTATTTTTCTTTCTTGGCTATGATAGATAAGATCTATACTAAAATGTAATGTACTTATATTAAATTTAAGGAATTGTCATGAGCCATTAGTTGTTTAGAGCATACATGTTACAAAAACTTTTAATAAAAATAACTCAACCAGTGTTTGTAGAGTTAAGAGGGAAACATAGCTTTTTAAACTTAGAGATACAAGTGCTTTGAAAAAAATATAAACATGCATAGAAACTAAAAAACATACTACTTTAAAAATTAAAATTAATAAATTAAATAAAGTAAAATTCTTTTGAGGAAAGGATTGCAACAAATTTTTTTTAATAGAATTACTATATGAAAAAATTTAATGATTGAATATGGTTCGTATACCTCTATTTTAATATATATAATAATAATATCGATAATTATGAAATTAATATGGAAAAAAGAGATGATACCTTTTAATTAGCCATTGAAGTAATCCATATAGAAAAAGAAAAAAATTATCTGCATTAAATATCATTAAATAAATTTAAACATATGGCAACAGAAGGAAATATTTGGTCTATCTTCTTAGCTTTACTGTATTATATTAAATTAAATAATAATAAGGATTTTCCTATTTATGCTCTGCCTTAATTTCAAATCTATTTTTATTTTTTATTTTTATTTTTATTTTTTATTTTTGGACATCGGAGGCCAGCCAGTCCAGCACGATTGAACTCCCCCTTAAAGTCTTCTCTCAAGGGGTCTTTCACTAGAAGGCGCGTGCTGGTTTCTAGTCTATGTAACCTTAATACCACCCCGTTAATGGTCCATTATCGCAATGTGGTAAAGTTAGTAGAGATGATTTTAATTTTAGGAAGCTGAGATTATTTTCAAGTTTGTTGGTTGGAACTAAATTTTTGTAATATATCACTTTGTCATGGAATTCTATTTATACCAAATATTTGATCACTTGTCAAAGAGTCTATTTACTCATTTACCAAGAAATCATAGGCTTCTACTGTAGATGAATTGAAAGGTTAAAATTTTTAGGCATACAAGTGGACTCAAACTTCTCGATATGACAACAAATCTATCAAAAGGACAACAATTGAAAGCCATAGAATGGCCAATGCATCCTACAATAAGATTTATTTTGTGAAATTGATCACTATAGCTACACTTTAATAGAGCATTTTGTAGCTTATGCAATTCATCGAGGGCAAATTTTATGTATCCTTTGATTTCAAACCCTAAAGAGCATCAGCATAATTGTCTCAAAAATGTTAATTAGTTAAATGTCACATTCTTAAGGGTATCATTTGAATTGGATAAAAAAGTAAGCAAAAGTTATTTGTTAGGGATTATAGAGTATAAAATATTTTTATATCAACGAACAACATTATATATATATATACAATATTATTTTCATTTTATAATTTAGTGCAAATTATTTTTAATCCATAATTCATGCATTATAATAGATAATATTATAATTTAACCCATATATTATTTAATATGAAATAATGATATAGCATTATAAACTATATTAGGGGTTGTTTTGGTATTAAATGGTTAATGATTTTGGATTCCTATGATGTACTCCTCAAATCTTATGCTTAAATATTCTTGTGAAATTAATTTTATTTATTTGTTCAATTGTATATAGATTATTGCTTTCCTTTTTTACTTTAATGCTACAATTCCCATTTAGAAATTGTGAAAATCTTCTTATGGTGAAAATTCTTTCTTATCTTACTAAGACAAATCAAATCCTATCTCTTAACTTAGCTAAATTTATTGATCATTCTATTTGGCATATAATGTTGAGAGACAAACAACAGATGAAACAATAGTGCTTATTCCTGTATGAATTTTGTGGATCGCATATGTGAAATTTAGAACACCAACTAGTAATAAAAAAATAAAATTTATTATCGTATTTGTTTGTCATGATTTATGCAAGAACTAGAGCATTCAATAGGAATGCCTTGGCTTATATCTTTCTCTAATCGTAATATATGAGAAGAGAATAGAGGATCTAATCTATTTATAGTGAAATTCTAATAGCTCCTCCCATTGCGGTCACTATTGAGCTTTAGGCTTACATAAACCACCAACTATATCACCAAATAAAGGTGCACTCAAGCCCAAGCCATATGGATTACATTTATTAACAATGGGCTCAGCACACTTGTATCATCGGACTAAATTTATTTAGTCATTTTGTAAAATAAAAATCATTGATAATTAATGGTAGCCCACACACGAAAAATTTTCAACATTTTCTTACTTGGGCAATATTAATTATAGTTATTTTAAGTTTTTGAAAAAAATTATTTATTTGAAAATGATACTCAAACTAAATAACTAAACTTTAATGTTGCCACAATTTTGAAAACATTTCGTCCTTTGAGGTAGCACCTTAGGAAAATGATCCAATCCCATAAAAGCTACCAACATTGAATTATGTTTATCGTTATGCCCCTTATTGATATAGGATCAATTTATGGCTACAAGTTAAATAACCAAATCGCTAACCACACCCTCTAACAGAGATACGCTCAGGTTCAAACCATACGAAACACATCTATCAAAAAATTTATTTCATTTGTATTATTAGACCAAATTCATCTAACGAGTTTTGTTAAATTAAAATCGCTACAAACTAATGGTGCCCCACACATTTAAAGTTTCCAACAACCCAATCCGAGAAGAAGAAGGAAAAAAAAAAGAAAAAAAAAGCAACGACAAAGTTGCATGCCTCATCCTAAGCTTATTCTAAGAACAATAACACTGAAAGAGAGACCATCGTTAGCAGCAACCTCAGGCTACACCAGCAGCAAAGTAATCAGCATCACCGTCATCAGGTAGAGTTGCACCATCGTCATCTCCAGAAGTAGTCACCCCATCGTCGTCGCTTGAGCTGGAGTCGGAGTCTCCGAAAAAACAGGGTTGACTACCTTGCTCGTCCACTCCTAGAAGAGGGACGCACCAGGGACCACGCCACACCATTTCATCAAGCGCAGTCCCGCCGTTGCTACCGCCGCCGAAGAAGAACCAGTCGACGTCCACGTGCATCCTAGGACCATAAGGGAAAGGAACGGCGGTGAAGCGCATGAGGCAACAGTCCGTCCAGCCAGTGATAAAGACCCGGCGGACGCGAGCTAGGCCACGATAATAGAACGAGTTCCAAGAGGGATAACTGCACCGCCAGGCCAACTGGTTGACGATGGTCAGGCCTGGTGGACCGGCCTCGGTGCGGACATCTGTGACGACCGGTGGGAACGTAAGATCCGATAGCTGCCGACTTGCGAAGGTGAGGACCAACATCCTCTCTCTCTCCTCTCTACTCTCCCTCGACTAACCGATACTCCTCTCCCTTGGTTTGAAGACTATGAGGCTCCTACTCCCCCACCCCTTGAAATATATGTGTGGGGAGAGATGTGGAGAAGTTCATTGAACCGTTGGCATTGAAGGATAACAGAGGGAAGCAATTATGGTGGTATCCATTGCGCAAACAACGTGGTGCTCTGCGAATGTGTTGCGAGGCTCAACGGTTACAGGGCGGTGTCATTTATCTGGCAATTTAAAGGCAAGGTTGCTCTGCTTTTGAATGCGTCAGAATGTCGGATGGAAAGTTAATTAATTTTTTGTAACTTAAAGATAAGATTAGGTTCATACAACGGATGCCATTGATAATGGCACATAACAATCCGGATTTTCTCGTGGCATTTTCGAGGAAGAATCGTCAGCAATGAACATAACTTTATGGTCGTGTGGATGACTATTTCTTAATGATATCACCACAGCGTTACAGAAATAAATTTTGGATAGAATTCATGATAAAGCTTAGCAGAAATTTATTCTTCCAATGGGCATCTTTTAAGAGCCATGTTTTGTTATTGGCAGGAGAAGTACCGAGACTCCATGGGGCCCACGGCTGACAAAAATATGTATCATAAGGTGATCTCTTTATTGCTCGCTCCTTTGTTATTAAGAAAACAGGTATTAACTTTTCTCCTTTAATTTAAAGATATAATTAGAAAAACTTCGTATTTTAATTATTAAACTTTAAAGTCCATCTTATCTTGATCCTTAAAATATAAAAAGTTTTTATTATATTTTTATACTATCATTATGTTTCATTATAGTTTACACCGTTACAAAATCCTTGTATTATTGGTTTGATGCTTATACGTTATTTCTGAAATAATGAACGACATGCCACCATGATGATCCATCATCTCAATGCAGGCCTACTACTTGCGAAAGACCTCATAGTGCTAGACCCAATCTGGACCCTTTTAGGCGGCCAAATTTACTACCTTTTAGGCAAGGCATGCCTCCACACATTCTCGATTCTTGCTCCAACAACTATACTAGTGCCCTTAAAAATGATATGATGAAGTCAAGCTTACGCTAGTTAAAAGAAAGACTTTTTATTTTTCTTAAAGCTGGCCCTCTCAAGAAAAGTTTAATCACTATAATATATAATAGAAATGATATGATGAAGTTAGGCGGACACTAGTTATAAGAAAGAAGTAGTTCCAATTCTAATCAAAATTTATACGCTATATAAATATATTATTTAATTCAACGTGGTATTTTGTAATTGGTTATCTTTTATTTGTACATACCATAGTAATCTGTAAGCAAAAAATATGGCTTAAGCAAAAGAAAATGGTAGGATTAATTCATGGCTTTCCCAAAAAAAAATTATAGTATAACTCGGCCTCTCTAAGAGTAAATTCTTAGCCCCACCACTGCCATCTCATACAATGCCACTACGTGTTAGCCCGTGATACTCAACTGGAGCTCCACCTCGAACTATTTTGCCAACTCCATCCATAGGTCGCCAATCATTCTCAACCCATTGCTACCATTGTTGGAGTTGAATGGGGAGGTCATGTAGACGATGGTACAGATCATGAGAGATCTTGAGGGCTAAGGGCTAGGCAGATGAGTGGTGGCACTCAATGAGGGCATGGATGAAGGTGAAATATTGGCTTCCTTGCTCGACATCATAGTTGAGGAGGTGGATCCAAGGTTAATCCCTAGTGGCCTCAAGGATGATGAGATTGGTAGAAATTGGTAGTGAGAAGGGCATAGCGAAAGCAAGTTAAGAAATTGTGGAGCATCTGGGTGGCTGCTAGATTCTTAGCATTGTAGAGGTGGAGATTGGATGATGAAGCATCTCGAACAATGGCGGCACTCGATGTGTAAGTATAGTGCGGCCACCATCATCGCTTAAGCCACTCCTCAAACTCATCGCAATGGCATGTCATTCACCACATAGGCATGCTACGTAAGCATCGAATGAATGATGTTAGGATTTTGTAATAGCATGGGCTATAATGAAACAAAAATGATAGTATAAAGATATAATAAAATTTTTTTGTAGTTCAAGAAATAAAGTGAAATGGACTTTAAAGTTCAAGGATTAAAAATATAGTTTCATTAAATAATTTTAAATTGGATGAGGAGATCCCAACTGGTAATGGTAAAAATTGACATAACACTATACTATTTGGGCCAAGTTTAGTGAGGATTTCTCAATTTGGATTGGACTTGAAATTCAAATGGTCCAACATAGGGTATGTATGAACTCAAATCATGGGATTTGGTTTCATTCGGTTTGAGATAATTTCAAGTTGTTAGTCTTTAGAATGTTTATATTAGGTTGGAGACGGAGCTGATGACAGGCAAGATGGTCTGCCCAACTTAATCTAAGATTTTACAAGCTTAGTATTAAAAATAGACTTGTGGAATGGGCTTGTACTAAAAAAAAAAAAAAGTATACTCAACCTAAAACTAAGCTAAGCCTGAAAAAATTAAAATCAACTTAGTCCGATTAGAAAATATATATATGCACATATACATATACATATGCATATTAGAATCAATCATGGGCCAGGTGGCCCATCTAACTCAGAACAAAATTTTGTGAACTTGGACACTAAAAAATCCTAATTAGATTCTAAATGCGAGAAAAAAAAATTAATGCTTAATGGATGGACCTTAAATCAACCTTACGTTGAGCATGGTTAAAAATTATGGGCTTGATAGTTGGGCTGGGCCGAACCCGAGCATGGTACCGAGCCCAGCTACCAGTTTGTAGCATGCCTGAGTTTGGTCCAGCCCGGTATTTGATCTACTCTATTTGAGAATAAGACCTTATGAGTGGTTAAAAGTTGCTTTGATCATGTTTCAAATCGTACGAATTGGATTATATTGTAATCTAGTTGACTAAATTGGATAACAAGGGTTGGGTTGAGACTAGGTATGAGTAAAGAGTCCTATAATTTGATGTTCAAGATTTCATGTGTTGATTTGTATCAACTAAATAAACAGACTAGCTATTGATGATTTCGGTTTTAAAATGCATCAAAACCAAAGTTAGCATGGAAACAGCTACAAGCAATCTTTGCAAGCGAGGTTGCACCAAATTTATGATATAACTATGTACGTCCTCATGCTACACACGGGCGCTGCTTTAATTTTAATTTTAAAAATAAAAATAAATAAAAAATTAAATTTTAGAAATATTATTTGTAAATAAAAATTAAATTTTAGAAATATTGTTTATAGACTAATTTTATAAAATGATCTATTACTATTTCTTTCTTGGCTTATTTTTGCTTCTCGGCTATGGTAGATAAGATCTATACTAAAATGTAATGTACTTATATTAAATTTAAGGAATTGTCATGAGCCATTAGTTGTTTAGAGCATACGTGTTACAGAAATTTTTGATAAAATAACTCAGTCAATGTTTGTAGAGTTAAAAGGGAAACATAGCTTTTTAAACTTAGAGATAAAAGTGTTTTGAAAAAATATATACATACATAGAAACTAAAAAAAATACTACTTTAAAAATTAAAATTAATAAATTAAATAAAGTAAAATTCTTTTGATGAAAGGATTGCAACAATTTTTTTAAATAGAATTACCATATGAAAAATTTTAATGATTGAACATGGTTCATATGCCTCTATTTAAATATATATAATAATAATAATATCAATAATTATGGGATTAATATTACCATTTAATTAGCCATTGAAGTAATCCATATAGAAAAAGAAAAAAATTATCTGCATTCAATATCATTAAATAAAATTAGACATATGGCAACAGAAGAGAATATTTGGTCCATCTTCTTAGCTTTATTGCATTATATTAAATTAAATAATAATGAGGAATCTCCTATTTATTCTCTGCCTTGATTTCAAATCTGTTTTTCTTTTTTATTTTTTATTTTTGGACATCGAAGGCCAGCCAGTTCAGCACGGTTAAACTCCCCCTTAAAAAGTCTTCTCTCAAGGGGTCTTTCACTAGAGGGCGCATGCTGGTTTCTAATCTGTGTAACCTTAATACCACCCTGTTAATGGTCCATTATCGCATGTGGAAATGTAAACAGTATACTATTTGATTCCTGACGCAATGTGGTGAAGTTAGTAGAGATAATTTTAATTTTAGGATGTAATATTCTAAGCTTAGAAGTCTTATAATTTTATTTTAAGCATGCTTATATTTTTAGTTTAGGCTTCTAATGTAAATGATTTGAGTGAAAATCTTAAAAAAATATGAAAGTTGAAATTTTGGATGTTATTTTGAGTTTCTCCCATGATCCTTCCAAAAAGTTAATAAAGTCACTGATTTGAGCTTATAATTGAAGTTTTTGTAATGATTTCAATGTTTACTAGTTGTTTTTGATCCTTGGGAGAAGTTGGAATGAAGATTTTGAAGGTTGGAATGCATTAAAATGGTTTTTGGAAGGGATTTATGAAGTTAGCTGACTCATTAGTCAGCTAACTAGTGAAAGTAGCTGACTACTTGATAAGTAGTCAACTAGTTAGTTGACTAACTGGTAAAAACTCTCTGTAAAATTGGTTTAGACCAATTTTACCCATAATAGTTGACTACTTAGTCGACTACTATGTGAAATTGGTCTGACCAATTTCACTCTCATTAGTAAGCATTTTAGCCGACTAATGAGTGAATTGAGGACTTCCCAAGGGGTCACCCATCGCTCTCACTGGACAAAAATCTTCTGTGGAATTGGTTTGAGACTAATTTCACTCTCATTAGCTAGCATCCATGCCTATTAATAGATGGATAACCCTTGTTATTCATCTGATAACGAAAATTTGATCAGAGGCATAAGTGAAATTTGATAAAAAGTCATTTGAGGATTTGATCAAGGGTAAGATAGGAAAGAAAGTTGAAGGGCAAAAATACTTGGTGGAGAAGGGAGCTATATGGGCTTTGAAAAGTGTGACAGTAGAGAGGGGCAAAATAGGGATTTTTTGGGGCATTTAAAACTCACTACCCTTCCTTAGCCCTTAAGCCACTGTATCAAAGGAAGTAAAAGGGGGAGAAAATGGAAGGAAAATAGAAAGAAAAAAGGAGAAAGAGGAGAGGGTTTTAGCTGTGGGAAAGAAGAAGAGAAGTAGAAAAAGAAAAGAAGGAAAGAAAAGAAGAAGAAGAGAAAAAGAGGAAGAAAAAGAAGGGAAGAAGACTTGATGGTTTAGCCATCTTTATTAAGGTAAGTCCAAACCTTCCTAAACTAAAGAATGACGTTAAAATCTCATAATTTAGAGGCAAATGAGGTGATAGTATGTGTATATTATGAATCTTTGAGTATGTTAGGGATTGAAGAATGTTATGCTAAGATATTAAGGCATAGAGCATGCATGCATAGTTTCATAAAACTCTTGGTGCTTGTGACCCTAATAATATATGTATGATGACTTATGCCAAGAGATTGGTTCCAAGGAGCCAGAATAGGAGAAATAACAGCTAAGGTGAGTGGGTTTCTCATCTAACTTTGTGAACTATTTTATAATAGCATAGTAATATTTTGCTACAAATCATAGTATGTTATGCTAAGTATGGTATCTATGAGAAATGAGAACCCAATTATGATGTATCTTATTTTTAAAGCATGTTCTAAAGCAAAGCATGAGTTTAAGAACAAGCATGGGTTTACAGCATGTTCTAAAGCAAAGCATGAGTTTAAGAACAAATATGGGTTTACAGCATGTTTCCAAAGCAAAGCATGAGTTACAGAAAAGTAAGAGTTTCGAGCAAAGCATGAGTTTAAGAAAAGAAAAGGAAACATGGGCTATAGCATGTTTCAAAGCAAAGTATAGAGTTTCATGAAAAGTATTGTTTGGATAAAAACATATGTTTCAGTAAAGTATGGAATTTACTTTTCAGGGTTATGTTTCAAAGTGATGCATGGCATGCATGAATATTAATGTTTCAAAGAAAGTATAGCTGATTGTATATTGGATTATAAACTTATATTTGAGTATTTCTACAGCATACAGCATAAAGAGCATTGGGCCATCTATGGGGCTGATCACCTTGTAGATTGTGCCATAGCATGAGCATTGCACACACTATTTACAGCCGGCACCTCCTTGCGATTCGATCGTACTATGATCCTGAGGGCAGGGGGAGTACAAGCTAGATCAGCCCAGTGGGGCAGATTGCAAGCAGCCCAGTGGGGCAAGAATCACAGCTCGATAAAGAGCTAGGTTACTATAGGCCGAGGGAGCTCAGAGATATTGGCCTATGGAGGGGGCAAGCAGGAGGCTCAGGAAAAAGGGGCTAGTTCACACCTGGGGTGAACCGCACATGTGAGGGGTGTCATGTGGTGCGGGGATCCTCAGCACTCAGTACACTCACCCACTGAGAGTACACCTGTAGGAGGGCGACTGTAGAGATGTACCTTAGTGGTAGTACATTAAGCCCATCATCATGAAATTTTGTAAAAGTGGCATCATCTTATTTAAGTTATATTATTGGAAGCATAAGCTAACTTATAAGTTTTCTTATCTCATTTGAAAAGATTTCTATATCTATTGCGATATGTTGTGTTGATATATTTATTGGTTATATAATGTGGATTCTCAGTTTTTCCATTGTTAGATGGCTATCCAATCACTGGGACTTAGGTCTCACCCCTCTATTATTGAAATTTTTGGATTTCAAATCAAAGATAGCAGGTTGGCTCTTGGATGCATGAATTTGATATGGGTTGCTAGATGTTGGATGAGTTGGTTGATGTCATGGATTTATGTCACTTGGATTGTATATGTATTTGAAATGGATATGGATGGATGTGTATGACTGTAACCCTATGATGTATTTTGGACTTGGGTGGTTATGAGAAATGACTTTTATTGTAGAATGAATTTATGAATATGTTCTTTATAGCAGTATCGTAACAAAAGTTATATTGCCTAGAATCATGTGATGAATAGTGTGGAAATCCTATTTTTATCTAAGTAGGGTGAAATAAATTGTGATGTGATCTTGTAAATTGTATGAATGAAATGAACAGTTAAAATGTTTTTAGCAGATTTAGTATTTTTGTGCATGTAACTTATGGCAATTGGATAGGAATCGCTTGGGCTTTATGGTGCTTAGCATAAAGACTAGTAGATCTCTACCCAATTTTCATAAGAAATCATGCCATCGGAAAGGGGTCCGACATCGGAAGCTGAGATTATTTTTGAGTTTGTTGGTTGGGACTAAATTTTAGTAATATATCACTTTGCTATGGAATTCTATTTATACCAAATATTTGATCACTTGTCAAAGAGCCGATTTATTCATTTATCAAGAAATCATAGACTCCTATTGTAGATGAATTGAAAGGTTGAAATTTTAAGGCATACAAGACTCAAACTTCTCGATATGATGGCAAATCTATCAAAAGGACAACAATTGAAATTCATAGAATGGCCAATGTATCCTGTAATAAGATTTCTTCTATGAAATTGATCACTATATCTATACTTTAACAGAGGATCTTGTAGCTTATGCAAGTCATCGAGGGCAAATTTTATGCATCCTTTGATTTCAAACCCTAAAGGGCATTATCACAATTGTCTCGGAAATGTTAATTAGTTAAATGTCACATTCTTAAGGGTATTGTTTGAATTGGATAAAAAAGTGAGCAAAAGTTATTTATTAGGGATCGTAGAGTATAGAATATTTTTATATCAACCAACAACATTATATATATATATATATATATATATATATACAGTATTATTTTCATTATAATATTTATATATGTATGAATATATGATTAACAAAAAAATATATAATATCATATAATGAAATAGTAAATATTATTAGAATATTATAATATATTATCATATTGCATTACTTAATGTTATAATATTAATAATATGATATGATATTACAATATTATTTTCATTTTATAATTTAGTGTAAATTATTTTTCATCTATAATTCATGTATTATAATAAATAATATTATAATTTAATCCATATATTATTTAATATGAAATAATGATACAGTATTATAAAATATATTAGCGGTTGTTTTGGTATTAAATGGTTAATGATTTTGGATTCCTATGATGTGCTTCTCAAATCTTGTGCTTAAATATTCTTGTGAAATTAATTTCATTTATTTGTTCAATTACATATAGATTATTGCTTTCCTTTTTTACTTTGATGTTTGATACAATTCCCATTTAGAAATTATGAAAATCTTCTTATAGTGAAAATTCTTTCTTCTCTTACTAAGACCAATCAAATCTTATCTCTTGACTTAGCTAAATTTGTCGATCGTTCTATTTGGCACATAATGTTGAGAGGCAGACAATAGATGAAATAATAGTGCTTATTCATATATGAATTTTGTGGATCGCATATGTGGAATTTAGAACACCAACTAGTAATTAAAAAAATAAAATTTATTATCGTATTTGTTTGTCATGATTTATGCAAGAACTGGAGCATTCATTAGGAATGCTTTGGCTTATATCTTTCTCTAATCATAACATATAAGAAGAGAATAGAGGACCTAATCTATTTATAGTGATCTATTTATAGTGAAATTCTAATAGGTCCTTCCATTATGGGTCACTATTGAGCTTTAGGCCTACACAAACCACCAACTATATCATCCAATAGAGGTGCACTCAAGCCCAAGCCATATGGATTGCATTTATTAACAGTGGACTTATCGTACTTGTATCATTGGATTAAATTTATTTAGTCATTTTATAAGATAAAAATTATTAATAATTAATGGTAGCCCAGACATGAAAAATTTTCAACATTTTCTTACTTGGGCAACATTAATTATAGTTGTTTTAAGTTTTTTTAAAAAAATTATTTATCTGAAAATGATACTCAAACTAAATAATTCAATCCCATGAAAGCTATCAATATTGAATCATGTTTATCGTTATGCCCCTTATTGACATAAGACTAATTTATGGTTACAAGTGCCAATAACCATCACGGGTCACTATTGGGCTTTAGGTTCATATAAACTGCTAACCACACCCTCTGACAAAGGTGCACTTAGATTCAAAACATACGAAATACATCTATCAAAAGACTTATTTCATTTGTATTATTAGATCAAATTCATCTAACCAGTTTTGTAAAATTAAAATCGCTACAAACTAATGGTGCCCCACACATTTAAAGTTTCCAACAACTCAATTCAAGAAGAAGAAGAAGAAGAAAAAAAAGCAATGACAAAGTTGCATGCCTCATCCCAAGCTTATTCTAAGAACAATAACACTGAAAGAGAGACCATCGTTAGCAGCAACCTCAGGTTACACTAGTAGGAAAGTAATCAGCATCGCCGTCATCAGGGGGAGTTGCACCATCGTCATCTTCAGAAGTACTCACCCCATCGTCGTCGCTTGAGCTAGAGTACACAATGGGATGGAATACACAATGGTCTAACAATGGGATGGAATACACAAATAAGGTCTTTGACAAATTTTGTGAAGAAGCTGGTATTGAGCACCAACTTACAGCACCTTACACCCCACAACAGAATGGCGTAAGTGAGAGAAAAAATCGAACTATTATGGAGATGACGAGATGTATGTTGTATGAGAAGATTTGCTAAAGAAAATGTGGGCAGAAGCTGCAAACACTACTGTTTTTTTGGTTAAATAGGCTGCCAACCAGAGCTTTGCAGAACAAAACTCCATTTTAAGCTTGGTTTGGTTATAAACCTAATTTACAGAATCTAAGAACTTTTGGTTGTGTCTGTTTTTCTTATGTGCCACAGGTAAACAGAGACAAACTTGATAAGAAGGCAGAATCAGGAGTCTTCATTGGATATAGCAACACCTCCAAGGCTTACAGAATTTTTTAACCTCAAAATGGAAAAATTCTTGTAAGCAGAAACATCAAGTTTATGGAGGATAGAAAATGGAATTGGGATGAGTCAACAAAGAAGCAATTGCCAAAGACTCCTGAATACTTTGATGATGACATAGATGATGTTCCAGTAAGAGGTACAAGGTCCTTATCTGATATTTATACTAGAAGCAATGTTGCTATTTTTGAACCTGCAAAATTTGAAGAGGCTGAGAAGGATGACAAGTGGATTGAAGCAATGAAAGAGGAGCGCAAAATGATAGAAAAAAATGACACTAGGGTGCTTGTAGGTAGACCTCTCCACAGAAAAGTCATTGGAGTGAAATGGATTTATAGAACCAAACTTAATGCGAATGGTTCTATAAATAAATATAAAGCTAGATAGTTGTAAAAGGATATAGTCAAGTATTTGGTATGGATTTTTCAGAGACTTTTGCTCCAGTAGCACGCTTGGATACAATTCGGATGTTGCTTACCTTAGCAGCTCAAAAAGGATGGAAGATTTACCGGTTAGATGTAAAATCAGCTTTCTTAAATGGTTATCTTCAAGAGGAGATTTATGTAGATTGCCCGAGGGTTTCCAAGTCAAGGGATAAGAGGAGAAGGTATACTTGCTGAAGAAGGCCTTATATGGCCTTAAATAGGCCCCTAGGGTTTGGTACAGCAGGATTGATGAACATCTTCAAAGCCTTGGATTTATTAAAAGTCCAAGTGAAGCTACACTGTATGTAAAAGGAACATATGCTAACTTAATTGTAGTTTCTGTTTATGTTGATGATTTGCTTGTAACAGGTAGCAACGAGAAACTAATAGAAGATTTTAAAGCTCAAATGCTTAAAGTATTTGAGACGACAGATCTTGGTTTGATGTCCTACTTTCTGGGTATGGAAGTGAAGCAAGATTGTGATGGAGTCTTCATAAGCCAAAAGATGTATGCAAAGGAAATACTCAAGAAATTCTAGATGGAAGACTATAAAAGCACCACCATACTTATGAACCAGCAAGAAAAATTCAGTAAGGATGATGGAGCAGAAAAAATTAATGAAAGCCACTATAGGAGCTTGATTGGGTGTTTGATGTATCTTGCAGCTACTAAACCAGACATAATGTTTCCAGTAAGTTTGCTCTCAAGATTCATGCATTGTGCCAGCGAAGTGCATTTTCAAGCTGCCAAAAGGATTGTAAGATATATCAAGGGTACAACAAATTATGGTATTAAATATTCTTACTGTCAGAATTTTAAGCTTCACGATTATTCTGATAGTGATTGGGCAGGTTCAGTTAATGACATGAGAAGTACAACAGGCTACTGTTTTAGCTTTGGATCAGGAATATTTACGTGGTCCTCAAGGAAGCAAGATGTGGTAGCTCAAAGTACAGCAGAAGCTGAATGTGTAGCAGCCAATGCTATAGTAAATCAAGCAGTTTGGATTAGGAAAATACTTGCTGATTTACACATGAAGTAAAATGAGCCAACACAGATATATGTGGATAACCAAGCTGCAATTGCAATAGCGAATGATCCTGTTTTTCATGGCAAAACCAAGCATTTCAAGATCAAATTGTATCACTTAATAGAAGAGTAGAAGAATGGAGAAATTAAGTTGCTGTATTGCAAGATAGAGGATCAGATTGCAGATGTGCTAACCAAGGCTCTACCAAAAGCTAGATTTGAAATTCTAAGAAGCAAATTAGGCCTTTGCAACTACTAAGGCAAGGAGGAGTGTCGAAAATGTGCCTTAGGTTGCAAAATTATGGCAGAATAATTGGTCAACAGATCGGATCTTTAGGATTTTTTGTTTTTTTGTTGCATATTTCTGTTATGGCTTGATATTAGGAATCAAAGCTTAAAATCAGGAATATGTTAGATATGATTTTGAATTATTTTTTTTTTCTTTCTGTTATGTTTCAGCTCTATATAAAGAACAGTACAGCGAATAAATAAAAGTTGTTCTGATTTTCTTTTGCTATATAACAACAACTACCTTGCCTAGAAGTGGGATGCACCAGGGACCACGCCACACCATTTCATCAGGCGCAGACCCGCCGTTGCTACCGCTGCCGAAGAAGAACCGGTCGACGTCCATATGCATCCTAGGACCATAAGGGCAGGGCACGGCGGTGAAGCGCATGAGGCGATACTCCGTCCGGCCAGTGATAAAGACCCGGCGGACGCGAGCTAAGACACGATCATGGAACGAGTTCCAAGAGGGATAACTGCACCGCTAGGCCAACTGGTTGACGATGGTTAGGCCTGGTGGACTGGCCTCGGTGCTGACGACCGGTGGGAACGTCAGATCCGATAGCTGCCAACTTTCGAAGGTGATGATCAATATTCTCTCTCTCTACTCTCCCTCGACTAACTCGTAATCCTCTCCCTTGGTTTGGAGACCATGGGGCTCCTCCTCCCCCCACCCCTTGAAATATATAGGTGGGGAGAGATGAGGCGAAGTTCTTTGAACCGTTGGCATTGAAGGATGACAGAGGGAGGCAATTATGATGGTATGCATTGCGCGAACAACGTGGTGCTCTAGGAACGAGTTGCGAGGCTTAGCGATTGCAGGATGGTGTCGTTTTTCTGGCGGTTTAAAGGCGAGGTTTCCCTACTTTCCAATTCGCCAAAACGTCGGATGGAAAGTTAGTTAATTTTTTTTTAACGTAGAAATAAGATCAGGTTCATCCAACGGATGCCATTGGTAACGGCTCTTAATAATCTGATTTTCTTGTGGCAATTTCGAGGCTTCGATTGTCAGCAATGAATATAACTTTATGGCCGTGTGGATGACCATTTCTTAATGATATCATGACAGCGTTACAGAAATTAATTTCGGATAGAGTCGAATTCATCATGATAAAGCTCAGCAGAAATTTCTTCTTCAACGGATATCTTTTAAGAGCCACGCTTTGGTATTGGCAAGGAAACGGGCGACAAAAATATGCATTATGACATAGGTGATCTCTTTTATTACTCGCTCCTATAGTATTAAGAAATAGATATTAACCTTTTCTCTTATAATTTAAAAAAATGATAAAAAATATTTTGATGAGATTATGTTTCTAATCATGATACCCGGGTCCGTTTCTCTGAACTATAAAAAGCTTTTATTATATTCTTATCCTATCATTGTATTTTATTATGATCTATGCCGTTACAAAATTATAGTCTGCATGAATTGTAACTCTGTTTGTTGGTTTGATGCTTACGCGGCAATGATGAATGACATGCCAGGTAGCAACTCACGATGAGCTGGCCTTTGATTGAGTCGGCCGTGGGGACGGGCTAAACGCCAGCCATACCCACGCGAGCCCACTGCTTGCCGAAGACGTCATGTCTTGCTCCACGAGTGCCACCACCCATGGCCTTAGGGCCTTTGCTCATTGGAGGAGCTTCTTGTGGGGGCTCACCAGGGAGACAACGCTTTCGTCTGCCACCCGGGAGAACATAAACGACGAGTTCACTATTAGATGGACCAAGTAGCCTACTCAACTCAATCTAAGATTTTAGGAGCTTAAGTACTGAAAATAGACTTTCGGAATGGGCTTGGATAAAGAAAGGTATACTCAATCTAAAACCAGACTGAGGCTAGAAAAATTAAAAATCAACCTAATTCGATCAGAGAATATATATATATATATATATATATATATTAGAACCAATCATGAACCAAGTGATCCATCTAGTCCAAACCAAAATTTTATGGGCTTGGACATTAAAAAAATCTTAATTAAAGTCTAAATGTGGGGAAAAAAAACATTCATAACTGATGGACAGGCCTAAGATTGATTTTGGGTTGGGCCTGGTCAAACATATGGGTTTGATTATTGGGCTAAGCTAACCTGAGCAAAGTATTAAGTCTAGCGACCAATGTATAGCTTAGGTAAAAATTATATGATTGTAGAGTATCTGTTCAGTGCCAAGTTAAAGAAAAAATTTTATAAGACACTCATAAGACTAGCTATGCTTCACAGTAAATATACGTACATAAGGTGAATGTGATGGAAATAAGAATGTTAGATAGATATATATGGTAATATAAGAAAATATAGAATAAAAAATGAAACCATTCGTAAAAAAATAATGATAGCTCCAATTGAGGATAAATTAAGAGAAGGACGATTTAAATGGTTTAGACATATGCAACATAAATTTAGAGATGTACTTGTGTGAAGAAGTGACTTGATACGTATAAAAAGAAAAAAGGATAGAGATAGACAAAAGAAATTATATAGAAGAAGTGATAAAGAAAAACTTAAAATCTTTGCATCTTAAAAAAAAATATGATTTAAAATTAACTTGAATGGAAAAAAAAAGGTTTCATGTAGCTAATTCTAGCTAATTGAGAATTAAGATTTTATTATTGTTATTGTTTCTAATTAAGAATAAGACCTTATAAATAGTGAAAAGTTGCTTTGATCATGTTTCAAGTCATACAAATTGGACTATATTGCAATCTAATTGGTTAAATTGAATGGTAAGGGTTGGGTGGGCCTAGGCATGAGTAAAGAGTCCTATTACTCAATGTTGGGTAGGGGTTAGGTATGTGTCAAGATTCCATACATTAATTTGTATCAGTTAAATAAACAAACTAGATGGTCTGGGTTTTAAAGTACACAGAAACCAAAGTTAGGACGGAAATAGCCACGTGCAATTTTTCCAAGCATGGTGGCACCAAATTCATTATATAATAATGAGGATGCTCCTGTTTCCACACCACCTTTAACTAAATTTTTCTTCTTTAAAATTTTTTTTTATCACTCCAGCCAGTCCAGTACAATTGAACCCCTCACTTCTCGAATTCTCCTCTCGAGGGGGTCATTCACATGGAGGGCACGTGCCGGTTTCAAGCCTGCATAACCCAAGCGCCACCCTTTCAATGACTCTGTCATGCCTCCAAATCGGTAACCAATCCAAGGTTACCGTGATACAGTGCGAAAACCTAAAAGTATGCAAAATTTATTTATTCTCAACACTCATATAACTTAAATATAATATTAATATATATATATCTTATATTTATAAAATATAAAATGATCTATATAATATTAACATGCTATTCTTAATGCATACAAATAAAATAACTATCAAGTTATATCATCATCATCCTCAATGATAGATATAATGAGTTAGTTTAACTACTCTAAATCTTACTCCCTGTAAATCCCAAAGCCTAGCTCAAGTTTTTGAAAAGGATATAATAAATTATTGTAAGCTAATAGTCCAGAAGAAATTCTTACACAAGCTTAGTAGAAAATCTTACACATACAGATATGAATATACAGTAAAATACAATACCTTCATAATATGAAATGATAATGATACATTTGATAAAATAATCATGCTGCAAATACCATGTTATAAAACCATATGACAAATAAAAGAAATTATTTGATCGGGTTGGTCGTGGGAATGGGTTGGAAGCTGGTATTCCCATGCATGCTTGCTACTTGCGAAAGATCTAGTGCTAAACCCAATCTGTGCTCTTCTGAACTACCAAGTTGGCTAGCTTTTGGGCAAAACATGCCTCCATACACTCTTGATCCTTACTCCAGCAACTTCACTAGTGTCCTATAATACTTGCACGCCTCCCGAACCTCATCGCAAAAGGTGCAATGTTGCCATTTTATATTGCTCCGCCACCACTTATGACCTTACGGCCTTCATCAATCCAAGGAGCTCATAATAGAGGCTCACCAAGGAGACACTCTCATCTATCACCCAAGAGAGCATGAATGATAGGTTCACTGCTAGGACCTCCTCAGGTTGCACCCCAGCACCACCTCATAGGGGTGGAAGCATGTGTATTGGTGGGAGGGCCTTGGCCCCGCTACAATTTTAGATGTCCCATTAAAAATAATATAGTGAAGTTAAGTTTACACTAGTTAAACGAAAGACTTTTTATTTTCTTAAAGCTGGCCCTCTTAAAAAAAGTTTAATTACTATAATATATAATAGAAATGATATGATGAATTCAGGGACACTAGTTACAAGAAAGAAGTAGAAGAAAGAAGTAATTTCAAGTCCCATCAAAATTTATATACTATTTAAATTTATTATTTGATTCAATGTGGCATTTTGTGATTGGTTATCTTTTATTTATACAATACCTTAGCAATTTGTTAACAAAAAATATAGCTTAAGCAAAAGAAAATGGTAAGACCAATTCATGGCTTCCCTAAGAAAAAATTATAGTGTAACTCGGTCCTCCAAGAGAAAATTCTTAGCCTCACCACTACCATCTCATACAACTCCACTGCATGTTGGCACACAATGCTCAACTGGAGCCCCACCTTGAACTATTTTGCCATCTTCACCAGCTAGTCATTGACCATCCTCAACCCATCACCACCGTTGTTGGAATTGAACGAGGAAGTCATGTCGACGATGGCAAAGAGCTTGAGGTCCAAGAGCTAGGCAGATGAGTGGTGGCACTCAATGAGGGCATGAATGAGGGAGAAGTATTGGCTTCCTTGCTCGACATCATAGTCGAGGAGGTGGCTCCAAGGGTAATCCCTTGTGGCCTCAAGGATGGCGAGATTGGTAGAAATTGGTAGTGAGAAGGGCATAGCAAAAGTAAGTGGAGAGATTGTGGAGCATTTGGGTGGCTGCTAGATTCTTTGCATTGTAGAGGTGGAGATAGGATGATGAAGCATCTCGAACAATGGCGGCACTCGATGTGTAAGTATAGTGCAGCCACCATCATCGCTTAAGCCACTCCTCAAACTCATCGCGGTGGCATGTCATTCACCACATAGGCATGCTACATAAGCATCGAATGAATGATGTTAGGATTTTATAATAGCATGGGCTATAATGAAACAAAAATGATAGTATAAGGATGTAATAAAAATTTTTTGTAGTTTAAGAAGTAAAGTGAAATGGACTTTAAAGTTCAAGGGTTAAAAATATAGTTTCATCAAATATTTTTAAATTGGATGAGGAGATCCCAACTGGTAATGGTAAAAATTTGGGCCAAGTTTAAGTGAGGTTTTCTCAATTTGGATTGGACTTGAAACTCAAATGGATCCATCATAGGGTGTGTATGGACTCAAATCATGGGACTTTGTCAAGACCTCTCCCCGACACATGCTTTCTTATAGAAATTTGGGCAAAGTTCTATTAGTCTTATGATATGGATCATAAGGCATAAGTGAACCCTAACAAATTTCTATAAGTTACATGCTCAACATATATAATCATGTCTATAACATTTAACTTGTTCAATTTAATCACACCTGTCATCAAACAATAACACAACTTTTTTTTTTTTGTCCTACTCAGTTAAAAACATAATATACATATACATCACTATTTACTCTCAGGTTAAGTCTAACATTTACATCGTACATTTGCAGTTTCATAGATATATACATATGTACATCACCATCTCAATCACCCCTCTTAGCATACAAGAGTAACTTACAATCCCCTTTACATCCACCAATACCTTCTCCAAACACTAATAACATATACAAAAATTTAATGCTACTGAACTAAAATGCTAAGCCCACCTGCTCAGTCTTTGGGTATTCTAGACTCAGCTGCTAGTCCAAAGATTTCTAACTCTGATCTGAAATAAAAATGTGAACAATAGAAGGGTAAGACCTAAGTCCCAGTGATTGAATAGCCATCTAACAATGAGGAAAACAGAGGATCCACTTTATAAAATCGATAGAAATACCGATACCATATATCGAAAATAGATAAAGAAATATTTTTAAATGAGATAAGTTAACTTCTAAGTTAGCTTATGCTTCCAATAATATAACTTAAATAAAGAAATGCCATTCATATAAGATCTCATGATGTTGGGCTCGGTATGCCACCACTAAGGTACATCCCTACAGTCGCCCTCCTACAGGTGTACTCTCAGTGGGTGAGTGAGCTGAACGCCGAGGATCCTCGCACCACATGGCACCCCTCACATGTGCGGTTCACCCCAGGTGCAAGCTTGCCCCTTTTCCCTGAGCCTTATGCTTGCCCCCTTCATGGGCCAATATCTCTATGCCCCCTCGGGCTATATAATAACCTAGCTCTTTACTGAGCTGTGATTCTTGCCCCACCAGGCTGCTTGCAATCTGCCCCACTGGGCTGATATAGCTTGTACTCCCCCTGGCCTCGGGATCATAGTACGATCGAATCGCAAGGAGGTGCCGGCGATAAATAGTGTGTGAAATGCTCATGCTACGGCACAGTCTACAAGGTGATCAGCCCCATAAATGGCCCAATGCTTTAATGCTATATGTTATTAAAATACTTCAGAATGTAGTTTATAATCCCACTACAAAATGCTATACTTTCTTTAAAACATTTCTATTTATGTATGCTCATGCAAACATATACTGGAAAGACAAAATCTATGCTTTTAACTTTAAACTCATGCTTTGATTTTAGAACATACCTTTAAACTCATGCTTAAACTTTGAATACATGCTTTGCTTTGATACCTTTTTGCTTGAAACCCGTAGTTCCACTTGAAACATTTATTTTATGAAATCTATGCTCACTTTTCAAAACACCTTCTCATACTACATATGCTTTACTCTTAAAAACATTCTTAACTACGAATATATGTTTTAAAACCACTATGAAACTTGGTTCTCATTTCCCATACATAGACTATCGAAACATTTCATGGAACATAGCATTTATTTGGTTTGGTAACTAAACTACATCATACATTACATAAAACCTCTTTCGAAGCTAGATGAGAAACCCACTCACCTTTTTGTTATTTTTTCTTTTTCACGATGGCTACCCCTCTTGAAAAGGCTCCCTTGCTTGATTTCCTTGACCTATATTACCATATATAAATTTACTTAGGCGACATATACCTAGAATTTCATGAAACATGCATGCATGATATATGCCTTAACATCTCAGTATAATATTCTTCAATCCCTAACATATTCAAAGATTCATAATATATACATGCTATCACTTCATTGCCTTTAAATCATGAGATTTTAACATCATTCTCTAGCTTAGAAAGATTTGGACTTACCTTAACAAAGATGGTTAAGCCATCAAGCCTTCCTCCTTTCCTTCTCTTCCTTTTTTTTCTCTTCTTCTTCTCTTCTTCTTCTTCTCTTTTTTCTTTCTTTTTCTTTCTTCTTTCCCACGGCTGAACTCTCTCCTCTTTCTTTCCCTTTTCTCCTTCTTTTCTTTCTCTTTTCATACGGTGGCTTATGGGCTAAGGAGAGAAAGTGGGTTTTTTTAACGTCCTTAAAATTCTTATTTTGCCCTTCTCTACTCTTAAGTTACGCTTTTTAAAGTCCACATAACTTCTTCTTTACCAAGTATTTTTGCCCTTCAATTCTTTTTCTCATCTTACCCTTAATCAAACTCTCAAATGATCTTTGAACAAATTTCACTTATGCCCCTATCCAAATTTTCGTTCTCAGATGAATAATAGAAGTTATCCATCTATTAGTCGGCATGAGTACTAGCTAATGAGAATGATATGGGTCTCAGACCAATTCCACAGAATATTTTTATCCACCAAAGCTCATAGTTAAGCATGCTTGGGTGAGAGTGATGGGTGACCCCCTGGGAAGTCCTCAATGTACTCATTAGTCCGCTAAAATGCTAACTAATGAGAGTGAAATTGGTCTCAGACCAATTTCACAAAGAAATTTTCCACGGTAGTCGACTACCGTCGCTAAAATTGGTCCCAAACCAATTTTACAAAAGAATTCTGCCAGTTAGTCGACTAACCAGTCGACTACTTTATAAGTAGTCGACTACTTAGTCGATTACTTTCATAAAATCTAGCCTAACTCCATAATTTCCTTCCAAAGCCTTTTTTTTTTCACAAGTTAGCTGACTTTAGAGTCAGCTAACTTCATAAATCTTCCTTCCAAAAGCCCTTTTTCACAAGTTAGCTGACTCTAGAGCCAGCTAACTTTATAATTCTTCCTTTGAAAAGCCCTTTTTCACAAGTTAGCTGACTCTAGAGTCAGCTAACTTCATAATTTCCTTTTCAAAAGCCATTTTAATGCATTCCAACCTCCAAAATTTTCATTCCAACCTCTAAAATTTTCATTCCAACATCTCCCAAGGATCAAAAGCAACTAGTAGACATTGAAATCATTACAAAAACTTCAATTACAAGTCCAAATAATTGACTTTATTAAATTTTTAAAAGGATCATAAAAGAAAACTCAAGGAAACATCCAAAATTTCAGCTTTCACATTCTTTTAAGATTTCCACTCAAATCATTTACATTAGAACGCTAAACTAACAATAAAAATATGCTTAAAATAAAATTACAAGACCTCTAAGTTCAAGACATTACAGATTTAGTTTCATTCAGATTGAGATAATTCTAAGTTGTTAGTCTTTAGAATGTTTATATTAGGTTGGAGATAGAGCTGATGACATGCGAGATGGTCTACCCAACTTAATCTAAGATTTTATGAGCTTAGTATTAAAAATAGACTTGTGGAATGGGCTTGCACCAAAAAAAAAAAAAAAGTATACTCAACCTAAAACTAAGTTGAGCCTGAAAAAATAAAAATCAACTTAGCCGATTAGAAAATATATATATGCGAGAAGGGCATAGCGAAAGTAAGTGGAGCGATTGTGGAGCATTTGGGTGGCCGCTAGATTCTTGGCATTGTAGAGATGGAGATTGGATGATAAAGCATCTCGAATAATGGCAGCACTTGATGTGTAAGTATAGTACAGCCACCATCATCGCTTAAGCTACTCCTCAAACTCATCGTGGCATGTCATTCACCACATAGGCATGCTACATAAGCATCGAATGAATGATGTTAGGATTTTGTAATAGCATGGGTAATAATGAAACAAAAATAATAGTATTAATGATGTAATAAAAAAATTTTATAGTTTAAGAAATAAAGTGAAATGGACTTTAAAGTTCAAGGGTTAAAAATATAGTTTCATCAAATATTTTTAAATTGGATGAGGAGACCCTAACTGGTAATGGTAAAAATTGACATAACACTATACTATTTGGGCTAGTTTAGGTGAGGGTTTATCAATTTGGATTCTAGCATAGGGTGTGTATAGACTCAAATCATGGGATTTGGTCTCATTCAGATTGAGATAATTCCAAGTTGTTAGTCTTTAGAATGTTTATATTAGGTTGGAGATAGAGCTGATGACAGGCGAGATGATATGCCCAATTTAATTTAAGATTTTATGAGCTTAATATTAAAAATAGACTTGCGGAATAGGCTTGCACCAAAAAAAAAAAAGTATACTCAACCTAAAACTGAGCTAAGCCTGAAAAAATTAAAATCAACTTAGCCCGATTAGAAAATATGTATATGCACACATATGTATACATATGCATATTAGAATCAATCATGGGCCAAGTGGCCCATCTAACCCATACCAAAATTTTGTGGACTTGGACACTAAAAAAATCCTAATTAGATTCTAAATGCGGAAAAAAAAAATTAATGCTTAATTGATGAACCATAAATCAACGTTAGGTTGAGCATGGTTAAAAATTATGGGCTTGATAGTTGGGTTGGGCCAAACCTGAGCATGGTACCGACCTAGCTACGAGTTTGTAGCATGCCTGAGTTTGGTCCAACCCGGCATTTGATCTGCTCTAGTCGAGAATAAGACCTTATGACTGATTAAAAGTTGCTTGGATCATGTTTCAAATCATACAAATTGGACTATATTGCAATCTAATTGACTAAATTGGATAACAAGGGTTGGGTTGGGACTAGGTATGAGTAAAGAGTCCTATAATTTGATGTTGGGTTGGGACTGTATGTTTCAAGATTTCATATGTTGATTTGTATCAGCTAAATAAACGGAATAGCTTTTGATGGTTTCAGTTTTAAAATGCATCAAAACCAAAGTTAGCATGGAAATAGCTACGAGCAATCTTTGCAAGTGAGGTTACACCAAATTTATTATATAACTACATACATCCTCATGCTACACATGAGCGCTGCTTTAATTTTAATTTTTAAATAATAATAAATAAAAAATTAAATTTAAAAAATATTATTTATAAATAAAAAATTAAATTTTAGAATATAAATCATATCCGTACATAGTCAAAACATAGTGACGAGATAATGCATACAAATCCATGATGCCATATCACATATATATGCAATAAAAATATATGCAATATATGCATATGATTAAAAATATATGTAATAAAATCAAACATATCACATATGAGTATATATAAAATTTCTACCTTAATCGTTAATCCGAAATCTCAATATGATCCATAATTCGGTCAATCAACTATATGATCACCTACAACCATCATCATGCATAATTTAATCCTCAATATCATATTTAAAATCAGATTTAACCCATCCCAACTTAATTTGATCAAAGTAAGGTCGAATTTAGGCTTAGGTTAATTTAGTTAGAGTTTAATTAGGCTAATTCCATCTGATTGCCTTTAATTAACCTACAATGGCTTAATTAGGTCAATTGAAGTTTAATTAGGTCACTAATCTCCTGAATTAGGATTTAATTTGATAAATTAGGGTTCAATTAAGATAAATCCAGTATAATTAACTTGAACCCACATCAATTAGACCCAATTCAGCATTCTGGTTCACTAATTTAACTTGAGTTGGGTTCTGGTTCAGTGTAATTGAACTGGTCTAGGTTCTAATTCACTGGACTTAAATTTAATTCTGATTCATTAGACTAGACCTAGATCTATTTCTGGTTCAACATATTAGAACTAGTCCCTGGTCTGGTTCAACCTTTGGTTCAAATCAACCCAACATGATTAGGTTTAATTACCAAGAATTCACTGGGGTTAGGGCTGAGAATCAAAATTAGGCTTGGACTGGTTTGAATCAGGTCCAAACTTGGACAAAACAGGCTTGGATCAGGCCTTAAATTGATTGAACCGGCTTGAAACGGTTTGGAATAGGACTAGTTGTCTTCTTCTCAGGTAGGGTTGGAAGTGGGCCGGGCCAAGTTAGGCAAGACCCTTGCCCAAGCTCAGCCCAAATTTTTTTAAGATTTCGGGCTAGGCCAAGGCTCAAAAATTTTTGGCTAACTCAAGCCCGAGCCCAGCCCAAAACCCACTGGGCTGACTCGAATTAGCTTATTTGGGCTAAAACACTAAGCTGACCCGATTTTGGCTCAATTTTGATAATTTATTTTATAAAACTATTTGCTCATTTGCTTAGACATACAACTTATTTACTTAAATTATATTAAAGCATATATAAAATAGTTGTTTGTTTAAACAATAAACATATGAATTCAATTTTGTATAAACTAAAACTAATGAATATTCAACCAATTCAATATAATTAGGCCTAATTTGGGCTTTATAATCGGGCCTGAATTGTAATCAAGTTTAAACTAGGCTAAACTTTAGCTCAAATTCGGTCCAAAATTAATATGGGCCTCAATTTTAAGCTTAGATCCCACCCATAGTTTAAAAAACCTCAGCACGAGCCCACTTCCAGCCTGGGATGGAGGAGATTATGTTCATTACCCGCCGACCATTAGTGGCGTCCATTGGCCGACGATTAGGATATGTCGGGCGTGATCACAAGCAGCCACAGATCTAGGTTTTGGAAGTTCTTGGTTTCCTATCAACGCCGACCGATGGCAATCACGACCGGAGGAAGGATCACAGAGGACTCCGACGAGCTTCCCCACCAAGAACTAGATCCAATTAGGGATCCTAACGATGTAATTTGGCCAAAGAACTCTAAAACAAAGAAATAAACTTCCAAATAGGGAATCATTTTTTGCTTACCGGAATCATTGGCGAAACAAGATCATGGTAATAATGTTTCCCAAGAGACGGTAATAATGTTTCCTAAGAGACTAAATTATGGCCGAACAATCTGGTGGCATGCCAGAAATAATGAATAAATCAAGAGATACGGTTTGTTTCTCAGTCAGAAGACTTTCATAAGCACTAGTAGGATGAGAAATTTTATGGAGTATCAAAGGAATAAGGAGACTAGTAATTCATGAGTAAGAAAAACCTCCTAGAAGATCAATTGCCGTGGAAAATATAATTGGACAAAAAGAAGGTTCATTAAGATGAAATGTCACATCATATCAAAGAATGCGTATACAAAGAGTTTATGGATGATTCCAGGAAAAATTCGATGGAGATATAACAAAGTTTCGTTAAGATGTCAGTGAAGTCCGTTTCAATCATTGTCTTATTATTTTATGCTTGCTAACTACAAGATAAGCAACCAAAATGATGATGTCATACAATCTAATTTAAACTGCAATTGGTTTTCATGCATGCCTGGTGTTGGCTCTCTAAATTACTCCTTTACTAGTCCACGAGTGTATTCTTAGTTTCTTCTGGCATCCATTGATCATCAAATAAATTGATTAGAAATATGATCGGACATTTGAGCTAATATATGTTGACGTACCCAAACTTACTCAATTTTAGTTAATGGCTAAATCTCGGCTTGCCATATGGCCCGTGAACGTATGCCTCCTTCTCTTAAAGGGTTCTTGATGTCTTGAAAAATCATGATCAATTTGGTGGCATTCGAGATTTATTATAATGATAGCCTCTTAATAGCTATATCTAAGAGTTACTAAGTGAGAAAATGAGGGCAAATCCCTCAACCAGAAAAGCCTTATGGTAAATATCATGCGTAAGGTTATGTACCATATTGTGTTTTTTTCCTGAATAAATTCAAATCTCTATGTAGCATTGCTAGTTGGCGATGTCAGGTAGGTCTATGAGAGGCTTCATCGATACTAGTTCTAGATCTAAGTTTTAGTCTAAGATCCAGTCCAAAGTAGTTTTGGCGCTCAAGAAATTAGATTGTTGTCCTATGCAAGCTATTAATGACAATACAAATTAGAATATGGATTGAAATCAACAAATATATATATATATATATATATATATATATATATAAAGTATAAAAAAAAAATTAAAGGAAAGGCACCGAGGATAGAAACGATCGGCTGGTTTTTATTAGGAATTTAGATCTAATATTTTTAAGAAAACAAGAACCAAGAGCTGATTTATAAGTCCAACTGAAATTTGCATGACCTAAGCTTGAGCTCTAGTTATAAGTTGTTGCCATAGGCTTTCTATTCATCTTTATTTTTGCCTTCCTTTCTTTGTTCTTTACTTATCTTCCTTTCTAGTTCCTCTTCTTTTCCAACTCCCCCTTCTCCCATCTTCATGTTTTTTCTTTTGCTTTGCATCTTTTCATGCTTCCTCTTTAGGTGCTTGGATCAAGATTGATGATGCAGCCAAAGGCTCTTTTATCTTCTAATTGTTTAAATTGAAGGTATCCATGCGTAAAAAAGATGATTTCTTAAGATGACACATGATGAAGGATTAGAACCGTCAAACATTAAGAAGAAAACATAACTACATCAAAATTTATACCTAAACAAGCTTAAAAGACGATCTTGTGACATCACATAAATTAAGATAATGAAGTAAAACACGTTATATAAGACCATCAGACCGATACACTATTAAAAAAAAATAAAAAATAAAAGATGATGTTTAATTTATAAGTACTTAATATGCTTAAAATTTAAAATTTATCAATCAGAAAAAATAATGCATGAGCTTCAATCCAAAAAAAACTCTTCATCAGAATTAATATAATTAAAGTTTTCAATTAAATTTAACCTACTTAGGTTTGCAATGGCTCGGTACAACCTCCAAATGCCGATTGATCACAAATAGTCATCTAGAGGATTCATTTTAACTCTCGTATCACAAACCTTGCTCCCATTTGCTGAGAGTGTTTTTGAAATCACAAGATGCTACTGTACCCCTTGTGCTAAGAGCCACGCTTTCTATCAAGAGGGTTGGCCACATAAGCATCACAGTTATCCAAAAATTGTTGAATAATACAAACCAGATTTCTGACGAAGTAAAACAGAAATCATTTGAACTATTTTGTTTTCATGCATAAAATGCAACTGATAACAAAGGGGGAAAAATCCTGTCTTACATGTGAACACCATTTCCTCCTATTTTCTCTCTATTTTCTCTACCTGGATCCGTTGCATGTCTCTGGATTGGCAAGTTTATCCTATTTCCACCTTCTTAGTTTATCATCCTATCAAAAAATCGTTATTCTTCTTGGAGACCAAAAAGATTGGCACACTGGCTCCTGCGATGAACTCTCCATAATCCTACCAACCAACTGCCAATGGCCAGCAAACATGATGAGATAATTTGTAACAATATGAAAATATTAAAGATTTTCCTATGCAGAAGAAAACTATCTGAAATTCCAGTGTCACGAATTATTGCTCGCTGAATTTGCATCCAAACCATTCCCTGGCTTGTACGGTTTGCTTTTTAAGAAGCTTTTCGTGTAAAGAGCTCCAAAGACGATGGCCTGAAGGAATGCTGATGTTACTTCTAAATTCAAAAAAAAAATATTAGACATGAAAATCAGTTGATAAGAAGAAGGAAAAGCTTACAGCTCCAATCCATTGTATCCAACTAAGGGGATGAGAAAACCAAACACATGACAGTAATATGCTCACCAACTACACCAATGATAGATACAAATTTGTTAGATCGAGTAGACAAATCCCATATCTTAGATTAAAACTTAAGCTTAAGAGCATCCCATACCTGTCTTGTCGTCATTATGGTAGCAAATGTGAGAGCCCCAAATGTTCGAATGGTATAGGAGATAAAGAATTGACCGGCTGTTGCTACCTGCAAGCATAAATCTGGGTGATCAAATAGGCACCCAATCAGAAGATATGGCCAGGTAGCATGTCAGCTTAATTACTCCACCTTACAAAGTAACCTTATTCCTTTTTTAAGTTAAAGGAACTGATGCTAGAGGTTCACATAATAGAGAGAGAGAGAGAGAGAGGGGGGGGGGGGGGGGGGGTTTGGTTCTTACAGTGGATAGAATTGCAACATCATAGAAGAAATCTTGATGACGAATCATAAAATCTACCGCTGAAATAAGATGACCCTCTATGACAAGTCCTGTATTCAAAACAAATGATTCTTTTAGCAAGCAGAGAAATTATAAAGCACACATGGCCATGTTGATGTAGAGGGGAAAAACTTCAATTAAAGAAAAAGGAAAATTAGGAGGAGCCCTTCACTACTACCAAATGGTTGAAAAAGAAGGAACTTAAAGAAAACAAAATCCCAGCAGAGAGAAGCATGAAAAAATTATGCAACAAAAAATTATTTCATAAGGTGACTGGGGAAAGGGAGGGAAAAGAGAACGAAGTTGCAAGGGGCTGAAGTTCATGCAGCATACCCAGAATTTAAAGAAACAAAAGCTGGATTCAAGAAAATTTTATATTATAAGGTGCCTTGATAAGAGAGCAGAAAAGAAAACCAAGTTGCAAGAGGCTGAAATTCTTGCAACCTTAACCTCGTGCATTGATACCATTGAAATTTAATGATGCACTACAGGAAGCAGCTGAAACAAATAAAGAATTAAATCATTTAAACAACCAAGTGCTAGAAGTACCTCAGACAGATATAGCAATTTAACGATCCTTTAATGGTGAAAGAACAAGAAGAAAAATAGAAGACTCCTCTCAGAGTTTGGAATATGATTTCATAGTTTAGGTAATTGATCTTACCGCTGCTATCTCAAAATTTACAACTCGGGCCTTTAAAGAAAAATATGAATATTGTACTGCATCTGTAATATTATTAAAACTTAATTTGTGTGTCTTACAGCATTTTGACATGGTCCTTGATTCCAAACATGTCTATCTATGAAAAGAGAGAGTCAAATAGAAGTTCAATCATCAATGTGCTTCTATGTAAGATATGCATGTATAGAGAAGAGCATCTCTATTAAGGTTTATTGCCTCGATATTAGACACTATACCAGTACCACATTAATAGTGCGGTATGGTAAGCTCAATACAGAGTAGCATATACCTATATGTCATACCATGATCCCCATGGACCCACCTACCCACCACCCCACCCCACCACATCAAAATAAATAAGTTTCATCATCTCTAGTACCTTCTATTCATATACAACGGTGCATGCAGTATTTCACCATATTAAAGGTCAAAAGTCAGTAAGCAACCAAAAATTGAGAGAAATTTAAACCATAAAAAAGACAATCCAGAATGGGACAAAGTAGTTACCAGTTAAACTGAAAAGACAAGAACACATTGTTGTGTAGAATATCTGGTTATGGATATCCATGTCATAACCCTTAAAAAGTTTGTCTTGGAACGTGCTTGTAAAGCCATCAAATCTATAAATGGATGAATCAACACATAAGTAGACAGATATAGCCATCAATTTAACAAGATGATCCAAAATCGATGCCAAAAGCATGAACAGCTAAGCATGTGTAAAATCTATAACTTTTAGCTAAAAAGATTATCAGAACCAAATGAGGATATATATTGCAGAACTAGATACATGAAAGGGCAAAAACGATTGCCAAAACCAATTGTAAACCTGTAAAAACAAGCTGAAATGGTTTGAGCAATATGTAGATGTTAATAGATGGAACAAACGCACAATAATGGTGCAAAATTTAGACATTATTTCAAGGATGCATAGCTAGTCAAGAGAGAGCTAGTTCACTGACTACATTAGACAATGGAAGTTCTAAAGTAGCATATCCTCATATCTATAACAGGTTGGTTGCAACAGAAGCAAAAATATTGACACATCGGGAGGCATTTTCACCAAAGGCTGAAGGACATTTGCATTGTTAAATCATGACAGAAACTTGTATCGTTAAATAGAATTTTTATCTCTCAAGTAAGATATTCAACTTTACAGTAGAGCACATAGATGTGTCTTGTAAGAAATGGTGTCAAGTCTGTGTAAACCACCTACAGAGCATTAGAACTAACAAAAAATTAAAATTATATTTCTTTTGAAAGTTGGATGATGTTCTGAAACAATGGTGACTAAACTATCACAAGTAAAATATGAAAGAAATTTAACCCTTTTTTCCTGAAAAATACCTAGGATTTGGAACCATAGACCTCTCCAAGGCCAAGCCCATAGAGATATGTACCAACCAAATGAGCAAATAGCTGTTGGCAACTACCTTTGCTTGTGCAAACATAATACATGCAAGTACCCAACTTTTCAAAGAACCCATGGTCAAATTCATTGCTAATTGTCAGCTTCCATCATCCACGAACACTTTTTTGCAGACCAGCACACTGTGGTAGTAAAATTCCTTCTTTTATATGTTTAACATGAAACACCATGATACCAAAAAAGAGGTTTCTCCCAAAACGATAGTGAGCAAGGGACAAAAAATAGTGACCCCAGGGTCTTGATCATGGGCTCGTATAAAATATATCTTAACCATCGAAAGAAAAAGTTAAAACAATCTCATTTATAACCAACACAAACCAATGTTCTTCAAAATATAAACTGTCTTGTAAATATGGGTGGCAATCTATGTCCCAACCTAAAAACTCAGTATAAAATATATCTTAACCATCGAAAGAAAAAGTTAAAACAATCTCATTTATAACCAACACAAACCAATGTTCTTCAAAATATAAACTGTCTTGTAAATATGGGTGGCAATCTATGTCCCAACCTAAAAACTCAGTTTGACAAGGCAACTACAAGTAATGTGAACATGTGCAAGTATCAAGTTGAATTTGGGTTGAGAAGTTGGGAAGTGAAGCTTATAAACATAATATTTTAATAAAATGAATTGATAAAAAAAATATACATTTGTGTCCTATATAAGAAATTATACTCTACTTTAAAGCAGAACCCTCTGGGTGGTTCTCTATCAAGCACATGTCCTAAGTAAAAAAGGAGAATGCTGAAGAGGCAAAATAGGGATTTAAAGTGGAACCCTCTTGGGACCACTTTTCCCTGCTACGTAGTTCAGCTTCCCCCCCTGGTTATATCCTAAACATGATCCACTTTCTTTTCTTCTCTTTCCCTTTTCCTCTCCTCTCCTTCCCACCCTCTCATCTTCATCACTGCCCAACCATGTCAACATGCCACATTTGTCACAAACTATCACTGACCCACTACCTTGCCTGCCCATCACCCCACCTATCTGCTCTCACACACGCACATCACTTCCACAGCAACCTCCTCACCAATCCAGATCACCACTCTGTCACCCCATCCCACTGCAGACAAGCCTCCTCCCTTTCCTCCTCTCCTCATTCCCAATATCTTCACTTCCAATCACCTCTATATCACATCCTCGGCAACTAAATCTCCACCAGATGATTTGGGTCCAACAAAGAGCTGTTAGGGGCTCAGTCATGGTTTGGTCAGGCAAGTTTGGTCTTTGACAGAAGAGGCCACATAACTTCAATCAATGCAGGTGGTTTTCTTCAAAAATTCTTATCCTAACTATGTAATGATTCTCCATGAATAATTCGAACGCACGTAACATTTGTAATAATCAAAATACTAGCAATAACAAACATACTGTGCACGTTCCACTTTGTTATCTGAGAGGCAAACTTCATGAGTGACTAAGGAATACATGAGACTAAACAAAGGTATCACTTGCCGAGTAAACTGTGTTCCACCATCATTCAACATGGGAATAATTTAGCAATAAGAAGCAGAACATACCCAAGATAACCAATCATGAGCAAAACCCCCCAAATAGTGCTGTCTCTTCCTGTATTGTATGGACTAATGTCAGTTGATGCCTACATTTGAGAATTCAAAGTCAAGATGTGTCAGCCAGAAATAATAAATAATATCCTTCAGATCTTTATTTCTCTAGACTAACAAAACAATTGGTTATTTAGCCAATAAGATGTGATCAAACATTTAGAAAAGCAACAAGCAACCACCCATAGATAGACACACAACACATTCATGCAGCATGCACAAACATAATAATGTATTTGTCAAAAAATGATTGCTTAAAGATGGGACTTCCATTAGGTCCAATTAAGCCAAAGGAAATTGTGAACATATAGGTCATGTTGGCAACCATGCATAGATATAAAGACACACCTAACACATGCATGCACAACCATATTAATGTTTTTGCACCAAAATGTTTGCCTAAAGAAAGGACTTCCACAAGGTCCAATTAAGCTGGAGGAAATAATGCACATATAGGTCATGTTGGCGAAGTGATAGAAAGCATGGTATATGAAATCTCAAAGAACATATGGGTACCAATTATGTTGAGGAATTTACATTTAGAAGTAGCATTACAAGGAAGGCCCTCTTACACATTGTTCCTTCTCTTAGGGCTTTTGACGTAACACCATATTTCCAGGTCACTTACAACTCAACATTGATAATATCAGCTACTAATTGATTTAGAGTCAATAAGCTGAATTTCAATTCAAGCCATCAAGGTGAATTGCCAATCCAAATTTATTTGTGCAATCCTGTCAACTTGAACACCATTCCATCTCCTTGATGCTAAACAAACCTAAAATAAGGAAAGCTTAGATTCCTTTAAGTGATGAAGTCACAATACCCGGGAGTACCTTAGATAGCCGTTGATTTGGTTTCATGAAAGCACATGGCTAACATAATATGTATTAGAACAAGATTGAGGGGCATTGTGAGTGGCCTCTTGGACTCTAAGAGACCTTGGTGAGCAATCATCTTGGAAAGCTTTTAGAGATACCATATGGTTGCAAGCCTCTAATATAAACTTTCATTCTCTAAATTCAATCTGTTACCCATTCTTTCTTACATAAATTGAGCATTCTCTGTAGAATTCAGGGACAAGAAATCTCTCCTCCAAAATTGAGAAATGCATCTGTAAAACCCAGCCAAAAGGTGCAAGTTTAAGAACCCTAAAGCAAGAATTAGGTTAAGTAAATTGGCTCTAGGAATAGCTGGCCAAGATTTCTAATGGCCAAATTGTTGATGGCAGCAACCAAAAAAAAAAAAAAAACGAAGAGCTAGCTGAACAGGGAAACAAGATTAAAATAAAGGCCTTGTGCCCCATTTTCAAAGAAGAGAAAGAGACTCTCGATCAATTCAGGAAACCAAGAATCCTAAGTTTAGTCAAAGGAGGATTTGGGAGGAGCCAAACCTCTATTTATAGAGGGGTCTCGGGTATGATTTGGTGTGCTACCCAAAGCCAATAAGAGGAGCCGACGGAAAGAAAGAAGGCGGTTGGTTTAGAAGTCACCAAAGGAATTAATTGAGAATGTAAGTTCTTCTTCCTCCTTCCCCTCTTAGTTATTTCTTTTCTTTCCTTTTGAATCCATCAAACTGCCGGAAGACTGCGGGCGTGGGTTTAATCTAGCCAAGGGACCAATGCCCTATTCCAACCCCATCCGAGCCTTGTAGATGAGCAGAATTCACAGGCTCTTCAACGCATCAGGAAAGAAAGTCAACCGAAGACCCAATCTTACCAGAGTCTAGGACAGCGAGGTATTCATGGGAGAGATTTTAGGCTCTAAAAGGTTTTTTTCCGTTGCTATAGACAGTGACTTTTTGCCACTATGGTTTAGCCACAGTCAACTGGAGAATGCCAGAAAGAGGGAGGGTGGCCGCCTGTCAACCAGGACCTCCATAGGATGAGCTCCAGCCAGCCAGAGGTGGCTAGAGACGGTAGTTGCTGTCGAAAAATCAAAGGACTCAACTCCTTTGTTTTGATTCAATTAAGTGTAATACCACGTATGTCCCAAAGGCCATGAAAGACCATAATACCCCTCCCGCTATTAAGATGGATGCATATGTCCTTAGTTTAGGAATAAAAGGTAATGACACATGAGTCCTTTAGGTTGTGAAAAGACCAAATTTCCCCTCCAGAAAGTCCAAAAGACTCACGTGTCCCTCTAGAAATCAAGAATCTAGAAAAACTATGCAAGGATTTAAATTGATAAAAATAAGTTTTGATATGTGCTGATCAATCCTAAAATTATGTTAGGTCCATAAAAGAAAATTCTGAGTTAAGATAGCTGATTTCTTTGTATTTGTCAAGTAAGTAGTGATGGGCCACTTCTAAAATTTATTATATTTTTAAATAAATAAATATTTATCATCCTGTAATGCTTATTTTATGAATATAATATGCTTACATATTTACCGTGATTGCCATGATTATACTTGATATTAATTATTTATTACTCGTGATGAATTAAAAAAGATGTTAAACTAATTATGAATAAAATTTAATGAGAGATGATGAAACTGAATTAAAAATTCTAAATCTGATGTAAGTAGTAATTGGCCACTTTTAAAATTAATCATGTTTTTAAATAAATAAATGTTTATCACCCTGTGATGCTTATTTTATGAATATTGCATGCTTGCATATTAACCATAATTGTCATAATTATACTTGATATTGATTATTTATTACTTATGATGAATTGATAAAGATGTTGAACGGATCATGAATAAGATTTAATGAGAGATGATGAGACTGAATTAAAGATTCTAAACCTGATGTAAGCAGTGATTGGTCACTTATTGATTTTATCATGTTTTTAAATAAATAAATATTTATCATCCTATGTTGCTTATTTTATGAATATTGCATACTTGCATATTGACAATGATTGTCATGATTATACTTGATATTGATAATTTGTTATTTATGATGAATTGATAAAGATGTTGAATTGATCATGAATAAGATTTAATGAGAGATGATGAGACCGAATTAAAGATTTTAAATCTAATTATGCTGAATGATTTGAATACCCTACCAGTGGGATTGTACGTTGGAAAAATCCATAACTTTTGGGGATATACTCAGTTGATATCCTACCAATGGAGCTATATATTGGAGAAACCATGTCCTTAGAGGATATACTCAGTTGATACCCTACTTATGCGGATTATACACTGGTAACACCCTTAACCTTGGGGGCTATACCTTAGCGATACCTTGCCCGTGTTGCTAAAATGCTGGCTATACCCATGACCTTGGGGACTATACCTTGGTTGATACCCAATACACTGGCTATATGATTCTAGTATAGTAAGATTAGAGGACATGACACAATGAGAACTAAGATTAGATGATATGACATAATGAAAACTAAAAATATGATAATTACAGATTATGTATTTCAACTAATAAATCGTATCTGTTTACTATTAGAATGTTACATTTTAGAAGGCTAATCATTGCTTACTAGACTGTAGAGCTCATTATATTTTATCTTTTCTTTTTTAAATACTGCTTAATAGCTACATGGGAATACTATTGGGAAAGTGCTTAGATGTGTGAAAAAAAAAAAAGAATTTTTATGGATTAGTTGTTGAGACTTAATGTCTTTTTCAGAATAATGATTTTGTAATCAATGTTTATTTTACCTAAGAACACTTTTTAAATTTATGATTGAAACTTTATATTACTGATTATGATATCATATTTAATACCTTGCATGTTTATAAGGAACTCCTTATGCGTATGCAGCAATTATCGTGGCCCCCAACTCGGATCTCAAGTTCAAGGCATGACAGCATCAATACATAGATCTACTTTAGGCACACAAGTTTAAGGTCAAAACTTATTTTTCCATGGTGTAACTATCCAAGTCTCATATATACAAGTTTTCTATATATGCACTCTTGAACACATTCGTCATGAAACGTAAGTATTTTCCTAGTAGGTTTACTAAATTGAAAATCAATTGTTGCATGGCCAATCCATGCATGTAGGACAGTCTAGTTTTTGTTTCTCCATCATGTATCATACTTGGATCTTTCTAGTTATTATTCCTATTTGTTAATGGAGAACCTACAGTTGGACAAATCTATTGAAAAAGCCTGAAAGAACAGCCAAAAAATGATACTGAATATTATCTATGTTACCCAGACATTTCAATTCTAAGGTCTTTGCAAGTGCTGGCAGAATTGGACACTTGAACACAGCAAGAAATAACATTATATGACTAGATGCTCCGCTAGGAAGTGTTCT
Source organism: Metroxylon sagu (assembly GCA_017589505.3). Classification (NCBI taxonomy): domain Eukaryota; kingdom Viridiplantae; phylum Streptophyta; class Magnoliopsida; order Arecales; family Arecaceae; genus Metroxylon; species Metroxylon sagu. Next base: position 921,907 of record JACVBY030000515.1, on the reverse strand, counting down.
GCTGACATCAAGAAAATAATGCCTACACCTTTTTTATGGACAGTCATGTACAGGACTCTCAGTTTCAATTGATGAACACTTTAAGCAGTCCTATCGTGTTTTTCTTATAAAATTGCCATAGTTATTTATCAACATAAACATTTTAAAACATCTTAAGCCATTTCAAAAATAACCAAGGAATAACTTAAGCAACTTGCAAATTCATGTTTTTCCTATTATTTTGTTTGCTAGAGAACATGTATTTTTGCCTCCTTCCACTGTCTCAATTTCTCCTTTCTGGACAAATATCAAAAAATGGCTTCTATACATGTGAATGCCATGTTCCTATGTCTAGTTTTTTAGAGGCTTCCATGTCTGGCACTTGAGGATATTTTTATTGATCATAATTCATAAATAACCTCAGTAAGATTCGCGTTTGAACTGTCCAGATCAATTTTTGGCAGTATAAAAAGCCTCCCACTCAAAAGTCTATGTATCAAAGAAATGTAATTTGGGGGTCATTTCTTTAGTCTGACTCATGTCTTCATTCATTTCATACAAAACTCAAAATTTATTGATTTTAAGCCCTCATTTATAACCTTCTAGAAAACATCCATTGACAATTCGAGTTCTGCAATCAGACTAATCTAGTCTCGCTAACCATAATAACAAGCGCAACAAATAGACCAAAGGAAATCTTTTCAATTATCAAGCATCAGTTGGTCCAGAGCCAGTTATAATGAAATAATGGCATAGAGTTAACTATCGCATGAACCCATTCCACAAGGAAACTCAAGATTTTTTTAATTACAACTCGCTTGTCTTAGGTTGGTCCTTTTTCTTTCTTCTATTAATTTTTCATATTTTTATGTGAACTATCAATTTGACTTTGTTACTCCAATCTTTGATGGGAATTAACACCTTTCTTCCTTAATGGACCTAACAACCACTGGCTACTTTTAGAACATGATGTTCTCTCCAAATCCACATAATGTGCCGGTTACATTCCTTTGATCTATCATTTGTTTGCTTAAGCATCAATCTTTTTGGATAAAGACAGATTCTGACGAACATATGAATAGAAAACAAACAAGTAAAAGAGTGCACTTGTGGACATCACCAATCTATGAACTAAGCAATTACAACAAACCTGAACAAATTAGACTAAGATTAAATTTTTAAGATTTTAACTTATTAATTACCGGATATAGAATGAATAATGAACAGCCAACTGTCACCAGCACAGCAAACAAATAGTCTTTCCCATTGTATCTCTTCTGCATTATAAGCGTACTCCAAACCTGCATAGGAAGTTTAGCCACAATGAAGGTACTTGACTGTAGCACACAGCAAAGTTAAATAAATAAGCCTACAAAGAGAGACTTAGTTGACGTGGTTGCTGTAAATTTACACTTTGTTTCTTTTTTTTTCATATGTAGGAATGTGATTTAGGCCAAAAATGAGACTAGAATAAAGGAACATGAGAAAACTCAAGCAAATCATTCCTGTGAAAGAGAACATCTCAAGCATGATAGAGGAGATGCTGATAACATTTTTATGGTTATATGCTTATGCAATCAAAAAATTAAAGTGAGGAGAGAGTTACAATTCCAAGTTTGCTTCATAAACCAGAAACTTGGACAACGACTAGGACATAGAACTTGTCCACATAAAATGCACGTAATAAATTGCTCTAGTCTGAACAGATCTAGCCTCATATATGAACCAACAGCAATGGAAGATCAAATAATGTAGATCCTGATGAACTTCTCTCTGTTATATATCTACAGGTAAATAATTTATTGACCTGGTGCATAATGAAACTGCAAAGCAGTTATAAAATAAACAACTGTTAATTAAGAACAAAAGATTTAATATATAATAGAAAACTATATATAAAGACCAATGATTAGCTAGTACAAGAAGCTTTGACCTATCCTAGGCCCTAAATAGGACAACAATTAAGAGATCTGGTCCTGTTGTTAACACCAAACAGAAAAGAGCCCATAGCAAAGTTGTTAATCACTAGAACTTTTGTTGAAGAGGTTAGAGGATAAATTAGTCAGCTAGAAGATTAGATAAAATTTCTGCTTTTCTTAAAATTTTCATGTTATTTATAAATGATATAGTACTAATAAACCAAGACTAGGGTTAATTATATGTAGGAATTACAAAGAGATACATTAGAATTTAAAGGTTTTAGAATAAGTAGGATAAAGAAAAATATATAGAATATAATTTTAGTACAACTAAAAATTGAGATAAATATAGAGTAAATTTAAAGATTATAAAGTTTCTAAAAATGATCATTTTTTATATTTAGGATCGATCATTCATAAGGAATGAGAGATTGAGGATGATGTTGTCCATAATATTAAAACAAGTTAGATGAAATAGAGAAGTACAACTAAAATATTATGTAATCATAAAATATCTATAAAGTTGAAAGAAAAATTTTAGAAGACAACCATAAGACTGGCTAGGGTTGATGGCATCGAATATTAGGCAGTTAGAAAATTACATATACATAAGATGAATATAGCTGAAATACAAATGATGAGATGAATGTGTGGTACTAAAAAAAAATAGAATAAAAAATAAAGTTATTTATAAAACGATGGAGATAGCACTAATTAAGAACAATTTGAAAGAAGGATGACTTAAATGATTTGAGCATTTGCAATGTAAATATAGGAATGTACCGGCACAAAAGAGTAATTTTATATATATAAAAGGAAAAGGAGATTGAAATAGGCCAAAAATTACATTAGAGAAAGTGATAATGAAAGATTTAAAATTTTTACATCTTACTTAAAATATAATTCAAAACTGAGTAGCATGGAGAAAAATGATCCATGTAATTGACCCTAACTAGTTTGAAATTAAGGTTTGTTGTTATTTTTGAGATTTAAAAATTATCATGCATAAAATCTGTCTATTTCTGAGCAATGCATTCCGTGAGGCCTTCTTTATAATGCACTTAGCCAGCCCCCTTGAGAAAGAAACATTGTTGGAAGTAGAAAGACTAAATCTAAAATAAATTTCTAAAATAAATTTGAATAAGTTCAGTTGCTTCTTCTTTCCGCTCTCATTAAGGTTCAGTTCCCTGTTCCATCTTTCAATTACAGCCATGTGACACTCAAACTTTATTCTTCTAATCCACTCAGCCCTTCCATTCCCCTAACCCCTCCAACCACCGCCATGAAAAAAAAAAAAAAAAAAAAGCACCCCACTTGATGCTATTTTATTTTTTTCTAACAGATCAGACCATCAGACTTCATCTTTATTCTTGGTAGAGATCCCAAGGGATATCAATTTAGATGCATCTTTTTACTTTACTGTCCAAACTTTACAACTTTTAATTCATCTTCTTTCTGCCTCTTCACTGTCCTTCCCCAGATTTGTCTTGCTAAACACTAAGCTAAACGTTCCTTGGATTTGGTATCCTGATCATGCAGCCATTATCGGATGTGAGACTGCCCATGAGGATGATTTGCTGAAAAGAAGTTTTGATATCATAAAAGGCTTTAACATCATCCATACACATACACATACAGATATATATAATATTTGCCTTTTGTGATGCATTTTCCTCCTATCATGTCCTTTCCTCTGTTGGTGTATAAAACAATTTTTACAATAATATAAGCACTCAAAGGCCACATTTTATTCCATAAAGATCACTCCTAACCTAAATGGCAGCCCATGCACCATGCATTGTGCCTCATGCCTCCAATTTTAAACCATAAATTTAGACTTTAGTTCCATAAAGACCTTAACTAAGAAGCTTCACGCCAATTACTTGGGGTTGGCTTCAATATTTATACTTTACCACCCATTCTATCAAAAGATGAATCCACCGTCAATGTTGACTATATTAGTTTAATTATCACAACTTCTATCTACATTATGTCATTATCATTGGCCTCCTTTCCTCTTTCTTTACCCACACAAACCAAGGGTGTAGCCCTTGTTTAAGGATTGCTCAAATTCTAGCTTAGGATAAACGAAACATTTCAGATGGTCAGGCATTTTATCCTCAATCAGCCAAATATGAAACTTCTTGTGAAGGACTCATATCTGACACCACCTTTTTCATTTTTAGACATTCTCATTTTCTGTGTTCATACCGTGTGCTTAAAACATATTTCTTGCACAGCCCAGGCAAAAAAAATATGTGCATTATTTCCAACTTATAGTATTTCCCCCCAGTCTCAAAGTGGGTCATGATCAACCAAAACCCCAATATTGCATCTCCGCTCCATACATGAAAAGTTCTAACATTTCAAATTTTTGACATGATTTTTTCCCTTCATGTCATAAGCAACACAATTATTCACAAAAAACAAGCACAATGTCACCTCCTAATGATCAGAATGAGTTACTCTGCGTAAAGAGACATGGAATTAAGATGAACCTTTGATGTAGGCCACCACAACCAGAAGTTCAATCATCTTAAAATAACTAATATATGTTTTAACTCACTCCTGCTACTCCATTACCAAAATTATAAAACAACCATCTTCCAGTGCTCTTTAAGAATAATGATTATAATTTCCAAAGGAATGGAACAAGGATCCTATTAACTGATTTTGAAAAATATCGGATAGCAACCAAAAAAAGACAAAAATGATGACAATTTTCATGGTTAAGATTAATAGAAGAAATGGAAAAATTGTCAATATATGAATGCTTGTGTTTATTGAATCCATATATTAGATGCAAGCTCAAATTCAGGTTCCTAGGTGCATCCACTGCATCCTTTGGGAGAAGCATGTCAACTCAGAGTAGTAGAGCTCTTGAACAAAAACGTGCCAAAGCTAGAGAAGTAACATCTGTGTTAAAATTGAAGAATACATATTAATAATATGATAAATATGAAATAGTAAATTGAAAAGGATAAAAAATTTACATATAATTCATAAAATTTGCTTTGTTTATCAAATAAAAATCAGAAATGCATAAAGTAATGATTATCTCAAGTTCAAATGGAAAACCCATGATACAATAATTATGGTGTCATTAATAGAAAGACAAAAAAATGCCACTAACCTTCCTGTTGATTAGATATGTTTATAAACCTAAAATCAAATATCTGCAATCATAAAATGATAACAACAAATATACAAAGTTGCATGCATGCTCTTTAGTAAATAAATATGTTATCAATCAAGTTATAATGTTTCACGACCCCTCCCCCCCACCCCCCCCAAAAAAAATAAAAGTGAGCTAATCTTCCAAACATAATGGACCAGTTTTATCAAAACTTAAGTTTTGGGAAAAATTAGGAATTCACCTTTTCCACACCTGACTTAGTTTCGGCAAGCCAGAATAAGGAGAAAAAAGGTGGGTTAAAATGGATATAAGCAAAGTCAATACACAGGATACATGACAGCAGATATGTTTCTTATAGTCATCATTTCCAATATTTAAAAGAGATGACTTACCATCACAGGTATCATTTTTGCACATTTTGCAAGTGTCTGAACAGGGAAGCTTACATATTTCAGGGCCTGAAAAAAAAAATCAGTTTTCATACCATTAGATACAGGGAATTTCATCAACGCCCATTTTTCAATGGAGAACCAAACAACTGAGCTTCAGGCTGCAAAGAGCTTATGTCATTTTTCTTATAATAAGAAATTAAATGTTCAGTGAACAAATAAAATATGATTACCTCATACTGGCAAGTTGTGGTCAGTATGTTAGATATTGATACCCCGCAGTATTTATAGATTGGTGCAGCAGGATCCAAGGACTTTTTACTTGCCTACATAAAGAAAGAAGAAATCAGCAATCTGAACTCTGTCTACATGTCCTAAGATGCAAACTATTTAACTAATTTACCAGCAATATGGCTCCAGATACTGCAGATGTTGAAATACGGTTGCAAAAAACAAGAAAGAGCGAGTATTTAAAATATTCTTTGTTTTCACCATATGGGACTCTCATTATCTTCTCCTGCAGGAGAAAATAATTTAAAATGAGCAAGGACATTCTATCTGATAAGCTGCCAGCTTTGGACAATGATTAGGAGACTTAAAATGAAACTGAAAGGACCAAGAAAATAACCAGACTGGCTACTGTAAGACATGTAATAACAAATGCATTATCATGTATATGTACTCTCTATTGATTAACCCAACATGATTAGTGGCACAATTAGACGTCCATAAAGAGAAAATGCGATCCTCATGAAATTCAATTAAATAATTAATGATTTGGACATTGCTGTTTTCAACAGGACAATGGGGAAAACAAAAGGGTAGCAGTTTTGCACAACTTATTGGTATTGATTTTGCTTAAAGGAAACAAAAAAAAAAAAAAAAACCAATGTGTTAGCTAAAATGATATGGCACAGGAATCAAAACATGCAAAATCATTGTAAAGATCCATAGGTTAAGCTACAGCCTTAGAAACAAACTAAATACTTGCTAGACTTCAGAGGAAGAACATGATTTGGATTGTACCCTTTAACAAGAACTAAATGCACCAAAATTCATACTTAGGTAAACCCATATTTCAAGCCCAAAGACCAATGTAGTTTCTAAAAACCTGTACATGGCATCCCTCCTTTATTGAATTAAAAATCAATATGATAATGAAGCAGGTGAGAATCCAGCCATAGGTGTTTCTAATGTATTCCAACATACCTACAGAGATTTAGAAGGCAGACAGAATCTTAGTGTTGGCAAACAGATAGAACCCATATATCACATCAAAACTATAACATCAAGGCTGGCATGTAGCCTATTCAGATAAGAAAGTATAACAATACCCCAAAGATAGATCTCAGGAGGATTAGGAACATTTGGCACCTCAAAAATACTTCTTGAATAAAATTAAGACTCAAATTACAATATCACCTTCATAGACTGGTGTCTCAGACCAATAAGGAGTCAGATAAACCAATATGTGTGCCTGTGTTGACCTCAAAACTTATTAGAGGGGGTTAATGGATAGCTTGGGAGGCTGTCTACCTTGGTCTCTCCTGGATAATGGCAATGGCATCATGCATAGCAATCATCTTCTCAGTGAATAATATGCAAATATATGTTGATTGTTCCTAGCGTTAAACAACTTAACTAAGAGAACAATTCAAATTAAAAGGAATGACAAGCAGAAAGAACCACTATACTTCGACAAAGTTGGGGTATGGGTCTCACCATCCCATACCAGGAAAGCCCAACCAGAAAGCACCACCCAATCTACCTCACTGCCCGTGCTAAACTGGCTCTACTTTCAGACAGAAAGTTCCTAGGAAAGCTCTGCTTTCAGATGTGAAAACCCTAACTTGGCAGGTGCAGCAGCCAAGCTGGCAATCACGCTACCACCGCGTGCCAAACAGAAAGAATCGAAAGCTGTCAATTTAGCACGGGGGCTGAGTGCTGGCCAGAGAGGAAGAGGGTAGGTTAGGTTTCAGTTGGTTTTGAGAGCAAAATGGTATCGAAAAAGGTTTTTTAACTTAGATTTTTCACTAAAGTTTTACCAAAAGAAATCAGAACATAGATTTTCCACTAAAGTTGCACCAAAACCAACCGCAATATATTTGAACTGCATCTACGGGTAACTGCTTCTCTTTGATATGAAATTCAACATAAAATCCTCGTAATAGGGATATAAAAATCAAGTACCTGAAGGACCCCATATATGACAAGAGTGCTCATGATCCCAACCACGGCGAACGCGCATTTCCACCCCTTGTTCTCTTTCACATGAGTGAGAGGAAGAGGAGGTTCGGCCATCTTCCATCCAGCCCAATCCCGATCACTCACTGTCCCCGAACCCCAATAACGAGAGAAAGATTTGATTCTTGGACGTAAACAACCAAAACAACAAAACTTTCGCACGAAAGAGAGATTTTCACCCCCTCTCCCGCAGATGGATCAATCGGAAGGGGGCGTGGAGGGAAAGGAGGGCCTGGAAAGGTGGGAGCGATCGGCGAGGGTTCTCATCGCTTTTCTTGGTCGGAACAAGGGGAGAAAGAAGGAATTAGAGCGCGAGATTCGGAGATTCGGAGCGGCACGTGGTGGGAGGAGGAGAGGTTTAGGCGAGCGGACTAGAAGGGAGAGAAAGATAGAAAAAGCGCGGTCGGCGGTCGGCGTCGGTGCGGCGATGGAGAGCTGGGGAGCAAGGATAAGTAAGAGGCCGTGCACGACCTGCGACGGAGAAATCGTGCGCGCGTGCTTGCGCACGGAATGATGACCGAATTTTCTAATGGATATATATTCTTATAATATTCACACTCCAGCGTATCCCCGTTCAGTTTTACATATCTCCGATATTTACCAAGTTTTTTGTTTTAACTAAAAAAATTCTGTTTTTATCTGCATCCAGTATTAAAAATAAAAAAATAAAAAGTAACTTTTTAATTTATATAATGTTGCCACTCATCCATCCTACTCCTTTCACCTTGAAGATTTGTAATTGATGAGGAGGAATTAAATTAGGATGATCTCATGCATAGAACTTGGATCTAGTACAATTAGGAGTTAAATTAATTTAGGTCGGCAACACCTGAATGTGAGTTGATGATCTGGATGTTGTCAAGCCTCTTGTCGGAATGTCTATAGAAATTTATATATGTTTTGATGGCAGAGTTGCGTATCTGCTTGCAATTATTACCCTAAACATTTTCAACCACTTGATATACGGTGGTCTTATCTGGGTGTCTCCCTGCGATGAACTTGCCAAGAATTCGAAGATCAGGGCCACCCTCTTCCTCTTGTTTGGATCTCAATTTTCTTTGGCCACAACACCTAACAAAATAGTGAGGATATTTTCAAAAATTGACATGAATTCAAAATATGGGCAACGAACCGATTTTATATTTTAAGGAGAATCAAAAAATAAATTTTGCGTCCATCAACAATTTGAATGCATTGGATTGGTTTTGATGGATTAAGTTTGTTAACAAGGATAAGATATAGAGAGAACAAGAAAAATGGGGTAGTTTAAGGAAATGATGTGTTTATAATTTAGGCACTAGTGCGATCATACTAGCAAATAATTGCGGCATGTTCTGAGGTCATCCTTTTAACTTATCATTTTCTTAATAGACATAATCAAGCATCAAATTAGGCCAAACTTGGATTGAATTTTTTAATCAAGCCTCCTACTCTCTAAAGAATAATTTCAAGCCTATCTATCAAGCTTAAATTCCCTTCCCATCTCATCTAAGATTTAATTATGATTTCTTTAAGTGCTAAAATTCATAAAATTTCATATTAAACTCAATGGTTAAGCAAGTCATCTAATCCATGATTAGCTCTAACATATATATATATAAGCATACAACATATATGCATACAAACACATATGTATATTCGTGGATAGAGATAACTTAAATAGATTAATTTTTAATTCTTCAAAATTGATTTGATTTTCTAGTTGAATCTATTTTTTCTCAAACCTATTTAAGGTTGTAAATGGATCAAGTCAACTTATGACTCGGCTTAATCCCAACTTAATCTACATTTGAAACCTATGAGATAAACTGAGTTTGAAAATTAAACCTAATCTAACTTTTGGATTGAATTTGGAGTTTCTACTTTTTAATCTAACTCAATTCATAAATCAGCTACATTCTAATTAGGATTAATAAAAATTAATCTAACCCAATTTGAATATGATCCGATCCAATTTATAAACCTAAATTATATATATCTTATTTTTCTTTATTCTAATTACCTATGCTTATAAAATGAATACTCATTTAAATTTATTTTATCTTTTCATCCCGATAGCAGCAGCATGTCTTCTCATTATTTTTTACTTATTATATCCAAATATTTATATTTCATTATTTATTTTAGATTCTTATTCATAATACCTTTTAAATATATTAATATATATATATATTTAAAATTTATAGATTATAAAATTAAAAATAATTAATTATTCAGATGAAAATAAATAAATTAATTAATTAAATTTATGTTATCACTTTTTATTTTTATTTATTTTTTTATAATTTTATATTTAATTAATTTTATGTTGGATTCAAATGTAAGCATAATTTAAATTTAAATCTAAACTTTTGATCATAGCTTTGAAGCAGTCTGAATAATCAATTGGATTAAAAAATCTTTTTCTAACTCGATCAACAAATTAGCCGTGTTCAGTCTCACGAGCTGAAATTCTGAATATAAAATGAGATTCGATCAATATCAGCCATGATCTTATCCGACGGGACATTTACAATCCTAAATTTATTGAACTAATGTATTTTTAATATATTTAAATAGATAAAATTTCTGACAAGATTGGATGACGGCTCACCTAACCCGCGATCAACCATACTTTCCCGAGCGTCGTCGGCTTGTAGCTTGAGAGCCACGTGAAACGAAACGACGGTCAAGTCGCTGCCTGGTCCTGGCCTTCCTGCACCGCACCAAATGCCGAACGCCAGTGGATTCCATTAAAAAAAAATACTCGCTTTACGCTTAACACCGTTTTCCCGGACTTCGAATCCCCTTCTTCCCAGTCCACTGCACTCCAAGCGTCGGGAAACCCCAGAACGATCCCCACCAAAAAGCCTACGTTCCCATCGATCGAGAGCCCGTCCTTCGGCCCTCCATGGCCCACTCCGAGAAGGTTTCCCTCAAGCTCCTCGTCGACAAGGAGAAGAACCGCGTCGTCTTCGCCGAATCCGGCAAAGATTTTGTCGACATCATCTTCAGCTTCCTCACCTTACCCATCGGCACGATCGTCCGCCTCCTCGGCAAGAAATCCTCCCTCGGCGCCATGGATCGCCTCTACGAGAGCGTCGAGCATCTCGACGCCCGCTACTTCCGAACCGACGGCTGCAAGACGATGCTTCTCCGCCCAAGGAACGCGTCTGGGGTCCAGTGTGAGGGCTTGGCTCTGAGGGTCGATGATTCGGAGACGCTGGTCTACTATAGATGCCCCACGAAGAGGTCTAATTGTGGTTTTACCTCGGTTCCTGGAGTTCGGTGCCCCTGTGGGCAGGTCATGGAGGTGCCGTTTGTCGCGCTGAATTGGGACGGTGGGGAGGGATCGGACGGAGTGTTCGTCAAGGGGGCAACGAGCTTCATTGTCAGCGATGATTTGTCGGTGAGGCCGGTTTCGATGGGCGCGAGCCTGGCCTTGCTCCAGAAGCTTGGGATCGAGGATGGGAGTGTTCTGGAAAAGAGGAATGTGGAACTGGGTGCAGAGGAGGTGAGTTTATCTTTGTCTGTCTCTGAATTTTTTTCCTAAAAAATTTATCTATTTGGCTCTTTGAAGTGATAAATATATGGAATCTTAGGTTTTGATGAAAATTGCTTACTTTGGTTTTGAGAAGATGTATGATTTCGTTTCAGTAACTCTTTTTTTCCCCTGGAATTCCACTTTCTGTAAAAATTAGTTTGGCAGTACAGTGGATTTAGCCTTTAAAAACAAGTGTTTTCTGAAATAGATGGAAACAGAAATCTGGCAATTTTGCAGTGAAACTGGTCTGGTATCCAACTGGTACCACTCATGTCTCTTGGACTATATGTTTGTTAGTTGGGTAATACAGTGGATTTAACCTTTAAAAACGGGTGTTTTCTGAAATAGATGGAAACAGAAATCTGGCGATTTTGCAGTGAAACTGGTCTGGTATCCAACTGGTACCACTCATGTCTCTTGGACTATATGTTTGTTAGTTGGGTAATACAGTGGATTTAGCCTTTAAAAACTGGTGTTTTCTGAAATGGATGGAAATAGAAATGTGGCAATTTTGCAGTGAAACGGGTCTGGTATCCAACTGATTGTATCCAACTGGTACCACTCATGTCTCTTGGACTATATGTTCTTTTCTATGTTTCCTCTGTATATGAAAATTTGATAAACGCATCTGTGCCAGTGCAAATAATGAATTAACTATTTTTGTTGTTATTTATGCTATTGATATCTTACAACTGATAGAGGAACCTCAGGTTACTAGTCTTGTGAAGTGTTTCATTCCAGGGACAGCTGGAATTAGACATTGATAATTTTTTTTGCCATTGATACATTCGATGACTTCATGTCTTGTAATCTTGATAATCTGAACTTTTTAGCAATTCAGTGATGCTTGCTTGACTGCTTCAATGTTTAGTCAAGCAATTATATACTTGCATCATCCTATCATTGTCTAGCTGTGCCTCCCTGGATCAAAGAGTAGTATGGTCTCTTGTTATGCTTAAACAATGCTAAGACACATCTTTTCGTAAAGTCTGAAAAGAAAAGGGGAACAGTTTAAATAAGAGTATAAACACCTTGAATGGACTAAATGTTTTGTCGTAGATAGAACATTGTAGATCAATGGCTAGTCATCTCTTACCGTAAACAGTGGAACTTTTGAAAAATCCATTAGATGTTCAATGCAATATTATATATGATCACGCAAGAATAAAATGGGGAAGATCTTAAGAACTAGGGGGCTGGTGATGCAGGACGTGGATGAGACATGAATGCAATAAAATAATATTTTTTTTAATATATATATATATTTTATGAGACGGTTAATTACCAGAAAGATCAAAAACTAGTTAAGCTATACTATGCAACACAGGCGGAAGCATACACTGAAACTATAACTGTTAGAATATTAATGAAGCCAGAAAAGTGAAGGTTAGGAAACCCTCGGTTAGGACATGCTCTCAACATTCATTAAATCAGAGAAAGAGAATTAGAGAAAGGATTTTATATACCAACAGTGATTACTCGAAGATTGAAACAGAAATATCGCTCTGACAGGTTGAAAGTTCTGGATGAAGAAGCTGTCTACCGGAGAGGATGTTCGAAATATAGTTTAGGAGCAAAGACGACTTTCTCTTCGGCTTGTGAATCTCTGAGAAAATAGTAAGAGGAGATGGGGGCCTGTGGTTGGCGGCAGGGTTATTTTAGGGTTTCTGAAGGGGGGGACAGTTAGGGTTTGGATTTGAGGGAGGTTAGAGAAGATGAAAGGAAACAATAAGGGCTTCACACCCACTCTTTCCCGGAGTATCAGAGCTTTCACAGCAATGAAAAAGAATTTCAGAATTTTTTCATTAATTACCTATTTTTTTTATAAGAGAAAGGTCTTTTTATAATCCTTTCATGTCAATACAAGTTAAATCATTTATTTTAAGTACATAATTGACATGGATTGTAATGTATGGCATGTGATTCTTCTTGAAAAGGCAGGAATCTCTGCATGTTTTATCTGGGATGGCCAAAAAGAGAGAGTGGCTGTAATTTTTAAGCTTGTAGAGGAGGGGGACCACTTAAGAGAGGGAAAGAATGGGCGTCCTTTGATTTCTCCTGCCATCTTTGACTGGGCGGCAACTTTCTTCCATTTGGGGCGCATGAAGATCTTCCAATTAGAGAGGGGCAGCCAATTTCTTCCATAGATGTTTGCCAGGGGACCACATGATAAGTATGGAAGTCAATGGGCATCCAAAAAGCTTCCATATAAGGGCGGATGGCATGAAGAAATGAGGAAGGAGGATGTTGGCGCCTAGATTCCTTCCTAAATTGATGTGGACCGGCTCCTTGCTCTGCTCTGGTGATGCCATATGTCCTGGAATGGTCCAAGACATGTGTCATTGCATGGTTGATGGGTCTTCTCTTGGGTCTTCAAGGTGAACCTTCTCTTGACTTATTACAGGACTCAATAAAAGAAAATAACACTTGACACTTGACCAACTCCTGAATTCCAACAATGAAATAGGCTAACTAACATAACTGGACTCGACAAGAACTCTAAGAATAAAGAAAAAGGACTCATAAATCAGAGATCCATAAAGAATCCTGAAACCTCTGTCTCAATTTGGTGCCTGCATCAATTCTTTCGGGCTGGGAAGAACTCGATCCCGTTGAGTAAGCGTCAGTTTGACTTTGTTATTTCTCTAAGAGGTCTGGGTCTATGTGTTGCAGATCTTCTTGGATAATCCACGAGTCCTCTGATTCCGACCGACCTTGCCAACGAACCAAATATCTTTGGTAACCTTTATTGCGGGTCGTGACAGTTTGGTCATGTAGAATCTGCTCAATCCTGCCTTTCCTCTCGGGCTAATTTGTGGATGAATACTCAGGTGAGGGCTCACTCTCAAAGGAACGGTCAGGTCCAAAAACTCACTGGATACCACTGCTGGGTCCCTATATTCTACTAAGTCTGAGGTAGTGAAAATAGAGCTAATACCTAACCATGGAGGTAACTTTAACACACGGGCATTGGTTCCTACCTTCTTTAACATTTTAAAAGGACCAGCTCTACGAGCATGTAGCTTTCTAACATGACATAGTTTTTCCTTAACAAAATCCTTGACTCGATTCTGGGGATTAGTCAACTTATTATCAATATTCAAGTGAATGCTAATGTCATGATGCAGGTGCTATGCAATTAACTCTGAGACTCGTGTATGGTTGGACAAGTTGAATGGGCAAGTGAACTCAGTAGAATGTGATAAAAATCCTTATTACTAAGACTTGTATTGACACCTAACTGAAATGCAGACTTACTAAGGCATTCCTATAGAAAGAAATTTTATTGGACTCTTTGGACCTAAACCTAACATACTACAGACTCTCTAGGTTTGACCCTGGGTTGGTGGATGGCATGGATTCTTAAGAGGTTCCATAGGGTCTTCTGAAAGTATGTGGCAAACCGAACTGGGACTAGATTTAAGAGGTGTAGGATATTTCTAAGTAGTGGAAGGTGACTAGATATTCTTTTTGGAAATACCTTATGAAATTCTTCTAAAATCTCCACTACTATCTCTTAGATGTGATCGTGAATTTTTCTAGTCCAAATTGATGACCCCTTACTGATGTCTTGTTCTAAACCCTCAGCAAAAATTACATAAATCTCTTGCTCTAATCCTTCATGAATTTCACTATTTCTAGGGGTTGCTCTATAGGGCTTAGCTCTTGGACTTCAGCTTCCTCAAGTTGACCATTTTGCTCCTCCATAATCTCTTTAACTACAAGCAATGGTTCATGTTCAACTAGGATGATATCAATTTCTTTAGACTCAACCCTTAGATCAGACTCAGTTCTAGACTTTTCTTTCTATCTCTCCAATAAGTATAGTTTCTTCTTCCTCTAACGTGTCACTGGGCTCAAGCTCAATCTCCTTTCCCTTAAATTCATTAATAGGCTTAGTGGCTTCTTCTCCTAATGGACTAATGGATTCACAAATGTCTACCTCTACATGACTAAGGGACTCGGGACTATCGACCTCTAAATGATTATTAGGCTCAACCTCTTCGTCCTTAAAGCCTTCAATGGGTTCTTCCTCATCCTTTTCGTATTCATCAACTAAACTTGCGTCAGCCCCATATACCTCCTCGATACAACCTATAAGGGGTTCTTGATCTCTTTCCTCATCACTGTTAATAGGTTCAAGGTTTTTTAGATTGTTAATTTAAGTAGGATCTTGAACAACTATGCCTAGGCTGGCCATGTCTAGCTTTTCCTTCCTATGTTCAACTATGGTGGTAGGAATGGGTTGGGCAAACTGATAGATGGGAATGGGCCGGATAGTAGGAATGGGTTGGGCAAGTGGGGGAATAGGAGTGGATCGACTCATGGGAATAAACGGGGTAGTAGGGAAGGATGGACTTTGGTGAACACATGGGGCAATAGGGATGGACTGGCTAAATGAGCCCAGATTAGGACTTGACTTATTTCCAGGGATATTAGTTCTATTAAGTGTGGCCTGATGGGTGATGGGCTCCTTATGCCTATAGGACATAGGTAGGTATTTCTCCCTAAGTCTAATCTTCATGGCTCTCCATGTTCTAATGGGCATCTTCCTCATTTGACGACATGCGTACTCAACATTTTCCCAATATATCCTAGCATATCGGATTAGTTTAAGCTTAGCAAATTTTACCTTCCCTTCTTCTGACATTTCTTTCCGATCGAAATACTCATCCATCCTCCTTTTCCAATCAATGTAATCCTCTAGCTCTAGATCACCATCAAAAGTGGGTGCATAGGGCCGGGTGCTCCTAATGGATTTTTCCTTTGAGTCCACTAAGTATGGGTATGAGCTTCTAAGGTGATACTCAGGGGTAAAATCATAGTGATAGGCTCTCCTAGGGTCAGGATGTGGGGTAGGTAGACGAGGGTCTAACTTAGGCTCAATCCTGGTCTTACGACTTTCTTCTATAGAGCTCACTTGATCATTCAATTGGGTCAATCGTTTAGTAATGGTCCTAAGCATAGCTCCAATGTCATTGTCCATGGTTAACTCAGGTTGGGACTGACTCGGTTGATATTGAACTCCTGACCTAGTAAATATGCAAACAAGCACACAAAGGATTCGTACTAGTGTCTTCTAGACCTAAAGCTCAAATAAAGTGTGTCAACTAAATGCTAGTCAATCACCAAATACCCTGTAGCTGGCCAGGTAGCAGGTGGGAGGGGGGAGGCTCTTCCTGCTTAACGCAGGGGCCTAATTAGAGTAACCCCATCATTCCGCTTAAGTCATTTAACATTTGACCTCCAGCCTTAGACACCAGGTTCCAGTCGTAAATGGAAAAAGACACATCAGTTTCGACAAAATATGTGAACCCAACCGTGAGTGTTCCTAATACTGAATTATATCTACTAGATTTTAAAATTGGGAGGTTTGGGCTCGTATGCAGGTTGATGATTTTCTGAGCTCAGGAAGGATGATGAAATCCCTACCTAATTTGAAATAGCGGTGCCCTTAAGTCAATTTAATGCAGAGATGATAGAACACTAAAGACTTAAGTTAACAAGTCGGGTCTCTAACCAAAAGAATGCAGCAATACAAATTTTTTTTTTTTTAAAAAAAATTTCAGTTATGAAACTAATTAATAGTAGTAATTAAAATATTTTAATTATTTTTTTTTTTGCCTGTGTGTCACTTAAGGCCTTGCCTCAAGTCAGCCTTTCTTGCGACGGCTATGCACAACCCTCTTAGTAGCCTACGGCACTCGCGGAACGTAGATAGTTGGGTCAAACGTACCAAGGTACTACTGATAGCCTCTCTTATTGGTACGTCCCTGATATCCCTACTAAACGCTCGTTGGGTCAAATAGCCCGGAGTACTACCTCTAGCCTCCTCCTTTGGACTATTCCTAAATGAGCACAGTAAAGACCAAGATATGTTTTTTTTTTTTTTTGAAATTTTTTTATATGCAAGGAAAATAAGCAAATATGGGAGGTGTGCAAAAATTTTAGCAAGCTGAAATTTTCAGTACCTATGCAAAACTACTTTCCTAATATGATGCAAGAACAAGTCCTAACAACCTACGCTGATACCAAAACTAATGGAGGACGTGGATGAGACATGAATGTAATGAAATAATATATTTTTTTTAATATATATATTTTTTTATGAGATGGCTAATTGCCAGAAAGATCAAAAACTAGTTAAGCTATACTATGCAAGACAGGCGGAAGCATACACTGGAACTAGAGCTGTTAGAATATTAACGAAGCCAGGAAAGTGAAGGTTAGGAAACCCTCGATTAGGACATGCTCTCAACATTTACTAAATCAGAGAAAGAGAATTAGAGAAATGATTTTATATACCAACAGTGATTACTCGAAGATTGAAACAGAAAGATCGCTCTGACAAGTTGAAAGTCCTAAATGAAGAAGCTGTCTACCGGAGAGGATCTTCGAAATATAGTTTAGGAGCAAAGACAACTTTCTCTTCGGCTTGTGAATCTCTAAGAAAACAGCAAGAGGAGATGGAAGCATGTGGTTGGCGGCATGGTTATTTTAGGGTTTCTGAAGGGGGGACAGTTAGGGTTTGGGTTTGAGGGAGGTTAGAGAAGATGAAAGAAAACAATAAGGGCTTCACACCCACTCCTTCCCGGAGTACCAAAGCCTTTACAGCAATGAAAAAGAATTTCAGAATTTTTTCATTAATTGCCTATTTTTTTTACAAGAGAAAGGTCTTTTTATAATCCTTTCATGTCAATACAAGTTAAATCATTCATTTTAAGTATATAATTGATATGGATTGTAATGTATGGCATGTGATTCTTCTTGAAGAGGCAGAAATCTCTGCATGCTTTATTTGGGATGGCCAAAAAGAGAGAGTGGCTGTAATTTTTAAGCTTGTAGAGGAGGGGGACCACTTGAGAGAGGGGAAGAATGGGCGCCCTTTGATTTCTCTTGCCATCTTTGACTGGGCGGCAACTTTCTTCCATTTGGGGTGCATGAAGATCTTCCAATTAGAGAGGGGCAGCTAATTTCTTCCATAGATGTTTGCCAGGGGACCACATGATAAGTATGGAAGTCAATGGGCACCCAAAAAGCTTCCATATAAGGGCGGGTGGCATGAAGAAATGAGGAATGAGGATGTTGGCGCCTAGATTCCTTCCTAAATTGATGTGGGCCGGCTCCTTGCTCTGCTTTGGTGATGCCATGTGTCTCGGAATGGTCCAAAACATGTGTCATTGCATGGTTGATGGGTCTTCTCTTAGGTCTTCTCTTAGGTCTTCAAGGTGAACCTTCTCTTGACTTATTACAGAACTTAATGAAAGAAAATAATACTTGACACTTGACCAACTCCTAGATTCCAACAATGAATCAGGCTAACTAAAACAACTGGACTCGACAAGGACTCTAAGAATAAAGAAAAAGAACTCTCATAAATCAGAGATCAATAAGGAACCCTGAAATCTCTGTCTCAATCTGGTGCCTGCACCTGGGATTCTCACTATCAAGAAAGCAAGAATGGCATGGGAAGTGGTAATATAAATGTGCACTACCAAAAACCTAGAATCCTGTTTTCCAGCATTTAGATAGGGTGTCAACTTTCATATCATTATCCTCACCAAATCTCTGTCAACCTAATCCTTTAGAAATTTGCATTTGAAAATGGAAGAAAAAAAAATGGAATAATCTATTTCTCCTTTAAGTAGAGTTAAAAGGAAAATTGTTTGCATCTCTTCTCAAATTAAAAGAATTGTTGGCCCCTCTCTCTCTCTCTCTCTCTCTCTCACACACACACACACACACGCATGCACACGCACGCACGCACACGCATGCAGAGGAAAACAAAGAATCCTTCTTCTTCCCGCATGAGTCAAAACAGTGCAAATTAACATCTGAGCGTAAGAGACACAAACTCCAAGTTATTATTGGCTTTTAGAAGGTCAATTAATTTGTAAATGGTGCACCGATACAAGAAAAGGATCAAAAGCATGGATGAATTTTCAGCAAAATGCAGTGTTCAGTTAGTAAAACATGCAAGTTAGGATTGTATCAAAGATGTATTTATTAGGGATACCAAGTAGGAGTCCTCTCGCCAAAGAAAAGATTGAAGCATGTGTTTTATGTGGCATTGAATAGCATTTATCAGTAAATGCATCTGTTTTAGGTGTTGTTCAATGCATTTGTTTTCCTCTCTCTGATAGATAATATTATTTTGCAATACTCATACCAGGTGTATGTTTGTTTGGTGATATAAATTTAGCATGTAGCAACGACTTAGGAGATGTCCAGTATGACAACTCTTGGTGTCTCCATAGCTTGATGTTGCAAATCCTTCTGGTTCCATAGCAAGAGGCATCAGCAAAGACACCTATGTTGCACTTTACTCCAGAGAGAAGCCACTAGCTTTTACTGTGCCCTAAACAGGAAGTCTTTTAGTCAACCACCTAAAAATAATGTTGGTTTAATACAGATAAAAAGAAAAGAAGCCAATTTGTTTTGATTATGACTGAAACTGGCACAACCAAACATGCCCATTGCCTGTAGCATAGCTAGTTTATGCTTTCATTTTTCCTGGTTGCCACCTGTAGTAATTAGGAAAATGCATCCATCATTTTGTAACTAGCTAGATTGTCGTAAACATAGAATTAGCTGGGTGGAAGGACTTGTTTAGGGAAAATATTCTTAAAAACATAAACACTCAGGAGCTGCCTTTACATATGCTCTGGACTGGCCAATAATATAGGCAATAAATTAACCATTTTTGAGCATGAATCACACTCTTTGCATGTCAATTTAGTGAATGTCTTAATTTACCCATAAACCAACTGTTTATTGCACAAACAATTATGTGACTAATGCAGAGTTGTAAAGCTTCGAAATTGGCTGTAAACCTGTACAAGCAATGGTGGCAGCAATGTTTGCAACAAAAGCGGATTATTATTTATACTTTTTTTCCTTCCCTTTTTTTTTTTTTTGTGGAGAACGCGCCGGGGGGTTGGCTCCAAGGATTTTTAACTCTGATAGTTTAGCTTAGGCGATAGCAGACTTGATTTGGTTCTGATCTGCTTATCTACACAGAGGTTGTTGCAATTCTTCTTTATGACTTGTTCTTTCCAAAACCACAATAGTTTTTAGCTTGTTTTCTCCTTATCTTGGTTACTACTAGTTCATACCAATCCTTAAATTTATGCATGCATGCCCCTTGTATAACCTCCATCGAATAGCATGCAATGTATATAGAGATCTTGTTGGGAATCAATCTCAACTCCACAGACAAGAGAGCTTGGAGGATACTTTGCAATTTGGAGCCAATGTAGACACTAAGTAAATAATTTCGAAGGCAAATATTAATGCAATTGAATCAGGTTTCTCATACTTTGTCTTTGTCCATTTATTGGACTAGAACATCCTAGAGACATGTTAACCTTTCTCTGGAAGACTGCATTTCAATTACATGCTCAATTTCTGCCACTTGGTATTACTTGGTAATGCGTCAAACTGAACCCTGTTTACTGGTGGTCTTCAGGCTCTAAAAGCTGCTATCTGTTAGAGGCCCAATGCATTTTTTCCCCTCGCAATAAAGTAGAGGATGAGAGAATGCAACTTTTTTTTTCCCCAAGGAAATTGTGCTCTCTGATTTCCAACACAAGTATTTAACCATCCTGCCCCTGTACTTCTTTTATATGTTGGCCTTGCTTTTGTTGAAGAATTTGTTTCAGATAAGCCACGTTACAATATTCTTCAGCAGATATTCATACATCATGGCCTACAGCCTTTGTCCTGCACCATACTTGGGGTTCATCCACAATACTACACCTAGAGCCCTGCAAATCTACACTAGCTTGCCCTTTACTTATCACAAGTAGGCCTACTGCGCATCTGTCATCTGTCATGGTGCACTTAAAATTAAGCCAAGAAGTGGTCACAGTAGGTCAGACCCTACATTGTAACTGAATCCTCTTGGTGTGAAGTTTTAGATCCAAGTTTACAGGAACAGTCTTTTTTCATTGTCAGAAAGTTTTGATTGTCTCTGAAATAACTCTTTCATGAAAGATCACATTTCTAAATTCATGACATCAATAATATATTCTTTTTTTTCTTTCTGGGGCTTATGTTTTGTAGGTTTTGAGCTTGCTTAAGAGATCATTGGTTTCGAAAATGCCTTTGACAGAGGTATTTTTGCAAGAGCCTGACATCATTGATGAAGAGGAGAAGGCACTGAAGTCGATGATGGCAGCCATAACTCTAGCTAGATTTAAACATAGATCAACAGCCACTGATTCCAAGAGCATAAATGTGAAACTTTTTCTGAGTAAAGAGAGTGACAAGGTAGTGTATGCAGAAGCAGGTGAAGACTTGGTGGATCAATTATTCAGCTTCCTCACCTTTCCTTTGGGAGCCGTTGTAAATCTCTTGGACAAGCATTCTTCCCTGGGGTGTATCGACAACCTATATGCAAGTGTTGAGCTCTTAAGCAATGGGTATAATTACATGAAGTCTAAGGAGTGCAAGAATATGCTATTGGTTCCTAAGCTTGCTCCCTATTTCGGTTGTAGCGACCAGCTGTTAAATATTGATGAAATGTGCCCACAAACAATCAAAGTATGTGCTAAATCCTGCTCCGGTCTCCCTTCTGGTGCTTTCAGATGTTATTTGCATGGTCTACAGACTTCATACAGCAATGAAATGAATCCAAAGTTGCAGACCTCTGGTACTGAAACTGGAGGAGCTTTTGTCAAGGGGATGATCACATTCATGGTAACAGATGAGATGGAGGTGACTCCACTCTCGCCCATTTCAGGCGTCCATATCATCAACAAATTGATGGTGCCGATCAACAGTTTAGAGGAGGCAGAGGCCAGCCTGGGAGAAGCAGAGGTGAGTTCTAACATCAAAATTGTTATGCTATCCATGATTCTCTCATCTGTTCCCAACCATAAAATATGGTTTTATGAGCAATCCATTGGTATTAAGATCTGTGCGCCCTTTGATGGATTAGCTACAAAGAGTCCTTTTACCTTGTTGCTTAGGTTCTGGGTGTCTGATCAATTGTTGGAACCCAGGGTTTCATAGAGTTCTTATTTATTGGATTTGGTGCTGTCCAGCATCAACTATGGGAAGCTGCATGAGCTCTTCGTTCCAGAGCAACTCCAACTGTCCGAAATTCAATTTTAGATTAACATCACTAACATGCAAAGCAAAAGGGGAATTGGGGTCCAAATTCTAAACCTTCTTTTTCCATGCTCATTTAACAAGGTATCAACCAGGCAGCTAAATATGATTTGAGTGAAAGGACTTACTAATGGCAAGCGAAATGGTCATTTCTTCCTATTGTTTAATTTTGAATGATTTTGATCCGGGATGTGCATCTTTATCTTTTAATTTCAGGTTCTGAATCTGTTGAGGGCTTGTCTGTTCTCACGCACGGTCCTAAGCGATGTCTTCTCACCCAGCTTGTTGACGTTGCTACAGGAAAGATGGTGCGGCCAACATCCTAGTAAGTCTTTTGTTTGAGGGCATCCAAGTCTCTTCAATCTTGTGATTAAATATGTATTGATACAATGACCTGTATTTGATGATGGCTGTGTGTTTCTTTTGCTAGTCTACTTTGTTTCGCTTTTCTTGGTAATTTCTGGACATTAGATTCGGTGAGGCAATGATTCCATGCTTGCTCTTTATCCAAAGGAGTCGATGCAAACCCCCTGTTTCATGAAATGTTCTATGGCTTCTTAAGGTCATACTCATCGATGTGATTTTTTTGGGTTAAATATTTATGGATGTGATTATCTTCCAAACTGACGCACAAAATGTATCCATGCCTGTGGGTCAGCATGTAGAGTTTGCTTGTTTTCAGTTTCCTTGCACAGATTCAAGGGGCGAAAAAGAAAAAAATGTAAAAAAAAATTTGTGAATGTAATCTTTTATATAATTCCACTGAGTTGCATCTAAGTGGACCATCAACTATTCATTGAAGCCTAGTGCTTGATCCAGTGATCTGGACTCTTGACTTGATTGTATTAGTAAGATTTTTAAGCTTAAATTAGGCCCAACTTGTTGCCTCACCTTATTAATCTAATTTTTCTATTGATTTTTAGGTAGTAATATAATATTATCAGAAATTTTACATTTCTAGTAATCTTGATAACCACGTTACCTAAAATGCAAGATTAATATATTTGATTTATCTCAATAATATTAGCTTAAATTTTTAAGAATGCAAAAATTACTGCAATTGATTTATAATAACCAAATTCGATAGTTAGGTTGTCATGTTCTTAAGTTTTATTTGTATTTTGTCATAATTTTTTTTATGTTTTAATGGCTGTCTTTATTTACTAGAATATGAAATATTATGGTAAAAAATAAAAATTCTATATTAAATCATTTTAAAAATATTATATATTTAAATATTTATTATCATGACTATCAATTCAGAGCTCAATTCAAGGACAATCGCAATATGGTTGCATACTCTTAAAGCGAATCCTAAGAGCATACAAGGCCTTTTAAACCTCAACATGATAACATCAGTAAAAGCTATATCTCATATAACCTATATATCTTAAAAAAATTGCTGTCATAATATTAATATACTAGTACATAAAAGTGTTTAAGTGTCATTTTCAATTTATATATCATAGTAGCTAAATCAACATCAGATCATGTAAAAAATAAATTTTAAGTCTCACTCCTAGTGCTCGTTCAAATCTGGATTCAACAAATATGCATGGTTGCCATCCTTTGAAGCATGGTAAGGGAGATAATGAGTTTAAAAAGCTTAATAGTAATTTTATATATACCATTATAAATATGCTTAATAGTAATTGTATATATATCATTATAAATATGCTAAAAAAATTAGAATAAAATATATACATTAAGATAAATTTTACTGAAAGTAACATACACATATACATAAAACCTAATAAAAAATATAAAACCAATCATTATCAAAACTCAACATAAATCATATCAAATACTAACATAAATCGTATATCATTATTTGCATACTAAAGATACATATTGACAAACCTCAGATCAGTAGTCCGTGTTCAATAACTTAATCAGACAATATAGGCATGCGTAGGTTGGTTTCCATATTAGTGCCCAATGTTATAAACTCAGACACGTTATATCCATAGACCATGATTTGTTCTACATCGACTTTTTCGACCCTTCATAGATCATGATTTGTTCTACACCGTCTTTTTCGACCCTCAGTTGTTCCTAGTATTATAAGTCTAGGTCAGTAAGGAATTACTCCAACACTGTCAAAACATATTAGATTCATAATCTCTAACCATTAATGGCATTAGACTAAGTTACTCTCATCAACATTGGTGATATATGCATGCACAAATTGGTTCCCATACAAATGCGTAAAGTTATAAACTCAACCATGTCATATCCACAGACCATAACTAGTTTTACATTGGTCTCTTTAGTCCTCAGTCCTTCGTCGGTGTTGCGAGTTTAGGCCAACAAGGAATCACTTTAACACTATCAGAACTAGTGCCACATATCAATGGTATTTTAAACTTAACTATGTCATAACCACAGACTATAATTGGTTCTACATCAGCTTCTTCAGTACTTTGCCTTTTCTCGATGCCACCACTGTGACATCCGAATGACTAATTCACATGCCATCATCAAACCAATTCATCTCCAAATAAAGCCATAACTATAACAAAATCAAAATAATATTCATACTATATCATACTCATACATCTCAAATCAAAGCTAAAACTATATCATAACCAAAAATAATATACCATAACATATATTAAACTATCATGCATAATTAAAATATGCTAAAAAATCAAACAATAAATTTATGATGTATATAGGCATGTATGACATAAACATATTGCATACAAGTAGGTGTAGAGTTCTTATCTCAACTCGCTAATTCAAATTAATCTCTTTAATCAATCAAATCAATCACTGATCACCTATAATTAATCATGAGCAATTAATTAATTAACTTTACTACAAGAAATATTAATTAGCTAATTACAAAATTACCACTTTATTCCTCTAGTTGTTAACCTATGCTTAATCATCTTTAATTATACTCTAATCATTATTCAATGGTACTAATCACTATCTAATCAATCTTTTTAACCTACAAATTAAGTTACATGGGACTCACCTTAGCTTACTTAGGTCATTAGGGAATTGATTAGGTCACTCGTAACCTTAACCAGAGTTTAATCATGTTAACTCTTACAAATCCACTTAAACCCATTTTAACTCAGCATAATTAGTATTCTGGTTGATAATTAGAATCAATTACAGCAATTAGTTCACTAGTTGGGCCAAATTCTGGATTCTGGTTTCTTGAATCTGGCCCAATAACAACCTGATTTATTGCTTTAACTCATTTGAGTCTTGTGGTCATGGGCCTAGCAAACTAGTTGACTAATTGGGTCCATTGGGTTTGACACCAATTAATCCATTCCAGACCCACTTGGTTTAAGTTCAAGGCTCAAGGCCAATCCATTGAATCCTTCACTGGTCTTGGGCCTGATCCACTTGAACCCAACAAGATTCAGCCCATAATGTTATTGAGTCTTACCTAAATAGGCTAAACTCTATTAGGTTAATATATGGGTTTTGGGTTTGATCTAATACATAGGGGTTTGAACCCAACAATTAATTCAGCCCAACCATTCTACTGGATTCAACTTAATAGGCCAAAATAGGTTCAGCACATTGGTTTTGGGTCAATAGGATTAGGTTCGGATCTAATTAGACTTAATTCATGAATCTGGTTCACTGTAATTAACTTGGCTAGGTTTTTAGTGGAGCCAACCTAACCCATTTGGCTCAGCCCAGCCAGTTTAACCCATTCATCATCTTCAACCTTTAGACATCGCCTGAAACCCATCTTCACCGACTAAGATAATCTCTTCTTCTTCGTCCCAAGATTCGAAGCCTGGGACTTCGATTTAGTCACGTACGTTCGTTAAAGACTGCGACTTGGAGGCGAGTTTGGACTCCTCCTGCCATCTTCGGTAAACTACCAGAGGAAAAGGATGAAAATAATCAGTCAAATCTAATATCAATCCATCGTCTCATATCGGGATGTATCGAGCCTGCACTGAAACAAATCGCATGCATTCAGGATGAAAGCAGCTTAAACCCAAGCCTTTGGGTGCATTTGTGATTCAGTATTGATTGCGAGATCCCACGTCAGCTCATATCCCGCGCTGGTCTCGTATTCCATCACTTCCTACTGCATCCATGCGCAACGTGAACAGAGGAACAGAGAGCAAATATGTTTGTTATTGAGATTTTATTGGGTGGATCCAAGAGACACGCCATCGGCACGCTCTTAATTTATAATAGAAGGCATAAAACAAGGACATGGTGGTATCGGTGCTGGCTGCCGGAAAAATAAGTTGATGAAATCGAGAAGGGAAGCAAAGAGAAGGCAAAGAAAGAAGATGAGTTGATGAAATCGAGAGAGCAGAGGGGGTTGGTTACCTATGGACGCTTGTTGCAGACGTAGCAGAACCGGCAGACGATATTCCAGTTGCCACCATGTACGCAAACATTATAGCACTCGGATCCGCACCTGGATTTTGGTAGGTTCTTAGCAAAGTGGTCCGAAGCCGTCTTTGATTCCTTATTTTCACGCTTCAAACCTATTTATTAACTTAATTAATTTTTTTAATAATTTAAAATTAATAAAAATTAATAAATAATAAATAAATTTAAAATATAAGTACATAATATTTTTTTTTATCAAAATTAAATTTAAGATATCACACTTTTCATCTTAGCATAGGATCCTCGTTTAACTCATGAAGGCTCGCGTGCCAAGTGGCATTATAAATAGTAAGTGGTTTTGACCTTCTATACTTATGGGTCATTGTCTAATCACATTACAAGTGGTTATCTCTTTGGCTTGACAAAAAGATGTAAGCTAAAAATATACCTTTGGTTTTCAAACATTTGCTCAAAATTCGTTTTCGATCTTCAAATATTCCTAAAAAAAAAAATGAGGCAACAAAAATGAAGCTTTGCTGACCTCTTTTGCTCTACTAGTTAAACACGAACAAATTTTGAAAAAGAGAGAATCCATGTCAAAGAATTTAGTTTGTTATGCTTTTGACTTCTCTTGTGGGTTGTGTGGCTTGTCTTGGCCATGCTTTGCCTGCACTATCAATAAGCTATGTTGCTGATCGATTATATTGCTACGGCAGTAGCGATAGATAATAAAATTTAAGAGAGAAAAAAACAGTTTTGCAAAGCCAATGACTTTCTCTGGAAATGGGGAAAATCTTGCAAAAAAAAAAAAAAAAAAAAAAAAAAATACAGAACCAATCGAATGGCAAAATAACCTTTCATCCCTCATAAACATTAAAGACTTTGAAGGAATCAATGACGGTCTGCAGCTTATCCTTCATCTTCTCCCATCTCCTTTCATTGGCTCCTGTTGTTAAGGTGTAAAATTTACCTGCCAAGAATGCCAACAGAATGAAGGTAATCATCAAAACCAACGGGATATCATATATTCTTGAACAATTTTTTATTTAGAGTTTCTGACAGATTGATGAGTTGCACCATTGAAGCTGCACATGTCCACAGGGTGTTTCAGTTACTTCTATATATTACACTGAGATTCATCACTTTCTTACCTCCATATACTGATAGCAATGGATAAGGTTTATTACATGCAACCAGTGTTGACTCAAACTTATAGTATGGTAGAAGTAATCAAAAAGTAAGCAATGGATATAGGCATCAGTTCATTTACATTCACCTATGGATACAGTTTTAGAAGATTATGTGCAGCAAATGCTTCATACCGTTCCCAATGGAAATTGTACCAAGAGCATGTCTAGTGAAGTTTGGAGCCTGAGCAATGAACTCAAAGGTGTAATAAGCCCTCCCTTCAATATCATGCTGTGCCATGCAATACAACTTTGCATAAGTTCCTTCGTATAAATATCCTAACTCTAACAAAAGATACTAGCAAGACCTTACATCACATCTGTAGTAAAATTGAACATATGCATTCTTATAATGCATGCTTTCTAACCGATGGACAAGTATATGAGAAAAAATTAACAAACTGGAATTTATTGTTTAGAATGAATTGTTAAACTATCAGCAATTCTTCACTCGGAAGTGTTACGGACAAAAAGAGATTTTGTTGTTTTATTTTAATATTTTTTTTTAAAAAAAAAGAGCTTCCTCTTGATAGCACAGGATGGATTTACCTGGTAAATGCATTTTATAGCTTCCATCTGAAATAGCACATGGCTTTCTGACAATACTAGTTGAGGTATCTAGGCAAGAAAAAACACATTGCACTCGGATAAATATAACATGACTTGCCCCAGCTATTCTAGGTTGGGAACTTCATGGACATGACATTCCATAATATTGGTGGTCTTTCCAGTGTATGATGTCAAAGAAGTGATTCCAATTTCAGCAGCTTATAGTCAGCAGTATAGCCAATGACATGAAAGTCTTTAAATTGCATTCTCGTTTGCACTGAATTGTGAATAGTGATGCAAACTGCGAGATGTTGTTCTCCCAAAAAACATCTCAGGGCATCTGGATCATGGTGAAGTTGTGACAAGCATTACCGTAGAAAATAGTTGGTTAGAAGCTGAAGAGAATGGAAATTGGGCCTAATTCACTGTAGTTTAATACATAACCCTGAATAACTTAGTATTTCTGTTAGGATGATCAGTGTCAAAAACATGGCAGCTGAGTGGGAATGAAACAATTCAATCAACAATATTGAGAAATCAAAAGGTCCTCCACAATGCCAGTAAGATGAAGATACTAATTTTATAAACAGACATCACATACTAAGCAGAACAAACCAGGTGTCCATTTAACACTAGAAGCAATTACTCCATCAAAGGATAACATGCTGTATCAAACAAGCAAAAATTGCAAGGGCTATTTAGAAGCAACCATGTTATACAAGCTAAGAAACAGAGGTCTATGGAGTTAATCAAGGGATTCAACTTTTTGTCACAATTTGCAGCTCAAAACTAATTTCGTTAGAATGACCGGTGATAGAAAATATATGCGTAAATCAATATGAATTGATCAGCAAATCAATAAATTATATTCAGACAGATAATAACAATATTT
Source organism: Metroxylon sagu (assembly GCA_017589505.3). Taxonomy (NCBI): domain Eukaryota; kingdom Viridiplantae; phylum Streptophyta; class Magnoliopsida; order Arecales; family Arecaceae; genus Metroxylon; species Metroxylon sagu. The sequence continues at coordinate 892,648 of JACVBY030000515.1, read as the reverse complement.
CAGTGAAGAAATTGGAGAAAACAACTTTGCCAACTGACATGAGAATCACTGGGTGCGAAGACCAACTTTGCCCATGGCAGCATGACTAGAATTATCAAAATCATGTAACATTGTTGTTGAGATGGCATACACCTAATTAAAACTTCAAGCGCAGATAGGAGAAACCGGCTTTACCAACTGATGTAGGAGATTGTCAAGCATATGCAATGTTACCAAGGATTTTCAAGAAAGCAAGGATATTACTGTGGGTAACTATTCATTACAATCATCAGAACTCAAAAATCATCATATTATTTAAAAAAATAATAAGTTAACTTTGTAGGGACTGGAGGAACCATAATTACTGACCGGAGATTTTGTCAAGCATGAGCAAAGTAATAACAAAGAAGTTGCATGACTAAACCACAAAAGACCACCGAAGTCTAGCACCACGTGGCTATGGTCATCAAATTAAACATACTTGCAAACTCTGCAAATAGGTTAGGGAAAGAAAACACCAAGTCAAGTAGGGTAAGGATAAGTACTACACATCCAACTTGCAAAAAGTCTAATGTACCAAGATGTATTTGCAAGTGATAGCTGAGAAGAACAGCAAGAAGAGTATGCTAAAAACAGTGGTGTAAATGTGGTATAAGATGAAGTATTCATTGATGAAGTACTGATTAACATGAACACTAATAGTTGGAGGATTATGTAAGGAAAAAGAGAGGCTTGAAAAGAAATGAGGAGAGACCTATTAAAAAGACCCTAGAGGGAAGTTGTAAGAAAGGTTTCCTTTTAAAATCTGATTTGATAATGAAGTATCGCTTGACAAGGATGGCAATGAGGAGCTGTCAATAAAAATTGAACCAAATTGATTGGATATCATATCTTAATTAGGATAGCCCTAGCAGAGGATTGAGTTTCAACCCAGGTTTATGGCTTATGGTTTATGCCTTAAATATAAATGCAATTTCCTATATTAATTCAAGCCTCCTTCCCACTTTGTTTAGACTGTCTTAATGTCTAGGAGAAATCTTTGGTTGCGTCAGTGTTTTCTATGCAACCAATATATCAGGTGAACCCAACTCCAATTACTCTTACTAGATTTTCTGTCATTCTCCTTTCTCCTTCCATCTTAACACCATCTTGTAGAGGGTTGCTAGCAGGCTAATTATGAGCCATACAAATTTTGAAATTCATATTATCATCATTTATTTCATAAAAATAATATTATAATGATGGACAAGGACTCTCTATTGGTCATGGTATCATATATAATACACTCGCACACATATAAACATAAATGTGACATGAGAACTTAAAAGCAAACATGATTTAATTAATGTAACAGAAGAAAATCACGCAACGCAAAAAAAACCATCCATATGTAATTAATGTGATTCATATGGTGGCATTAAGTATATTCATAAATAACAAAATTGCCTCTATCTCAAAAGCTGAAGCTTGATAAATTTCAAAATTCTTATGTTGAGCACACAGAAACGGTAAAAACTAAGTCTCAAAAATGTTATTTACATTTTTCAGATGATCTATATCTTTCTCTTGCAAGAATTTTAGGGAAACATATTTCTTTGAAACAAAAAACTAGAAAAATGAGAGAACAATGATTTTTTTTTTAAAAAAAAAAAATTTGAGGAAGCATTTGCATTGCAAACATGGCTCCAAAAACTAGATTTGGCAACTAAGTTACACAAGATGATTTCATGAAAGGTACTCTGTCTTGGCATGAGGAAATGATGGAATCATGGCAAAGAAAATGCAAGTTTCAAGAAATGCTTTTCATACATGAAGCCAATCAATGTCAAAACATCAAAAGAAACCAGATATTGACATATCTTATCAAAAAAACTTAGAAATGATCAGAGTACTAACTCTTCATGCTCAAGATTGTCTTGATAAACCAATTGCACCAAATTATGTTATTAAGAAGAGAGAGAGAGAGAGAGAGAGAGAGAGAGAGAGAGAGAGACCGAAGCAAGGAAGTATGTGTGGGCATATGAGAGAGGTTCAGATTTTTTAGAGGCACCGAACATGTAAGTTTTTTATGGTCATCCACTTTATGCGTATTTAGTCATCCCATCAATAACTAACTTAATAAATGGGAATAAGAAAGTCATTCTCTTTCCTCTAACCATACAACTGTAGTGTTAGGATTTTTAACAAAGTATGCCTTGCCCTTCTTTAATTGATGATAGCAATAGCAAATAAAACAGGTTGACATCGACACTCATATAGCCAGATCAGGAACTGATTTTCTATTTTTTTAGCCACCATTATGCAATCAGATTTACCATTTTAATTGTCATGATAAGGTAATACAAATATAAAAAAAGACTATGCACATCTAATTTGAATATAGTTTTTACCAAAGCTTGTTGCACTAATCGTGTAATGCTCCAAGCCCACCTGTTGGCCCAATTAACCTGTTAGTGAGCCGAAACCATATGGCCAAAAAAACTCGAGTACAAGTTAATTGGTAACGGATGAACTTAAGTTATAAGCACTTCAATCTTTTCTTTACTATCCAATGTGAAATTATTTTTGGGGTATTATAAATCAATACTAATTATATTATACAATATCAGTACGTATTGAAGCTTGATTCGATATGAACCAAACTAATCTGAACTGAATAAAATAGTTTTGTATTGCTCAACACTGACCCGTACTATCTAGTTTCAAGTAATATCATGGTTAAAGTTAAGAAAAGTATTGGCACCCTCGCTCAGTATAAAATATGTACCATACCGAATCGGTAATGTACCAGAATAGTTCTCGATATCAATTTTGCGAACCTTGATTTCGACAATTAAGCCAATCAAGAGGGATAGCTCAATGCTCAAATTGTTGAAGTGAGGTAGGACAATTAGCATGAGAAACATTGTTGATACTCATTCAGATGAGTAAAAGCATGTGGTCTAAATATTCTTCATGATAATATATACACACATTTGATAAATGTGGAGCTCAGGTTTCCTTAAACAACTCAAATCAACACAGGAAAATATCAGTTATGACATGACATGGTATAAATTAAAAAGTCTAAAGTAGATCAATACACGTCAAACTTATATCAATAGCAACAGAACAATGAGACATGTTTTACAAATGTTACATGAGAGAAAGAAGACTTCGTAAGACCTTAAGAAGAAAACTGAAATGCTTAACAGAATGATTCTTGCATGGCGTTTAAAATTATAAAAAAAGAAAAATATTCTCACCACCAATATAATTCAAGTTCTACAGATATTTCAATGAAATTTTAAACCATGTGCACTTTAGGAGAGCTAAAATTCAATATGCAATTTACTGGGTAACTAACTGAAGATAGTAAAAGTATCCTAACCTCTGCAGCCTCAACTAATTTAGTTTTCTGTGAAGGAGGAGCCAAAACCTTTTTGATTAAAGTTTCAGCAACCTAAAATTATAAAATAATAACCTCGTTAGGAAAGCATATAGTCAAATAGACCAAAAAGCATAAACTTCAAGGTAAAAGGTATGATCCCTTTGTATCTCAGATAAGACATTCTAGCATAAAAAGAAGAAGCAAACCTCTTGTGGGGATCCAAACTCTCGAACATCTTGCTTGCTAGTTGGAACCATGTTAACACTGACACTTTCTAAGGGTTCAATTACATCTTTGAGCACCTTATCTTGTCCTTCAATGACAACTTCCTGGGATTATCATTTTATATCTATAAGAGTTTGTAACTTTTAACTGATATTACATCCCATGCAAAATTAATAATTTGAGAGGCCAGAGATTTTTTTTTTAAAAAAAAACATAAATCATGAAAAGCTAATGATTCACACCTGCCATCCGAATGGGTAGAGAAATGAATATCCATCCTTCTTGTCTGAGACAAATTGAAATCCTTTCTTAACCTCTGCTGCAACTGAGCCATATCAGGGTTCTTTTCAGAAATCCATCATTATTCTATGAACTAAGGCACTGCACAATTAGCAGGTGGGCCTTCAATGCCCCTCTAAAGACAGACTCCTTTACATAACAACATTGCTAGGAGTTTTGAACAACACTTACATGATGCAGAATTGGCACAAGTCAAAGATATGCAAGTGGTAATTGCTCCAAATGCAAGTGCTTCGCGCCTTCTGGGTCTCTCTACAATACAATCTGAAGAGTAAACAGCATCAATAAAATCTCCTTTCCATGCTACAATGGAAAAAGGAACTAAGAATCACAACAATGCCTCAAGCATGCCACCCACTAGCCAAAGTTTCATGTTCGTAATGCAGGAAGAGCATAATACAGAAAAAAAAAAAAAAAAAAAATGCATATATTTGCAAGCCATTGCATATCATTAGGAGAAATTTTAATATTCAGATTTTTATAAGGTAAGATTGGAGGTTTTCATTCACTGAAGGTGCAGTTTGATGCATGGCTACCATATTTATATCATATCCCATATATGAACGCAAGATATGCTTGAAATTGAATGCCAGCGGCACCTGCATACTATTGGATTGGAGCTGGGAGTTGACTGATGCCCCCAACCCCATTCGTGCACATTATTGCAACTGATTCGCTGAATCCCCAAATCCAATGGATTGTGGAATCAAGGGCTTCTTTGGTGAGTTGTACATTTCTCTAACTCTGCCTCCAAATCATCTCAGCTGAATTAGAAATATTTGGGTTATATTTGCCATCCATACATGGCTATCATATGAATAAAGTAGCCAGGAATCCTCACATCACAAAGGGTGTGCAAACTGCATGCTACAAATCATGTTTCACAGTTGTTAAGCTGTATGTTAGCCTTTTACTTAAGCTTGGTTCTAACAGAAATATCACTGACCAGGAGTTTATGAATACAAAATTATCACCTTGATGCCCTTTCATGAATTGCTGTATCTTTTTTCATGATATAAAAGCCCCTGAATTCACATACCGTTCACCCATTCATTCTTCCAAACAAGACTGCTGACCACTGGAGTCACATTCAGATTGTACAGTTGCACCTTGTACTTCCTAAACTATAACATTTTCAATCAAACTTGAGTTTATGCTCTTCAGTGGCAGTTGCTATATTTTGTTAAAGGATCTACCTTTTATTCAAGTTATTGCGGCATCTTTTCTCCATGTTTGCCAGTCATTATAATTCTGTTGAATATTTAATTTTTCCCCGTGCTGATGACTCGACAAAGGATGTGACAGTGGAATGCCTCCAGAAACTGCTGCTCCTAAACAATGAACTTGAAGAGCAGTTTGAGAAAATAGATTGTTTCCCTTAATAATGATTGTAAGAAGCGCATTCCTTTAGAGCTTAAAATGCTAACAGTGTCAGCGATACAGTAAGAACGAATAGAAGGATGAAAGTTCTCCAGCCATGCAATATTAAGGTACTGTCAGCGATACAGTAAGAACGAATAGAAGGATGAAAGTTCTCCAGCCATGCAATATTAAGGTACTGGCAGTACAAGAAAAGAGAGTGCTGAAGGAAGAGAGTTTTCCAGCCATGCAATATTAAGGTACTGGCAGTACAAGAAAAGAGAGTGCTGTTCACAACCAATTTTCAGCCATTCAACTGAGGTTGCAAGGTTTGAACCAGTATTTCTTTCTGTTTTTTCAACATAGGTCCAAACTCATACACCATCTGATTCTGGCCATTTCAGTTAATTAAATATTGTGTCAGTGGATTTTCAATGCCAAGATATAAGAACAACTAGTTTAACTCATCATCAAGGCAAAATCATGAAGTTCTATATTTTTTTATGAGATGCATCTCCAAGACTGTTTCAACCATCGAAGACATGTGTTGATATTATCTTGGTTATACTGTTTAGCTCTATTCTTTCTTACTTTACAAAAGTCAGTTGAGAATAAATACAAACAGGTGGCATCAAGCAATTATAAGGCAATTAGTAGTCTTCCAATAACCACTACAATGTATAAATCCAGCAATATATAGTTGGGGGCAACAACAGGACGCAGAACGATTAGGTTGGTAATGATGAATCCAAATGGAAAGGAAAGGAAGGCAATGAGAATCTTCTTTTCCAGTATCTCTGAATAGCATTAGCTCTGTGAATTTATGGTGGAGAGCAACTTTTCTCTGAATCTTTTCGACAATTGACATAATTTGGTTATGGAATTCTGCAGTAATTTAATTTCAAACATAGATTTAGCTTTTAACACTACAAAGTACTGATTACTCAAAAAAAAAAAAACTACAAAATACTGAATTCCTCTAATTTATCACAGGAGTGTACAAGTACCATTCATCATGACAAGAATAAGGAAAAAGGATAACCAGCTTGTTTACCATGATATATGACATACAAAGCAATGAGATCATGAACATACCTTGTGGGGGGATTGAAGAAGCCTCTGCCCTGACCTGGAAGGTCACCTTTCTCCTATAAAGATGGCCAGGGAAGAAAGCAGGACTCTGAAGCATAAGCTGTGGACAGGCCAAAACCAACCAAACCAATAAGCAACAACATCCCGACAAAAAAGAAAACAATCTATACAACACTAAGAATCTGAGAAACAAGTGAGTCAGGCTGGCTACCTGATGGGAGGAAGCCGAAGGGGAAGAAGAATTCAAGAAGATGGCTCGATGGACTGCCGGCGAGTGCTGCAAAGCGGCCATTTCCAGAAGGAAAAACTAGTTGGAATAAAGGTGGTGGTGGTGGTGGCGTTAGAGAAGCTAAAGCATGATATCCTCTTCCAGCCTTGGGTGGGAGCGAGGGAACATGGCCTTATCCTTTATCCCATACGTACCGTTGGATATCCGCTTCCGAGTTCAAGGACGTGGACCACTAGGCTTTTCTGGCTCCTTAATGGGTTGGGCCAGACGTCGCAAACTCCAGCAGCCTCACAGGTGCTCAATAAACAAAAGATTGGCAGAAGTTCGAGAGCAATAGAAAAGAAAAAAATTGGACCCAGAGGAAGATGAACAGAGAAGGATTGGATCGAGTTTCACGTGATCGTTCCTAGTTTTATTCACAGCTGAAAACATTTCTTAAAGGAGAAGTCCACACTCCAATGATGGGAACCTCGTATGTGTGATCTGGAGAGTACTTGCTCTGTGCCACTTGATAACATAAAATAAGTGGCCTTAGCAATTGGCATGCTGGACCGTAGGGTCAAAGAGTCCTTTGAAAGACGACATAATGAACATGTTTTTAACTAACAACTGTGTTAAATTTCTCAACCAAAAGAATAGAAAGATTATATTGAATTTGATCAGGAGATGTTAAATAAACTGTAGTTCTGGATATCAGACTCATGTCAAAGGGGCTGCAAGCTTAGGAAGGAGTATCCAGATGTTGATAAAATTAACTGAGCAAAGGTAGAGAAAGCAAAGCAAAAGAGTAAATTTTGTCTATGGGATTCCATCATAGAAGCTTCCATTTACACAGGATAGGTGCCTCTTTCACTCCTTTTTATTATGGTTTGAGCCTTAGAAGTTGTGTTGACTGGGTAAACTAATCTATTAATTTATTATTTTACTGTGCACAAGATTATTAGTTTAATGATGTTCTATCTGTCATCAAGCTGTAAGAATGGATTATTGATTTATTATCTTGGTAAACTACTCTGTTCTAGAGGCTACAGTTATGCTTGAAGGTTAGAAACTTTGAGTAGGCTCATATTGCTGCTACTCTCTTCCTCACTGCTGATGTGGCTGGCAAAAAGAGAACGATCCAAGTGCAATTAGTACTAACTCTACACATTGCACGAATCTTGAACTAATAAGCAATCATGTTGACCCAAATGAGGGACCAAGTCGACCTAGTCAACCTATCACTTGATAGCTATCACAGGTCAAAGTTAATTTTAAATCCTGAAATTAAGATAAAAGCACTTGAACTGCTGGTGGACCATTGACCCAATTAGTTGAATTGTTGAACCCAATCTCTTCTAGTGCCCCATTCCATCGTGCCTATCCCACCTGTTAAGTTAGGGAAGTGAGAAGAAGTCAAGCTATGAATTCCTGTCGTTTGGCGGTAGCCGAGTCTCGACACAAGCAGGCATCATTCCTTAATTTTCTTAAAAAATGGCAAATCTACACAAGTGGAGGGGACATATGGAGGAGACTTTTTTTTTTTTCTTTTCTTTTCTTTCTCATTCTGGGGTTGAGGCCAGAGGGAAGCAGCGATGCCTTGAGGTGGCAAAGGAGGAGAGATGGAATTTCTTCAGCTGGCTTTAACGTGGCAACTCATCGATTTCAAGATCCAACTATGATCTATCAAACGACAGGTATTATTTAGGTTTTGTTGTTGAGAGGAGATCGGTTGGGTGGCTTGTGCTTGATCCGTGACTCGGCCATCAAAACGATTCAAGCAGGCTCAACGAATGGATTCAAAACACCGCTAGCCTACACTCTCCCTTTTTGATAAGGCTAAGATTAACCTTTGATCCTCAAGCTTTCATCCAAAATTTAATTTGAGGCTTTTACTATCATGTTTTTTTGGTTTAATTTGATTGTATATGAACTAATGTCATAATTTTTAAAAGCAAATCAAAGCACAAAAAACGATAAATGAAGACCTGAAAAGTTGAATGAGCAGACCACATTAAAGCTCATTTTCTGAAAAAATACTATAAAGGCATCACAATTGAATTCTTAGTTTGATCCTTAAATTTTTTTTATAACAATTTAGCTCCTCGTATTTTAAGAATAAAATATTAAAATTAGTTAAAATTAATGAAATAGTTGATGTGGCTCTCCTAATTATATGTGTTTTATTAAGGATGCTGAAGCTATGTCTTAACTAAAAAATAATTTCATCTCTAAAATTATACCTACTAGAACTATTTATTGATATTAATAAATTAGTAATATATGTGCATGCATATTGAACTTGGGTACACTAGTGTAAATTCAAGCCTAAATTCAATTATCCTTTCTAACCTTTGATCCTCATAGATTATAAATTTTAAAAATGAAAAGGTAATTAAATTGAGCTTGACCATACGTGAGTGTAATTAAATTTAACTCATATATATATATATATATATATATGTATATTTGACTAAATTTGAATGTAACTAAGCCTAAAACTAATCACTTTCTCAATCCTTGAATTCACATGGTTCTTGAATTTTAAAAATAAAAGAAGTTAGAAAGATGAGTTGGCTTCATAGTTCATGTGAATTCAAGGATAATAAAGGTAATTAAATCTTAAATTTGATCATATATATATATATGAAAATATAAAGAAATATTGTATTAGAAATGATGCTTTTCATTCAAGATTCCATGTGAAGAATAAAATATTTTTAAAATATAAAGACTAAAGTGTAACAATATAAAGTTTTAGGGTTAAAATAAATTTTGAACAATTGTTTAAAAGTTAAACATATATTTTTTATATTTTTTAATAAATATAGTTTTAAAATAGAAATAGTGTTGAGAAATCTAAAATCATTACAAAAGTTTGAGGATTGGAATCTTGCAAAGCTGCATATAAATAACAAACTTGCTGGAGCCAATGATTTAGGCGAAGTTCATTTGAAGGTGATGGGACGGTGACTCACATCCTTAGCGTGTCCGGCGTACCGGAACGGAACAGCCGCTCACCTACTCTCACGATAACCATCGCAAGTCCCGCATTTCCCGAAATAACCTTCCCCTCCTTCCCCCCACGGCCCAGCCTTCCACCCTCCAACAATACCCCTTTCCACGACCGTTGCCGGTCTCCCCTCTGTTTCAGTCAACGTAACCACGGGTTAACGAGCAATGATTTCCGTATTACGAAACTCGACCCGAAGTTGTACCCATCCCTCACGTGGCTCTTCTTCCACCTCAATCGCAACCGGGCCCACCTTCCTCCAAGGCCCGCAACCCGACACGTCATCAAGGTTGCCGTCTTATGTTCTTCTAGCAATTTTCCCGACCGAAACAACCCATGAATCGGGACCATGCGGGTCCCGCTCTGATAATCCGCGGACAATTTCCCACCCAACCGCAGCCCCATTAATTCAACTCCGTCGCCGGACCATCAGATCCCATCGCCGCCGTCCATTCCGTCCATCGGAACATTTCTTTACCCGAGGGGCGGACCGCGAGGGCCCACCAAAAAGGCGAACGGTGAGGAGCCATCATGGCCGGGCAGGGGAATTCCCCGACCCCTGGGCCTCCTTCCCCATACCCTGTGCCTCGCCTTTATCGCCGACTTCGGGACATAAAGTCGCAGTGTCCGGCGGCAGACGCGAACCTTCAACTCCGAAAATTGGCCGACTTCGTTCGCGGGGCGCCCTCCTCTCTCTCTCTCTCTCTCTCTCTCTCTCTCTCCGTCGCTATCTCTTGCTTGCATTCTTTTTTCGCTTTCGAAACTCTCTTCTCATTTCTTCTCTTCCGCCTCCTTTGACCGAGACCCCGATTCGTTGGCCTAGTCGTCTCGGAGATTCGCTCGATCGATTTTATAAAAGAAAGAAAAAAGAACCGCTATAAGAAGAAAGGAAAAAGTGATAGCCCAAGGAAAGTTGGCATCTCATCTCGGCAGCTACTCAGGAAGCGTGGGAGAAGAGGAATCGAAGAGGAGGAGGAGGAGAAGGAGAAACACGAGATCCGGGCGATTTCTAGGGTTCCGATAGATTGCTAGGGTTTAGGGTTTTGGAGGAGAGGGTGGGGAGTCTGGTTGGTTAGAGAGGATGATGGTCTCGCGGGGGCTGTTCGGGTGGTCGCCGCCCCACATGCAGCCGCTGACGCCGGTGTCGGAGGTGTCGGAGCCGCCGGAGTCGCCATCGCCGTACATGGACTCCGGGGTGGAGGCGGTGCAGGTGGAGGACGAGGGGCCGGGGGACGACGTCGACGAGATCGAGCCGCCGCCGGCCGCCGTGCCCTTCTCCAGGCTGTTCGCGTGCGCCGACGGGCTCGACTGGGTTCTGATGGCGGCAGGGGCGCTCGCCGCGGCGGCTCACGGGATGGCGCTCGTCGTGTACTTGCACTTCTTCGGTAGGGCCATCAACTTGCTCAATTCTGAGAGCCTTAGTTCCGCAATCCATGGCCATGAAGATGTGTTATTCCATAAGTTCAAGGAGGTAAGTGGTAGGCGAGTCTTTTTCGTATCTCCTATGGTTTATCATCCTGTTTCGATGACTTCGTTCTTTTCTTTTCCCTCCTCAATCAGCGTTAGAATTCATTGCTTTTAATAGTAATTGCAGTGTTTACATGGGGAATTGTTCTGACGTTTTGCCCCTTTTTGGTAAATAGATCGTTAGGGTTTAAGGTGGAATATGGGCATGGTGTAATTTAGGAGAATCCAAGGAGGAAACTTCCCCTTTATATTCTTGCTCGTAGGCCTGTTCAGAAATTTGATGGGCTAGGGCGAAGCCACTTCGGGCATCTCTTTATTCCTTGCCAGTTTCTTTACTAGATTATTGAACAAAGATGGCAAAACTCTTTTTATCACCTTTTCTGGTGTTTTTGCTATCTGATGATATATTTGCCTCATATTTTCTTGCAACATTCTAGAGCTTGCCCTGCCTAGCCGTTTGTATTGTAAAGGAAAATTGGGTTAATCGTCAACTTCCTTGTATACGTAAGTATCAGTAGTTTCTAAAACATGGCAGAATCTTTGTTGGTTTTTATTTATTTATTTCTTAATTTAGTTGGTTTACATGAATGTTCACCCTTTGGACATTTATCTCGGACCCACAACTTTATTTACTTTAGACATCTTCTACTTGCTTTAAAGGGTACTCTTTAATTTGGAAACTCTTCTCGGTCAGTAGATTTTATTACCAAGAATCAGTTAGTTTTCTCCTATCTTCCAGGTCTTCTGCATTTCAACTTCCATTTTGGATTAGGCTAGCCAAAAATCATTAGTTGTAGTTATAAGCCTTATTTATTATTTTATCTCCACATTATTTCCCTTATGGATCAAGATATTATCCATGATAGTAAACATCATTTTTTTTTTTCTAGAGTTTCTTAACTTTATGCAACCCTATATAGCTAGATAAGAACGAATGGTGAATTAAGTAGCGAGGTTCATAAAACTTTCTTCTATTGTCTCAGAAGTGGATTGGATATTAAGAAAGATTGTGGCCTATTAGGATTACCATGTTAAAAAGAAAATGAGGTTCAAAGAAATTCTAGGTTGTAAAGGGAAAATGGAACATTGAGAAAATCTAGGCAGTAAAGGAAAAATGGAATGCCAAGAAAATCTCTCAAAATTTTCTGGTCAACCTCTTGATGAAAGATATAGGCCCCGTTTGTGGCAGCTATTGGCCCCAATGGGAAATAGCTATGGTCCTATTTGGGATCGGCTGCTGGGCAGTTATTCGCTGATGTGACCAACAGCTATTCTCAAACGAAACCTTCCTCGAGTAGCTGTTGGTGAAAAACTACTGTTGGCCTTTCCCAGCAGCTATCCCAAATAGAGCCATAATCCCTTTCCCTTATTTAATTTGAAAAAGAGTAAATCCCAAAGTTGTGCCAAATCAAAAATGTTATTTTGGAAGACATTTATTCTTTCCTTTAAAATCTCCTAGCAGATAGCTTTAGGCATGACATGCCAAATGTTTCTTATGATGGGAAATAAAGCCTGCAATGTAAATAAAACTATTGCAAGAAATTTTTTTGACAGAATACTAAGAAAAATGCACAAGTGGTGATAAGTTTGATAAGAGGGGTTTGATATTGCTGTGATCTATCCCTTAGTCACCAGAATCTTCTACCTAGGGTAATGAATTTGCTTTGGAATCTTTCCAAAATCTTGAACGTGAACCCTCTTTCAAAGCGTTCCATTGATCGAGGTGTTTTTAAATACATGCTTCCCTGCACTCACACTCAAACTCCCTCCCACGCATTCTCGTCTGGCAATTAAGGCCTATCCTCAGTAGTTCTTATATGTCAAAGTCCCTCCCACGCATTCTCGTCTGGCAATTAAGGCCTATCCTCAGTAGTTCTTATATGTCAAAAGAATATATTTGCAGTAGATGAGCCTAGAATATGCCTAGTAAATGTCAAGCAACCATCAAAACTATTAATTATATTTGAAATCCACTATGTTTTCTTTAAGATGGACTAATTGGTGGTCTGGGCATTTTGTGTGATTTCAATTCTGCTACGATGACGGTGTACTCTGAGTATCAGAGTTAGAAGCTCTCTTGAAGCTGGAGTTTTATTTCTATGTCTAGATACCAACTACAAATAAATTCATATTGATGGATGCAATAAGTCAAGTAATAGGATTGCAGTGATCTGCTCCTGCTGAGCTAGGTGCAATAATAATCCTAGCAGCACTGAATTCATCAAATAATAATGTTTCCATGCAAGGAAGATTTTAGGAGAGCTGCATTTGCAAGTTATGGATCAACATGACTACAAATGGTTTATTCATAAGGGAGAAGGGGTGATGGAGTAGAAATTGCACAAATAGATCACTTAAGTTTGGAATTATCTGTCCAAGTTAATCCTGTCATTCAGAAGTGGTTGTTTTTTTCTCTGTTTTGCCTTACATAGTGCACCATTAAACATATATGTACACTCTGCCAACTAGAAGTAAAAACTAATTACTATTCTCATGTTTCCATTGTATCACAATTTATGTTTAATTGGAGACGTATTCTCACAAAATCTTATGAAACTTTATGCTACAATTTGGAATATCCTTCAACTATTTAAGCACATTTCGCTTTACATATTCTGTTTTCGCAACTTTAGATTCTCTAAGAATTACAGTGTTGGTGGCTGTCAGTTCTAATTCCACTCTTAGCTGTTTATCAACCCATTATTTAGATATGTCCTTTTTTCCTTTTTGGGCCCCTCTGCAGTAAGGTATGTATCTTTTTCTTTGATATGAACAGCTTCCACATGTTCTTAGTATCATGCTTTGGAATGCACGAGCCATTTCCTGTACAGCGTATTATTTGTTCATTTCTTGTTTTAAGACTTAAATATGTACTATTTCCTCTCTTTCTAGCAATTATTTTCTTATAACTATTGTTTATTGTGAAAGAAAAATTCTTCATTTCAATTTTTCTCATTGATATTTTCTTACTTGTGCACTCTTGCTCCATGTTTGAATAACCTTGTTCTATTTGTTTACTGAGTGTTCAGAAAAGTTCTTATCGCCCTTCCAGAGTTGATTGTAATGTAAGATCAATAGTTTTTTTTTTTCTTATTTGCTGTTCTTGTCAATTTGCAGCATGCCCTTTACATTATCTATATAGCTGCTGGTGTTTTTGTTGCTGGATGGATAGGTAAAGTCATATTGTCACCCAACTTTTTTTTATTATTTAATATGTTCTTGATGCATGTACTGAATTGATTGATTCTATAGAGGTCTCATGCTGGATTCTTACTGGAGAGAGGCAGACTGCAGTCATCAGGTCAAAGTATGTCCAAGTCTTACTAAACCAGGACATGAGCTTTTTTGATACTTATGGGAACAATGGAGACATTGTTAGTCAAGTATTGAGTGATGTGTTACTCATTCAATCTGCACTAAGTGAGAAAGTATGTTTGTGAGTTGGACCATCTTCTCATACTGCAGACAGATATTTTTATTCTTTATGTTTCATCTGTAGCATGTAAAACAGATTAGTTTCTTTGAAATCTCATCCAATGTGTTAATCACTGATATTGGGTGCAACCATGTTGCAGGTTGGAAACTATATCCATAATATGGCTACATTTTTTGGTGGTCTGGTCATTGGATTGATCAACTGTTGGCAGATTGCACTTCTGACACTAGGTACTGGTCCATTCATTGTTGCTGCAGGAGGAATATCAAATATATTTCTCCACAGGCTTGCTGAAAATATTCAAGATGCTTATGCTGAAGCAGCAAGCATAGCTGAACAGGTTTTTCTCAATTCAATTCACCAAGACTATTTTATTATGAGTTTCATAGTCCTGCACAAGTTAGTGTTTTGTCCGTTTGATTTGTTACTTGTTGATGGTTTTCTCCCTCAAATTGTTTTCAGTTGAGTAGGAATGTTTGATTCATTTTTACCCCAACAACTATCCGCTATGATCATTATAAATATATTCAAAACGATTAAAAACATAAAACCAAGCTGCTTGATTATTTAAAATTATTATAACTTATCATCTTGTATTATCTGATTTTTGCCAATTTTCAGCTGCTTGTTATGATTTCTACTCCTTTCTAGGGTATTGTTATCAGCTGCTTGCTATGACTAGCCCCCCAACCCCCTCCCCATTATCCTTGTTGGCCAGGCTTTGGAAAAGGGCCTAACATCCACTTATGGAAATCCCAATGGATCAATGGAGCCCAGATTCATGCACAAGGGTGCTGGGCAGCTGGCTGCTTTTTTTCTTGTTTAACTCACACTACTGAAAACCTTAGCATTTCCAGCTGCCTATATATTTCCTTGGAAATCAAAACTCATCTTCACTCTTGTGCACAAAGAAAGATAGTTGATCAGTAAAACAATCCTACAAGTTTTCCAATAGCTTTCTTTCCTCTGCCTAGAAAGCTTGATGATCATAAGTGACTCTAAACAGGTCATGTGTTTAAGCTTATGGACCCCTTTATCATGCTATGTTCTCTCTTTCCTTTGTCTTTTGTACCTGAATAGGATAAGAGTGTTGTTTTCTTCATTTAAGCATGATATTTAACCTCAGCCATTGTATCATTATTGGAATACCAAAAGGCCATTTCAAAGATTATAATAAAATTAAACATACTTCTGCTTGGTCCTAACAACAATTCAACACTCAGAATTATGAAATTACATGAATAAAATCTGCAATCGAATACCTAACTGCATTGATTCGTCAGAGGATAATGCTTTACACAAATATATGCGAATTTGTTAACAACCAAGCAAAGGATCATTTGCCTATGCAGACAATGTCCTATTGTCACTCTGAAGACCGGTCATCTTTTTCTGGAGAAACTTAGTGACATTGTTGCTATTGGACAATTCTTTACCATACTATCTTTGGATAAGTAAATTTTGCTGGGATCAGAAAATTTTGCGAGGGGGATTTTTTAACTAGTACCAGTATGCATATGTATAGAAATATCTACTTCCTGTAATTCCAACTATATACATGTTTGTTTTCCATGCCATCCCATTTGGATATTATGTTTTGGATGTTATGTTATGATGTTGATTCCTGCTATTGTTCAAACTTGTTGAAATCTTATATGCTGTTGAGTTATTTTTTTCCTGTCATGATGGGCTGTGAGTCTTGGGACTTCTCTCCCTGAGGTGGGAAATTAGTAATAACAGTTTGCAGTAATGAATCAATAGTGGTAGCAAAACACAGTTGCCAGTGGCTTTATGAATTATTAACAGCAGAATGCATATGCCGTAACACTGCAAATAATATGCAGTGAATGTTGCAAAACAAGTAATACCAGAATGTGCTTTCTGAAAACCATCAACATTAGGTGATGAGTTGGACCAGATTCTTTTTGGTAAGATGTGGCATGGCAATTGTTGATAAACTGGTGATTTATCATTAAACTATGCAGGCAATCTCATATGTTAGGACTTTGTATGCCTTCACAAACGAAACTTTGGCAAAGTATTCATATGCTACATCACTTCAAGCAACACTGCGGTATGGGATAATGATAAGTCTTGTGCAAGGCCTTGGTCTTGGATTCACATATGGACTTGCCATATGTTCTTGTGCTCTACAACTTTGGGTTGGAAGGTTCCTGATTTCACATGGAAAAGCTAATGGTGGTGAAATTATAACAGCTCTGTTCGCTGTAATTCTGAGTGGCCTGTAAGCATCTCTCATCCTTTAAAGTATCTTATTTTCTCTTTCAATCATATCTTTTTCTGATTTACATTTTTATCATTTACAGTGGATTAAATCAAGCAGCCACAAATTTTTACTCATTTGAACAAGGGAGAATTTCAGCTTATAGACTTTATGAGATGATAAACCGTTCGGCCTCCACTGTTAATCAGGATGGGAATACCTTATCTTCAGTGCAGGGAAACATTGAATTCCGGAATGTATATTTCAGCTATCTATCTCGCCCTGAGATTCCAATTTTAAGTGGTTTCTACCTAACTGTACCTGCAAGAAAAGCTGTGGCTCTTGTTGGTAGGAATGGTTCAGGAAAAAGCAGTATAATTCCTCTTATGGAGCGCTTCTATGATCCTACATTAGGTATTATGGTCACCAATCCATGAACCCCCTTGTACCATTTTCTTTTGCATTTCTTGGGCTTGTGACTGAAGAGTCAAAAGTCTTCTTTACCTTTTGATGCAGGTGAAGTTCTTTTGGATGGTGAGAACATAAAAAACCTGAAACTTGAATGGTTAAGAAGCCAAATAGGACTAGTTACCCAGGAACCGGCTTTATTAAGTTTGAGCATCAGAGAAAACATTGCCTATGGAAGATCTGCTACATTTGATGAAATTGAAGAGGCTGCTAAAACAGCACATGCGCACACATTTATCAGTTTACTTGAAAAGGGTTACGATACACAGGTAGTATAGATTATGTTTCAGCCCAATTAACTGAGTTTCTATATTGTTTTCCCCCACTTGTTGATAAAGAGTAAAATGCATGTCAGGTTGGTAGGGCAGGTTTGGCATTGACTGAAGAACAAAAAATAAAGCTTTCAGTTGCTCGGGCTGTGCTTTCAAACCCATCCATTCTTCTACTCGATGAGGTCACAGGTGGCCTTGATTTTGAAGCAGAAAGAGCTGTTCAGGAAGCATTGGATATTCTCATGTTGGGGCGATCCACTATTATAATAGCTAGGCGCCTTAGCCTCATAAGGAATGCTGATTATATCGCAGTGATGGAGGAGGGTCGACTTGTTGAAATGGGTACACATGATGAATTGCTGAATCTAGATGGCCTTTATGCAGAACTCCTAAGATGTGAGGAAGCAGCAAAGCTTCCTAAGAGGTAAGTATGCACTAAGACAGCCTTCTGTTCGAAGATGTGTGGTGTCCTTTCATAACATGGTTTAACAATTTTGTAGACTCAGTTTACCGTAGTCCTTAGATTTTATCACAACTGTCCATTTTGAAAATTACTGGTATACTTTTCTTTGGAGTGTTTGTTAAAAGCCAACATTATTTTTAACTCGTTTGCTAGGTGTTCCATATGGTTTGTTTGTTGGGTGAATGCTTGCACTTGTTAAAGCATGCCTCAGCTTTATAACATCATTCAAAGCATGTGCATGTTATTTATTTGGGTGATCGGGAAACCATTTTGTTCATCACCTTCCTCTATGCATGGCTGTAGCTATTTTTGTATATATGTACCATCCAAGTTAGAGATATTTTTTTTTCAATATTATATTTGTTTTACTGTCTGCTCTTATTCTTATATTCAAGAGTATACACGGTGATCCAGCCATCAGAATGTACCATCTGTGTCTACCCATCCCTAAAATATGCCTCTTATTGACCAATACCTGAATGTCTTGTGTGTATTGACCAATATGGACTTGTATTAGCTAGTTTTAGTTGGACACATGATATGGGTGTCATGAGCGTCCAAAAGAATCCAACATGGGAATCTTCAAAAAATTGGACACAAGGATATGTCTATATTTAATATTTGTAGGTGTAAATATGTTTTGGCATATGCATATCATAAACAATGAGCTGCATCAATGCTCCTTAAGTTCATAAGTTTGATAAGATGGTTGCTGATTATTATGCTTGAGTTAGAATTTTCATATAAAAGTGCCAAAAAGGGGCATGGATGATGATGGCATCATAATTTTGATGGTATGAAGTGTCAAGGAGTGTCATGGAGTTTCCCAGATGTCCTAATTTTCTAGATGTCTGACAATCAAAAGGCCCAAAATTTGGAGTGTCCAGGTAAAGCTGGTATTAGCATATACCAGCTGATAAGTGTCCTATTGGTCTGTTTAGTAAGAGGCCTTTGGGGTTTGTCCCATTGGTCTGTTTAACAAGAGGCCTTTGGGGTTTGTTGTATGTACATGATATAACAGGAACTTGTTTAACTCACCTCCTGAAGCAACACAATTAGGGCACAAACATAATCGAACAACAGGATCATGCGGTTCTCAACTATGGTACTGGGGAAAGGGCAAGTTTCATGACATATCGTTGGATTTGCCTCTAGTCATTTTCTGCACTACTTCTTAATGCAATTGCATCAGGAGGTCGGTGTTGGAATGTATTAATGACAAGGCCAAATCAATAAAATGTTTCCTAAGTGAGATACAGATGGAGATGTAGATGCAGTTTGAAGTGAAGGGCTAGAGATCAAGGATTTAAGTCTTGATGGGATGGCAGGGTGCCCCCTTGTCCTGAGCGTTGAGACAAGGCATTGTTTAAAGTGTTGGGACAAGACTGGGACGAGATGGAAGACCAGGATAGGATGGGACAGATACTATTCTAAGTGTTGGGATGTAGCACATGCTGTCCTATAGAAAAACAAAGATGCCCCATTATGGGCGATTTGAATCCTTGCTAGAGATTACCCAAGCGGGTTGAATTCACGAAATAGAAACAACTCATAGAAGAGGGTTTTATAGATAGGATCAAAGCAATATGGAG
Organism: Metroxylon sagu; assembly: GCA_017589505.3. NCBI lineage: Eukaryota > Viridiplantae > Streptophyta > Magnoliopsida > Arecales > Arecaceae > Metroxylon > Metroxylon sagu. The sequence continues at coordinate 873,180 of JACVBY030000515.1, read as the reverse complement.
GGATTTATGTGAACATCCTTATTGTAGTGTAGTTGTTGGATATCATCTAGAGGATAGATTTTTTGGAAGGAAAGTTTCTCATATATGTATGTATGTATGTATGCATGTACGTACATAATGGAATAAATTGGCAATGATGGGGATGCTAAAGTAAATGTAATTAATTTAGGATGGTTTGAGTTTATTAGATGAAGTTTAGGAATGACTCTAAGAAGGTACAGGGGGAGGGGAGTATTGCTTAAGAAGGATTGGCCATGCATGATCATATAGAAACATATGCTGTTTAATGTTGTTGGGGATATCTTGCATTTGATCCATTTGCCACAAAGTAAGCATAAGTGATTAAATGATTTGCTTGCTGAAGGGCCCATGTGCAGCACTGCTTGTGGGATCGTCAAATGAAGACTAGGTTATGTGGACCCGATGAGTTTGTATAAGTTCTTTGAAACAAATATTGTTTAGATGTACATCAAACTCGTCTATCTTTTTAACATGTATAATTGTTCGGAGAGTCACATCTCAGGGCTAGCTGGTTAATTGGCGAAGTCAAATGTAACCACTTCCAAAGAACATTATATAATCATCATGGTATTGGCACCCAATGTTGCTTCTTTTATTAGTTCTCTTTAATTATTTTGAACCCTCTTGTGGATGATGATGTTCTAGATTCTTCTGGGGAAGATGCATTACCTTGAGCACACATGCTGTTGGCTTTACAGCATGGCTCTTCTGGAAATTCAGAAATGGTGCTGTGTTTAGGTACATTTGAGGTTTTGTTGAGGGTTGAGTATGGCTGTAATGCCACTCTAATGGAAGGGATTTTTTTAAACTTCCTTATGAGTCTGGAAGGATGCCTTAACATGAGGTGAACTTGAATTGATACAAGGGCTAGAACATTGAATGGTGGCTCCTCCGTGTGAAATTTAGGCTGGTGCTAGATATCTTGTTCATGTCATTGCATACAATTTCAGCTGGTGACTGCTGTATAATTAAGTATATGAATGTTTGATCATTACTGCTTTGTTCGTCATGGGAAGGGCTTTATTGAGTGCCTTATTTCAGGCTGGAAAGATTTTTTTCCCTCGTATTAATCAAATTGTTCTGAGTAAAATGAAATATTTTGCTACACCTTGTAAATCTTTGTATAGGAATTGATTGTCCAACATCTATGGGAGAGATCTAGTTCTCAGATTGGCTGATCGTTATGGGAAAAATTTATAGTTTATTAATTTGAGACCCTGCTACATATTTTGCATAGTTTGTTACTTAATTGGTATTTATCATGTTGTCATAATATCCAATATGCTACTTGATATTTTACGACCCTCTACTTTGGGTTCATGTATTCATCCATTTTAGGAAATCTCATACATGCATTATTTTCTTTTAATCAAAATAATGAAAACTAATAGCTTTTGCAGCTTGTTAGAATTTGTTCGTATCTTCTACTAATTTTGTGAAGTAAACCCTTTTAGATCTCCATGTTGTTATATTTTCTGAAAGTGGCATGGTTGATAATGTTGTTAGTGTCACCAATATGCATTCTTTTTTAATGATTAAAATCATGAAGCATTATATTTCGTATCTAGTCATTGTCCATTTGACTGATCCAGCGTTCGTTTATGGTTCACTTAATGCATGCATTCATCACATTCTCTGGTTATTTCCTATTCAGCACATCACGCTGAGTAAATGTTAAAGAATCTTTCTTTACCTTACCAGGACACCTATATTGAATTATAAGGAGTCTGCAACTTTCCAAATTGAAAGGGATTCATCAGGAAGCCATAGTTTTCAAGAGTCTTCATCTCCTAAGATGACAAAATCACCCTCTCTTCAAAGAGCTCATGGTATTCATGCATTTCGACAGCAAGATTCCAGTTACAACTCCCATGAATCACCAAAGGTTCACAGCCCACCTTCAGAGCAAATGGTGGAAAATGGGATGCTCTTGGTGGCAGCAGAACGAGCCCCATCCATCAAAAGACAGGATAGTTTGGAGATGAGATTGCCCGAGCTTCCCAAAATTGATGTTCATCCTGTGCATCGACAATCCTCAAATGCTTTAGACCCTGAGTCACCTGTTTCTCCACTTCTGACATCTGATCCTAAAAATGAGCGTTCTCATTCAAATACATTTAGCCGTCCTCTTAATCAGTTTGATGACATTCATACTAAACAGAGGGAGACAAAGGATTTACAGCACCACAAGCCACCATCCTTTTGGAGGCTTGCAAAGCTTAGTTTTGCAGAATGGCTTTATGCTCTTCTAGGGAGCACTGGTGCTGCAATTTTTGGATCATTTAATCCGCTTCTTGCTTACACTATTGCACTGATAGTGGCAGCATACTATAGAATTGATGTCCGGGATATACGGAATGAAGTGAATAAATGGTGCTTGATCATTGCAGGTATGGGTATTATTACAGTGGTTGCCAACTTTTTACAGCACTTCTATTTTGGTATAATGGGGGAGAAGATGACTGAGCGAGTTAGAAGAATGATGTTCTCAGGTAACTGATATTGTCTTTATATTGTAGGAAATTTTCTTTTTGCATAAGCTTTTACTCCTTATGGCGCATCTTATGATAGTTCGATGGTAAACAAGAATGCCAACTGTTATGTAATTTCTTCCAGCAATATTGCGCAATGAAGTTGGATGGTTTGATGAAGAAGAGAACAGTGCAGACACATTATCCATGCGTTTGGCAAATGATGCAACATTTGTCCGTGCTGCTTTTAGCAATCGACTTTCTATGCTCATACAGGACAGTGCAGCAGTTGCTGTTGCCCTTCTTATTGGGATGCTGCTAGAATGGCGAGTGGCTCTCGTTGCATTGGCTATGCTACCCATCCTTATAGTTTCTGCTATTGCACAGGTTGGCTATATATAATCAAACTTATTCAGCGTTTACTTGGCATCTGAGTTAGAATCTTTTTTCTTTGTTTTCCTTGTGCTTGGGTAGATGCATTTTAAATAAAGATAGCTATCTTTGATATGGTTTTCAGATTATAGTGCCAAGGGGATGAAAAATGATTCTATATGAGACACTAATGGAGTTTTATTCCCTCATATAGCTCTATTTGGTTCATGGAATTAAAGTTAATCTATCGTATAAGGTTATTTTCATGGGCTCTATTACCTTCCAATTAATCTGGGTCATCTTTATATGAGTAAATCTGAAAACAATTGGGGAATGTAGGACTGTGAGTTTGCCGGTTTCGCATTCTCTGGCCATTGTTAAGCTATGATTTTACAAGTAGATATACATGTGTTAATTGTCAGTGTTGGGAAGCATATGGAAATAACCGTATTGGTCATGTTTGTTTGCAACCATTGTTTCATTATAATAATTTTGGTAGTTTCAATTCTTGCGGATATGAAATTGTTTAGGCTTATGTTGCAGCATTAAAGATCATGAACAGTGCAGTTTTAGTTTTTTTGTGGGAGCTGCCTTGAATTTGTAGCCTTGAGCCAACAAATACATTAGAGAGGTTTGAATTAGACTTATTCATGGGCCGGCTCGAGTTAAAAAATACTTTAGAGATGTTAAATGCAATAACAACACCAACAAAGCCTTAATCCCAAACTAGTTGGTATCAGTTACATGAATTCTTTTCTCCATTTAGTCTGGTTTTGAGTTTTTTTTTTTTTTGAAGATGCAAAGATTTCAAATCTTTCTTTATCACTTTCTTTCATGTAATTTTCAGTTTATCTCTACCTCTTTTTCCTTTTACATTATCAAATTACTCCTTTGTACAGATGCATCTCTAGGTATACATTGCACATGTCCAAACCATATAAATCCTTCCCTTAATTTGTCATCAATTGGTACTATTTTCACCTTTTTACAAATGACTTCATTTTTTATTTTATCTTTCTTTATATTATCATATATTGATTTTAACATTCTCATTTCAGTTATATTATCTTGTGTGCGTATACTTTTCTGACTGCCCAACATTCTGTACCATAGCCGGTCTTATGATTGTACTATAAAATTTTTTTTTTAACTTGTTAGGTACTCTATAATCATATAATATTCCAATTGCACTTTTCCATTTCATCCAACTTACTTTAATTCTATGGACAACATCATCCTCAGTTTCTCCTTCCTCATGAATAATTGATCCTAAATATCGAAAATAATTATTTTTATGCATTTTATGGTTCTTAATTTTTACTCTACATTCATCTCTATTTTTAATTGTGTTAAAATTATATTCCGTATATTCTGTTTTTGTTCTATTTAATTTAAAACCTTTAAATTCTAATGTATTCATCCGTAGTTCTAACTTATGATTAATATAAAAAAGAAAATAGTTCAATGCATGAGGCTCTTGTTATTGTGGGGTCTAGGAAGGGTCAAATGTATATAGCTTTACCCCATGTATATAGATTCTGTTTTCATGTTTTGAATTAGGATCTTTAAGTCATAATGGAGTAACCTTATCATTGCATCAAGGCTCATCCTCTTTAAAAAAATGCAAAATATGAATAACTAAATATCGCTGACAACCTACAATATGTCTATTATCCCATTAAGTTTACATACCAACTAAAATTGCCACTAAGTCTACAAATACGTTAAACATAAACCAACAACACAAGAAAAAAAATCATAACATGTTTAAAAAAGTTTTGGCTTTGGGCCAAGCTTATCTCCAAGCCTCAGCCTGGGCCATTTATTAAATCGGCCTGTTTTCCAGGTTAGGTTCAACCTGGCTGGAACCTGTCCTCTTTATCAAATGCGTCTGTATTCCTAGCTCTGGCTTGAGCCCCATCTTTTTATTAAACGGGTCTATTTTGCAGGCCTGGCCTAGCCTATCGGGCCTAAAACCTTGGCCCAAGCCTTCTCAAAAGGCTGTGGCTTGAGCAGGACGGGCAAGCATGAACAGTTCTAGTTTGAATTATCCCTACAAAAAAATATCATTCAGCATCAATATTCCTTTAGGGCCTATTTGGATGCCTATACAAGATGCCCTATGGTTAGGCAATGGACCGAGGAAAGAAGGAACTAACACCCACATTTTAGTTTCGAAAGGAAAGAAGAAACTCCTAAGGACTGCAATATTCTGGAAAAATATGGATAAATCACCTGTTTCAAAATGTTATTTTTCTTACACATGTTATTAAGAATCAAAGTTCCCCCTAATGGTGAAATACTTCCTCTTCATTGCATGTTAGACTCCCTGTTTTGTCAACATTCTTTGTGTTTGATTTTTTTTGCCTTCTATACTGATAATGTCTTGTAAAATTTAGGACCTGCAATATGAAATCACATTCAGTTTATATGAGGGTAAATTTCTCCCTGTTGAACATGGGAGTGACCATTTTTTATTATTCGCAGAAAATGTGGCTTGCTGGATTCTCAAGGGGAATTCAGGAGATGCACAGGAAAGCCTCTTTGGTCCTTGAGGATGCAGTTAGAAACATTTATACAGTTGTGGCATTTTGTGCTGGTAACAAGGTGATGGAACTGTACAGAATGCAGCTAGGTAAAATACTCAAGCAGAGCTTTTTTCATGGAATGGCCATTGGTTTTGCCTTTGGCTTCTCGCAGTTCCTGCTTTTTGCATGTAATGCTCTCCTTCTTTGGTACACTGCGGTTTCTGTGAAGGATGGCCGTCTCACAATAGCTACAGCTCTTAAAGAGTACATGGTTTTCTCTTTTGCCACTTTTGCTTTGGTGGAGCCATTTGGCCTTGCTCCTTATATTCACAAACGTCGGAAGTCACTCACATCAATATTTGAAATCATTGACCGCGAGCCGAAGATCGATCCAGATGATAACACTGGCCTTAAACCCCCTAATGTTTTCGGAAGCATCGAGCTCAGAAATGTTGATTTCTGCTACCCAACTCACCCTGAAGTGATGGTGCTTAGCAATTTCAGTCTTAAAGTCAATGGGGGACAAACAATAGCAGTGGTGGGTGTTTTGGGATCTGGGAAGAGCACGATAATTTCTTTAATCGAAAGATTTTATGATCCTGTCGCTGGACAAGTTCTGTTGGATGGTCGAGATTTGAAGTTGTTCAACTTGAGATGGTTGCGGAGCCACATGGGTTTGATTCAACAGGAACCCATTATCTTTTCAACAACCATAAGAGAGAACATCATCTATGCAAGGCATAATGCCACAGAGGCCGAAATAAAAGAAGCAGCAAGAATAGCAAATGCCCATCATTTCATCAGCAGCTTGCCGCATGGTTACGACACACATGTGGGAATGAGAGGGGTGGATTTGACACCTGGACAGAAGCAGCGGATTGCCATTGCTCGTGTCATACTAAAAAATGCACCCATTTTGTTGTTAGATGAGGCCAGCTCTGCAATAGAGTCTGAGTCAAGCAGGGTGGTGCAGGAGGCCCTTGACACACTAATTATGGGAAACAAGACGACAATTCTTATTGCACATAGAGCGGCAATGATGAGGCATGTGGATAACATCGTGGTCCTAAATGGTGGCAGGATAGTTGAGCAGGGTACACATGATTCCCTGGTGCAAATGAATGGTTTGTATGTTAGATTGATGCAACCTCATTTCAGTAAAGGCCTTCGTCAGCATCGACTTGGCTAGGTAGAAGTTCCTTTGATGGTGTGTAAATTATTCAGAATGGTGGTCGGCTTCTCTCACCCATTCTCTAGTTGCCAGGAATGTCAATACTGCCACCCTATCACTGGTTGAAATTCGTTTTTGGTGGCAATTTGCATGCAGAATGGGTGAAATGGAGAACTGACAGGTTTGTAACATGGTCGATCATGGTGGTTGACGATAGTTGACATTGTTCAAATGCTAGGGTTGATAGGACTGAGTAATTACTGTGGAGTTTGGAGCAGAATGAGCAACTGAGGCGGCAGGCTTGAATGTTTGTGTTATATGCATTCTTTTGGAGGCTTGTATTCTCTTTACTGGGTTTATGCTGCCTCCATAGTGTATTAATTTGTTAATCCAAAGGCAGAGCTTAGTTTTTTCCCTTTCTTTTTCTTTTTCGTCAGAGTTGGTGGCTTGATGGTGGAAAAATGTTGTTGTCCAATTTCACTTCTTGCGGATTTGAAATTTTTTGTCTTCTATATACAGCTGTCTGTTGTTTCTAATTGGTGATGTGCATGAATATGGGGAAAAATGTAAGATGGTAAGCATGCTATGTAAAATTGCATGATGGTGGAATAAGCTATTTTCCAATTTGACTGCTTGCTGATTTGAATTTGTTTGTTTTCTATCTACAGTTCCATGTTATTTCTTATTGGCGATGTGCATGAATATGGGGGTTAAATGTAAAACGGTAAGCAGGTTATTTTACCTCATTCTGCCAATGTCTGTACAAGTTATCCCATCCTGCTAATCCCATTATTCTGCTGGCTGCCTTCATGCTTCAGTGATCAATGTATCTCGCCAAGATTTCTTTTTTCCTTCTGAAGATGCTTAGATGTGATCGTGTTGCTTTTGTATGAGATTGTGACTGCCGATATTTAGAAACTTAAGCCCTACGTTGCCTTTATTGGACCGAGGAGTTTTATCTTGGTGTGTAGCTGTATCACTTGCAAGCTTTCATGCTGGAGTTGCATGTAATCAAATGACCCAACTCTCTTATCAGGTTGCGTGAAACTTTGATTTGAAGTGTGCAGATTTAACCCCTTATCGCCCAGATTCAGGTCAAGTTGTGTTTTTATAATCTGATTATATTCTATATTTTGGTAATAGAAATTATTTTACCAGTCAGCTAATTTTACAGTGACTGGGGAGATTGTTGTGTTAGTTACCGACCGGGTAAGAAAGTGGACCATTTCTTCTCATGTCAAGCAACTGAGGTGGTTAGTTTTAGGTCGCCAAAGGTTTCAACCCGTTGACTACCAGCCTCAGGTACTTGAGCAAAGATATCAGACCGTTTTTGAGATATTGAATTAATAAATAAGCCCACTGGACGGGAATCAGTCATGTACATTGTTTGCAAGAGCAGATGCAATTGCTTTAACACCGAGATATAATGATATAATCGCTGCAGAGGTTTACAATTTCTCCATCCAAATGGAATTTAAGATGGTGGTCATCGTAACATAAGCAATATTGCAAAAAAAACAGTATTTACATGCATGATAAAAAATAGATACCATAATCTGCCACCACTTTGAGCTTGTTTCAGACTCTGCTCGCTAACGCCGTCTCTCCGCTTGTTTCAGACTCTGCTCGCTAACGCCGTCTCTCCTTGTCACCAACCACCAGGGTGGTACCGAGCTTCCAAATGTTCAGAAAGAAGCAAACGTCCTTCGGTAGAAAATGCTTTAGGTTTTTCATTAAATCATGTCATATTATTAGCTAACAAGAAATTGTTATGTTGGGTCTGTAAAATAGAAGTTCATGGAAAGAGTTCTCTGATGTGAAATTAAGTTTTTTTTTTTTTTTTTTTGTCCTTTTCCATCTATTTAATTCGCTTCAACTTCTTGCTTCTTAAAGTATAAGCATACTTCTGCTAACAAAAATTGTGTGTGCATCCTTGTGGTGACCTTAGTGATCCATAGCAGCATAATGTGCAGAATGATTCATGTCACATTCTAAGTAAATTATTTTAGACTTTTTAGTCTTATTATCATTTTCCACTAAACAATATACTAAAAAAATGAGTATGTGCAACAATAGTTATTAGTTTTCAATTTTCATGCATCTGCATCATCCTTACATGGCTTAATGCAGGACTGATTACAATTTCAGTATTGTAGTAGCTGGAATAGTGGATTATTAAGGAATATCAATCACTGTTTCAATGGACCACAGATGACGTCTATCTAGAGATCAGTTTGAATCCAACAAAAGAAAACAAATGGTTTGCAGGGCTTGATAAAAATAGGTATAATTTTTCAAAAAAGATTTAAAATATACTGATAAAAACTAATGTTATAGCTTCAAATTTATGACCACAAATAATATGCACTGTCACCATCTTGATGCACAAAACTTGAATTTCTTCGAAAATCTATCACTTATTAGGATTTCATTCATAAAATGAAAGGAGATGGATGTAGTATAACATACCATTGCCAACTGCTATGGTTGCAAAGGCAGCTCGGAAAAAGCCTGGGAGTGCAAGTTTATACTTCATGTAGTTCTTTCCATCAATTGTAGGCAGTAGGTGGTGGATATGAGAAGGATGAATTGGGAAATGGAAAATGAATGAAATATTTATCTAAAGACTTTCTTTATTCCTTAGAGTGACCAGTTTATCATCTGTTAGAGCTTTGTTAATGGACTGACAGGAACTTTCTCTGGATGTACTTAATATTTAAAAATAGGAAACAAGTCTATGCAATAGAATTTTGATTCTTGCTTACTCTATTCTATATACCAACTCATAATTTTACATGTGTTTTTGGGGAAAGAGTTATAATTTTCAGTGAATAACATTAGATAGATAGTTTTGTTTCTTTTGCTTTTTAGGATGCAAAGAAAGTAACCCCTTGAAAATATTTTAGGATTTAACCTAATGGGAATTTCGATGGTATCACTTTATGTTCTGTCTCCTGGATGTAGTGTCCCTGAATCATGCATGCTAGAAACTATAAGAAAAGGGAAGTAGCAACATGGTAATTGCAAGCATCAACTGCAACATACCTACAATTGTTATGAAAAAAAAAAAAAAAATCTAAAAAATATAATGAGAAACAACGGAGAGAGGTATCTAAGAAACTACTGAATATGTTTTCTCATTCTCTGATTTAAGCCTTACAGTTGAAATTTTGTTTTGACCATTACATAAGCTGCCCTGATTTGCAATTAGTCTTAAGAAGCATTTTAAAATAATTCAATTTACTAAAGAAATCAGACAATCTGAAGTTGATTAATATTAAAAGCCAGGAAAATTTTATGCAAATGTGAAATGGAGTTATATACAGCTTTTTCAAAGCAGCTAGCAGAAAAACAACATTAATTTTTGTGCTAATTAATTTCTGTGTATATTTTATACCTAGGAGAAACGGTAGAAAATCTTAAATTGTTTTTAATCGTGACATGATATGTATGCGCGATGAACATCACATTGATTCATGATGCATTAAATGCCTACTAGTTGGCAGACATTAGATGATTGCAGCTTGTCAGCTATAATCTTGGTTGGTTCTCACAACATCAATGACTTACGACTTACAGAAGGATTCACTAAAATGCAACTGCACTAACTGTAGCGCATTGGCATAGAACGGGTGACAGAATTGGCCAGAAGAAGAATCTGGGAGACAACAAAATAAGGGGAGATAAGAATGGATTGCAGCCACTTCAGGGTCCATAATACCAGTGACATCTATAGCACCAGAGGGGAAAAAGAAAAGCCCACTAAATAAATCCTTTCTCTCGGAGCATCTTTCAGGTGATTCTATGTATCACATGCTAATCAAGCGTGAAACCTGTTCAAATTTAATAAGATGATGGCTTGCCAACCTTTTTCCAAAGCCCAAAGGACACTGTAATCAGAATGGTATGGAAACAGAGGTCTCCATTGGAGAAATAGTGGAGAAATATTTGAATGCTTAGCTCTCTTTTTATCTCCCACGCTCTTCAGAGGGCGAACGCATGCAGGCCTCTTTGCTCGGTTAACGCAAAGTGCGCCAAGTCGCCCTTCTCTTTGTCCTAATTTTATTCTGTCTTGTTCTTATTTTTTTGGCCTTCTATTCCCCTCTTTGAGCCTTGGGTGCCTGGTCTTGTGGCCCAGAGTTAGGCCTTGAGTGGCGGATAAAGAAATTTCAATTAAGTATATGTTCCATGGTCTATGGCATTCACGAAGTCATCAACCCAAAAACACCTTCTCCTCTACTTTGCAGTGCCTCTTTAACTGATTAGATCCAATACTAATTGGATCATCCTACGCAGTGCTGGTCATTGGTTATGCATCAAGATGTGAGAAAAATTAGGATCTCATGCATTGTATATGATTATCTACAAATTGTCTATGGTGGTGTGGATCAAATGTTTTATAATGCATTTTGGTGCATGACCAAATGTTAAATCAAACTCTCAAGTGAGCCGAAATCTGGACCCTACAACCATGTTTTAGGTTGAAGTATATAAACTTATTTAAAAATTTTTAATTGAACCTTTATGCTTAATTTTAATTAAATATATAAATTCATAAGATTTATGCAGTCAAGTATATTTTGATGCTATCAAAAATGGTTTAACGGACTATTCCATATGGCATAAAAAAAAAAAATACTTTGATGAGACCTATTTGGCATTAAGGCTAGTGAAAGATAGGAAAATAAAGGAAAATACGTATGCATCACTTAGTAGATCCTCCTTCATCATTGTCATCTTAGCGCTAAATAGCACCATCTCATAATTTTTTTTTTTTTTCTGTTCATCACAACAACTAATATAGCTGATCAAATCATCGTCGATGGCCAACAAAATTATACTTAATTGAATAATTTTTATAAGTTAGTATGCTTAATTGAATATATATGCATACATGCATACATACATATAGAAAGAGAGATATGCTTAGTTATATTTAAATATAATCAAGTTTAGAATTCAGTCATCTTCTCTGTCCTTGAATCCACATGGATTCTGAAGCTATTTTATTTTTTTTACTTTTTTTTATTTTTAAAATTTGTGAACTGTGTGAATTTAAGGATGAAGGATGTGGTCGAATTTAGGCTTGGCTACATTATATATATATATCTAGAGAGAGAGAGAGAGAAAGAGAAAGAGGTAGACTTAACTATATCGAATGTAACCAAGCTTAGATCTGATCACCTCCTCCATCCTTGAATTTATATAGTTCACGAATCCCATAGATGAAAAAAATAAAAAATATGGGGTGGCTTTGAAGTTTGTGTACACCAACGGTAGGAAAGGAGACTGAATCCTGAATAGATATATATGTATACACATATACATATATATATTTGGCTACATTCGAATATAACTAAGTTCAGGATTTAGTCACCTTTCTCACCCTTGGATCTACATATTTCATAAATTTCAGAGATGAAAAAAAAGAAAAAAAGTAGGTGGCTTTGGATTCTAAGGATGGAGAAGATGACTGAATTCTAAACTTGATTATATTCGAATGTAATCAAATATACCTCTATATGTGTGTGTCTATATATATATATATATATATATATAAAGGACTCAATTAAAATCCCTTCATGTGCTCCTGTAATTTTCTCTAAGGCTTTGTTTGGCTAAGCTTTTAGAGGACCTCTAAAAGCATTTTTGAATTTTTTTATAACATTTGGTAAAATTTTTAAAAATATTATTTTTGGCTTCATTAAAAATTGTTAAAAGCTCTATTTGAAAAAGCTCTAATTCGGAGTTCTTTCAAAAAGTTCTAGTTGCTAAATATCAAAAAATTATTTTCAAACTTAAAAATTACAAGTTCGAACTATGAGAACGACAATATTTAATATTATAATATAATAAAAATATAATATAACTATAATAATATAATATAAATATATTTAAATATTATTATAATTATAATATATTAATCTATGTAAAATAAGATAATATAATAATATTATAAAATACTATAATATAGTATATATATAATATTATTATACCATATTATGCTATAACTTTGTAATATGCCATATTATGCTATAATTTTATAATATTACTATAATTATATGCACAATAATGTGACATTATATTATTAAATAATAATGATCATAATTTTAATATTGCATTATAATGTAATTATTAAATAATAGTAAAATAATATATTATAATAATATAATTTGATATATTTTATATTATTATAATATGATAATATTATATTATAAAATTATTAGAATAATTTATAATAATAATTTTTAATAAGTTAGATAGTTGAAAGTATAATGTAATATCTTTTATTGGTTTTAATCTAAAAATATTTTTTAATTTAATTATCAAATAAATACTAAAATTTTATAATATTTTAAAAATATAATTATCAAATAATAAATAATTTTTTCACAAACTCTGCTTTCAAAAGCTCCGTCAAAAAGGTCTGAGTTTGTTTCCAAGGCCCATCAACGTCTCAAACTGTGTCGCTTCTCATCCTGGGCTGGGCTTTTCGGGCCCATTATGAAGTTATCCCACGGAATTCACCGCCGTTATCCCGATCTACCGGTCAAACCGACCGCGCCTCCACCTTCGACCGCCTCTCCGCCAGCGACTGACGGGTGCAAACGTCAAAAACTATCTCCGCCCCTTCTTCCATCAAAAACCTAACTCTCTCCGCCAGAACCCTAAATCTTCCCTCTTCTTCTGCCCCCTTATTGTCCTCATCCACCGCCATGGATTCCGATCCCGGCCCTCTTCCTCCCGACGACGGCCCTTCCGATCCAAACCCTAACCCCGACCCCGACCCCGACCCCGAAACCAAGCCTCAGGAATCCGCCGAAGAGGAACGGCTGAGCTCTCTGACCTTGGAAGATTCGGGCAATGCCGCCGGCGCCCGACCGCCTGCGAGCAACGGGTCTCTGCCCGCGGATTTCTATTCTGGTGATGAGATCGGGGAAGAGGAGCCTGCGGCGGATCAGGTTGAGAGAGCTGCTGGAGAGGCCCGAGCATCGTCCTCTTGTGGTGTCGTGGCTTGGAGGGAGAATTCGGAGCAGGACGGTGACGCGCCCCCCAGCCCTAGCAGTAGCGGGTATGCCGGAGAGAAGGGGAGCAGTGGATGGAGTGCGATCGAGGAGGTGGATGATGGAGGGGCTTCACCAGATGACTGGAGCCGTGGAAAAGAGCATCTTGATGAGGTGAGTGCTGCAATTCTCTGCTGCTTCTTGTTCCATGGTTTCTGAATTTGGTTTAAGGATCCCTGGAATTCAGCGGTTGCTGAGAAATCGATAGTTTAGTTAGATCTATTAAGCTCAATCTTGACCGGCCTTCAAGTACTACTTCTTGATTCCCTCTCCCTTCCTCCATCTTTATTCCTCGAAAATATAGGACTACGAAGTCACAATAGCGAGGATAAATAAATTGGTGCTGGGTTTATAGTCGAGGCGAGTACCGTTACCATAAATAATTGGGGAAGTAGGTAGTTTTATGCATTAAGATATTACAATTTTAGGTGATTTTATCCAGTCGACCATTCTGGTGAATGTCATGGAAATGCTCCTAGTTCCTCAGGAACCGATGCGAAGACTTGGACGGCTGTTCCATCCATGCATGCGATGAAAAAGTCGAAACATACATACGTGCGTGCAGAGAACTATGGAGTATTCTGCACATTGGACTTCTATTTAAGGAATGATAAATGTTGACTCCAGAGTGGAGGTTTTGGAGTCTACCTAAAAGTGGAGTTTCTTTGTTAGTAAGGACAAAATTCAGCATCGGTTCTGTAAGAGTTTGTCTTTCCTATTCCGGGTCTGCTTTCATCTTGCATGGTTGTGTGTGCAGTCATAAGTTTTTAGGAACAGGGAGTTGTAAGCATCCAAGCTTTTTCATTGCTTGGTGTTTTGTGTTTAGCCTGGTAGAGAAAACATTGTTGTGGGATAATCATTTGCAATAATGAAATTTTAATGAATTAAGAGTACTGAGTTATATCGCCAGCATAACTGTTAAGGTTTAAAAAGTCTTCCATCTTCTTGAAATGCCATTGGTCTGCAATGCTAAAAAAAGCTGAATTTGCCAGCGTATTTGAGGGCCGTGGAGACAAGATACAGCTGTAGACATAGCAAGTTACCAAGATTGTTAGGCTTATTTGGTTGGTATGTCTTCTGATGTTATGATGCTGAGCTGTCTTCACCAGAGTATTTGAGTGCTGTGGAGACAAGATACAGCTATAGACATAGCAAGTTGCCAAAATTGTTAGGCTTATTTGGTTGGTATGTCTTCCGATGTCATGATGCTGAGCTGTCTGACTTTAGTCCGGTTCTTTAAAGGAAGGAGAATATGTAATGTTGCTCTACTGGTTTCCACCTGGACCCAATGACTTCAGTGAAGCCATGAAAAGAGTGTGGTTCAAGGCAAGATAGATCAGTATCTCTTCTACTATCTAGTTCCTCGCAAAATAATTCATATGCTTTGGAATTGTGTTTGCATATGCTTAAGTGTTGCTTCTTGTCTACCAATTGGTGGAAGTTTCAGCGTTGTCAAAGACACGCTTAAAGCATAAGGCACAAAGCGCAAGGTACTAAAGATCAGGTGCTTCTTATATCATAAAGTGTGCCTGAAGCGCAAGGCGCGCTTAAGGTGGGTTAAGCACTTCTTATATCTTAAGTGATATGCCTTTATTTTGGCGTACATAAAGTGAAAAAAAACATAAGCTTATAATTTGATTTGAGATGCAAGAAAGGCTTGTCTTTTTTTGTAAGCTATACTTATAATATATTTTTTTTAAAAAAATCTATTATATTTATTAGACTATATTGACTTTATGATGTACTATCTTATATACAATTATTTTCTTACCCTATGAAAAGATAAAAATTGGAAGACAAAAAGATAGAACAACAAAAATTATGCTATCATTTAAGAAAGAGGAGGAAAAACATTAAGAAATTATAAATTTTAGCTGAGAAAAAAAAAGGCTTTTCATTGAGTTAATAGGCTAAATATATTGTTATTATTATGATTTTTTTAATTTTTTTCAATTTTGTGTTATAAATTTTGCTTATATAAATTATTTTATTTATTTTAAAAATATGCGCCTCACTTTGTTTAGGCGTGCACCTGTATTTTATGCCTTGCACCTAGCTTCTAGAGTCCTTTGTGCTTAGGCTCACTAATGCTTTTAACAGCACTGGGAAGTTTCTTTTGCTTGCTTCATCATAGGGATTGCTGCTAACATGTCATCAGAGAGAATTTAGGTTTCAACCGGTGTCTTAGACATGACTATTTACAGTTTCATCCATGAGATTTTTGGCAATTCAGTTTTTTCCTCATTAAATTAGTTAATTGAATTATTTGGCCAGTTCTTTATCATGCTCCATGAGCCGAAGAGATTCATATTCTAAAAGTCTTTTTTCCCCTCATTATTATTAAAATTTTGTTTTCTATGGTCAGTGATGTTAATGCTTATAAACTAGGGGATTTTTTTTTTTTTTTCACATCATATTTTGTTGTTGAAGCTTTTTATATGCCCTTTTTTTTTTGTTTTTGCATGCTGAAGCATACCTCATATTTTCTTTATTATTTATGCTAAAGTAGGTGAGTAATGTATGTGAAATAGGTGCTTATCCTTGAGTTTGTTCCAGATCATGTTGAGTATGTTCCAGATCATGTTGAGTATGTTCCAGAAAGTATTTCAGCATACATGTATTGAAAGCTGGTGTAGTAAAATTGATAGCTGCAGCTGAAGAAGGCTTGCACTTGAACAGTGAGTACCCTTGGCAATTAGGGGGCATTTCACATAACAGGGTTTTATAGGGATTTTTTTTTTTTTGATTGTAGCTGTTCATAGTCTTTAGTTAATCTTTAGCCTGCTTCTGATGGAAGCCATTTGTGCCTTATATATTGAGTGGAAGAAGCAAATTTTGTTGTTTTTGGTCATGTGTTCTCTTGTAATTCATGGTGCTTTTGCCAGGATTTGTGATGACTCTACTTCTCTTTCCTTTTTTGGTACAATTTTTTCTTCTCTTAGATGTGTTCTGACTTCTACTGGTTTTTGGCACTCTTTAAACAACCCGGACAAAAATGTGCTCTCTGATATTCTTCGCTTTTAGAGATATTTGTTTAATTACTTCCATTTTGATGCTTGCATTTAGGTAATGTTGATAAACTGGTTCTTGTTGGGTCGTTACAGGATATGCAATAATTTACCCCCAGTCTTTCAACAGTCACTTGATGACAATGGCAAGTTACCTAAATGCTTCCTACTTTCTTATGGGTTCAGAACTAAATAGTGCTAGGGCAACCAAAAAAAATTATCTGCGTATCTGTTAATGCTTTTGCTGTCCCTTGATATTCCTCTAAAATCTCCACAAATATTTACCTAAAACTTCTTAAGTTAAACTCATTCCAACTCATTCCAACCTTGATATAACTGGGTTTTGAAACCTGTTGTGGTTTTAAAACTCTGCTCTAGATTTATGAGCTGATTCCTGTCATTCTTATTGCCATCTATTGGGCTGCTAAAGTTATTTTCATTTGTCTAACTGACGGTGGATGAAGTGCAAAATGTTTATTAAATTTATATCATATGTATGCACAAAATTTGTATTCATATCTTTATCATTTCTTTTTAGTAAGACCATACATGGTGGCTTCAATCTTCTTCTCCTTGTTCAATGATCCTTGTGCCCAATTTTTTGGAAGCTTCAGGGTTTCGAACCAGAACTTTAATATATACAAACATGTCGGCTATTATCACACTATAAAAATTACCTCCAGTCTGAAATTTGGCCTTGTAACACTTGATATGTGTTTGAAGTGCAGGATGATGCTTCAATTTCATGGAGAAAACGGAAGAAACACTTTTTTGTATTGAGTCACTCTGGGAAACCTATATACTCAAGGTATACTTAGAGATTAGTGCTAGCTTAGTGTCATATTTGCTTATTATTATGTTGGGACAGAGAACATGGCTCAACATACAAATACATCTTGAATGTTATGAAAATTTTGCTCTTCATCGTGCTGAACTACCAGGTATGGAGATGAACACAAACTAGCGGGATTTTCAGCAACCTTGCAAGCTATCATTTCTTTTGTGGAGAGCAGGTATGCTGCTATAACCAGCTTATATGAGAATTGATTTGCAATTCTCATCCCATATACTTGTCATTGACAATCCATATGTTAATTTGTGATTTGGATGATCTAGTTAAATTATGTGCAAGATGAATTAACACAATGTTTGGTTTGTTTTTTGGTCCAGTGGAGATCATGTCAAATTTGTAAGAGCTGGAAACCATCAGGTTAGCTGGCCTTTGAGATCTTGTCATTTGTTTAGTAGAATGTCTAACTGTGTTTACTTTTTGCAGATATCATAAAAGGCCATGCATTTAAATGATCCTAAATTGGATGATTAATCCCTTTTTTCTTTTTTTAAACCTTTTTTGGTGTGGCTGCGTACGTTTGATCCTCCTTTGTCTCTGCAGTAGCCTGAGCCTTGTGCGCTAGGCTGCCCTTTTTTACCCTTCATTGACCCTTAGGGGTTAATTTAGGACTTGTTGCTAGAACTTATAGTGACTTGTGTCATTGAAGGTGGCACCACACTATTTGGCAGCTTGAGGACCAAAGTTTTTGTTTTGTGGAATGTGGAAGTATGCAGATTGAGTGATATTTCATTCTTATGATTATAATTAATTTTGGATCTTTATAAACTAAATATTTTATGGTCTCATGAAGTGTAAGTTGCAGATATTACATTTTTCTGAGTTATTTTAACTTCATTTTACATTCAGGTAATTTTTCTTGTGAAAGGTCCGATATATTTAGTTTGCATAAGCTGTACTGAGGAGCCGCATGAGGCATTGAGGGGACAGCTAGAGCTCATCTACGAGCAGGTACCTCTGTTATGCGATGATTTAAGACCCAGTATATTAGAAATTCAAATAACCATAAGCATTTTTCTTCTCTCCCTTAGTACTTCTCTTGGATTTTTCCTGGTATTATATCCATTGTATGCACTGAGAAATCTGGAGCAATAATTTTCTATCTGATCCCATTCCCTCTTTGGTCATGACATGGATGCAGATGCTGCTTATCTTGACAAAATCAGTAAATAAATGTTTTGAGAAATATCCAAAATTTGATATGACTTCCTTGCTGGGAGGAACAGATGCCGTTTTCTCTTCTCTGATTCATTCGTTTAGCTGGTTTGTACCTTTTCTTTTTTGTTGATGTAAATATAGATTCATGAAAATTTAAGCTTCATCTGACTGGTCCGCTCAATATCTATTGGTCGGCTGCTTCAGGCTACTTATTTCTTGTGTTTGAACTTAACATTTTTCTTCCATCTTTATGCTTCTGAAGCAAATAATTAGAAGTTCCTACAACCGCTAGTCATAATTTAGTAAAATTTTTGGTAAACTCTAATTTCTTGGTTTCTATTTTTGAAATGGATATTGAAGTTATCTGGTAATAATTAAAAGCTTAAATTTGTTGTTAATTAGAAGAATATGGAGGCACGAGAACCATGAGGAAGAGAAAAACTGAAAGCTTGATTAGGTGAATATATGCTAGTGCAATGTAGATGGGTGGATATGTGCATGAAACGATTTTTCTCCATTTGTTAAGAAACTAATACCATGATCAACAAGAGTTAGTCATTGTTTCAGGGTGCACTTCGTAACACCTGTCTTGTAAATGCTAATGCGTAGACAACTTATAGACTAGGTATGTTCCTTTAGGACTGGAGATGGTGCTACTTGCACAATTCTTTCTAATAATCAGCACCAAATGTGGAAGCTTTGGGGAAATATCGGCTTGTACATAAATCAGGAGATGCTGAATATCTTTTCTGAAGTTATACATGCCTTCTTTCTTCCTAAATTTGTGGATAGGTCCCTGTAGGTCTTTCAGAGTAATGACTGCACATATATATACTTTGAAAATTCCACAAAACTATCATTGCCATCAACAAGACCTATCTCCTTTTGGGGGTTTGACAGCTGTTAACATTGTAGTGAGTTTAGATCGCCAGGTATGTTGCTTAAATAAATCATTATAAGGTGTAAGTTCGTGGCATCGGCTTGTAGATAAATCAGGAGATGTTGAATGTCTTTTCTGAAATTATCCATGCCTTCTTTCTTCATAAATATGTGGATAGGTCCGTGTAGGTCTTTCAGAGTAACCACTGCAAATATGTTATGTTCATGCAAAGTATATATACTTCGAAAATTCCACAACGCTATCATTGCCATCAACAAGACTTATCTCCTTTTGGGGGTTTGACAGCTGTTAACACTGTAGTGAGTTTAGAACGCCAGGTATGTTGCTTAAATAAATCATTATAAGGCATAAGCATGTTGCCACAACAGGTCATGATATGGCAGAATCACATTATGTGAATGATTGTTTGGGTTATCATAAATCATTGTTGATGTCAGTTTCTATCCTTTTTCAGGAATCCTGCCACATTTCTTCATGCATATACATGCCTTCCTCTTGCATATGCAACAAGACAAGCAGCGGGTGCTATTTTGCAAGATGTTGCCGACTCAGGGGTTTTATTTGCAATATTGATGTGCAGGCACAAGGTTTGTCCAAAATTTCTCATTTAGTATCTGAAAAGTGGGACCATTTAATTAAGGAATTGTTAATTACCATGCAGTTCCACAAGTTTAAGCAAGATTTCATCATGCCAGTGTGTTTGATATTCTTTCGTCATTACCAGTAAATGCCCAAGTATTAATGTAGCCAAATAATTTTACAAATGGCTGCACATGGATGTTAAATGTGATAAGAACCATCTGCATATCTTTAGCACTGCTCTCACCCTATGCTTGGGCTTGCTGCTTGGATGGCTTGCGCACATCATCAACAAGCAATAAACATCTCAATTTGCGAACTATTAGACCAATTATCTGTGAAAACAAGAGATTTTCAATGATACTTTGGCTGGAAATATTGATATCTTGTTTGGCCTGATGTATGATGCTTTCATATCACCTGATTATACAATATTTCAAAGAGTATTATTTTAGCATGTGATCTCTTCTGGAACACAAACTTGGAGTATCTCCTTCATTTTAGAAGTAGTCCTATATTTAGACTATAGTAGTGTATCATCAAGGATGCTCCTCTTCTAGAGGCCTGTGGATGGAATACCTCAGTAAGTGAGTATTGAACAAAGCCTGTCCTTCAACAACATAATCTTTTTAATTGCATCTTCTTGTCCTGTCATCTGGTTAGATGAAGTTGCCCCCCAAACCCCTGTGTTTGTGTGTGTGTGTTTGTGTTTTGTTTTGTTAGCGGCAGTGGGGGGAGGAGGAGGAAATACACAGGTTACTTTATGTATGAGCTGTGCATCAGCCATTGCACTTACAACAAGATTAGAACTGACCATGTCAGTTCACACAGAAGCTCAGCGTTAGTGTCAATAGCATGTCCAGCAAACCAATTGCTACCTGGTTGCCTTCCCTACAGATGTGGGAAATATGAATTAAGATGCCTCTTTCAATGTATTATTGTTACATGTCATGCTTGATCTTGTAGACCTCAATTTTTTGTTCTATGAATATCTATTGTGAAACCATTTTAGAAGCCACTACATCCTTGGGAATTAGTTTATTCAGCTCATTTTTTGCTTGCAAATAGTTGCCTTTTGATTTAATTTGTTTAAATTTGGAGTGGAACTTAAAGATTTTGCTTCTTAAATGGAACCCTATAATTTTGTTATCAGGGATCTGCTTTTAATTTCTATATTTTTTTTTATAAATGGGCTTATTAGATATATTCAGGATAATATTTTATAGTGCATGTTATTTGCAAATGAAATAGTACTAGTGAATGAAGACAAGGCTGGGGTTAATCATAAGTTAGACTTACGAAGAAATGCATTAGAATCTAAATATTTTATGTTAAGTATGACAAAAATAAAATACGTAAATGTAATTTTAGTACAATTAGAATTAGAGATGAATATAAAGTAAAAATTAAGGATCATGAAGTTCCTAAAAATAATTATTTTTGATATATAGAATTGATTATTCATAAGGAGAGATTGAAGATGTTGTTCAGAAGATTAACATAGGTTCGATGAAATGAAGAAGTGTAACTGAAATATTATGTGGTCGTAAAATATCTATTAAGTTGAAGAAAAAATTTGATAGAACAGGCATAAGACTAGTTATGCTTTATAGTATGAAATGTTGAACAGTTAAAAAAATACACGTACACAAGATTAATGTAGTTAAAATGAGAATGTTGAGATGGATCAGTGGTTATACTAGAAAAGATAGTATAAGAAATAAAATCATTTATAAAAAGATGGAGGCAGATGTAAATGGTTTGGACATATACGATATAGACCTAAAGGTGCACCTTTACGAAAGAGTGGTTTGATACATTTAGAAGGAAAAAGAAGTAGAAGTAGATCAAAAATTACATAAGAAGAAGTGATAAAGAAAGACTCAGAATTTTTGAATCTTATAAAAGTATGACTCAAAATTGAGCTGAATGGAGAAAAAGGATTCATGTACCTCACTCCAACTAGTTTGTGATTAAAGTTTTATTGTTGTTGTTGTTGTAGTATATTAGCTTTAAGGCCTTCATTGTAAATTTTTAGATGTTATCAACAATGGATGATTAACTCATAACTCTCAGTGTATGCAGTGACTATACTCTATATTTGTTGTAATCATTGAAATCATGTCGACTTGTTGGGACTAACTTAAGGAGATGAAATATTTTCTAATATTCTTTCATGTGTAATATGTGGTCTCCTTCTTCACTTGATCAAAGTTTGGAGTCTTAAAGCTCATTTGGTAATATGGTGTACTTTTTTTTTTAAATTAAAAACTATCGATTAAGGCTTTGTTTGGAACAACAACGGTTGGGGGGCCAATAACAGTTGTTTCCCATTAGTAATGTAAGGTTGTTGTTTTCTAACAGCTGGGACCAACAGCTGCCACAAACAGGGCCTAAGTCACTTTCTTGTCCTTTAAGAGATATTCTTAATAATGTTTATCCTACATCTGCTAATGTCTGTTGTGGCTGTTAAAACTGTAGGTTGTCAGCCTTGTTGGAGCACAGAAGGCATCTCTTCATCCTGATGACATGCTGTTACTTGCCAACTTTATATTGTCTACTGAATCATATAGGTAATTGAATAACTTGTTTAGGAAAATTTCATATTATTTAGAAGATCTTGCAGGGAGAAAAATATAGAGCTGTATGTTTGGTAAATCAAGTAAGGAGAAGTAGAGTAGTTGGCCCAGTTTTGTCATGGTATACTAATCTGTTTTCGATTTATAGTCTGTATTCTCTGATTATCAGTATATTCAGGTTACTTTGAGTGATCTTTGGTTTCAATAGACTAACTCAAATATCTTGTGCTACATCAAAAATGGACATTCATTGCAAAGATGCATCTCTCTTCATGACAGTCATGTCCATGAAGTTAAATTTGTAGAATCTAATTTTGATACCTTCTTTAAGTTTACCTTTTAATAGCAGCCTCAAATTTCTGGCCTTGATGTTTACTTCCTATTTTCTACAAAAAGAGTGTGTTCGGTTTCTGTCCTCATAGAACTACCTGTCTTGCATAAACAGTTCAGAAACATTTCACATTCATGAGCTTCTGGAGCGTAGGTGTTAACGCCAAGGCCATGGAACTTTAACAATGGCAGAATTTACACTGGTATTTTATAAGCTTGTTTAAGAGGATATGCTAACATATTTTATATTTCCAATGTGCAGGACTTCTGAATCCTTCTCACCAATTTGCTTACCAAGATATAACCCAATGGCATTCCTATATGCTTATGTCCATTTTCTTGATGTGAGTGAGAGTGTATCTAACATCCACAAGCGTATCTTTGATTTTGAATCACATGAGAAAAAATATTTGACCAGAAATTACATGACACCGAGTTGCAAAAGAAACGTTGTTCTTCATATATTCATTTTTCAGGCTACTGGGCACTGTCTCAGCAAGTTGCCTTTCCTTTACAGGGGGATACATATTTGACATTGCTTACTACCAGTTCAGATGCCTTCTACCATCTCAAGGACTGCAGGTCAGTTGTTGCACATAAAGAGAGAGAGGACTGAATTTAGACTTGAATAAGCATCTATTTTTAAATGCTACATCCAATTTATAGCATTACTCTGACTTAAATTATCCCCTAATTGAAAAGATAATTTCAAATTCATTGATAATATATAGGATCCGCATTGAGTCTGTGCTTGTGAAGTCAAATGTTCTCTGTGAAGCTCAGAGATCCATGTTAGATGGTGGTCTACATGTTGAGGACCTGCCTGTTGATTCTTCTCTACAGTCTGGATCTCTGTCTCCTAATTTAGGTCTGGACAGAATGACAGCTGGATCCTTGTCTTCTCGCATGGGCACTGGTGGTCCAGCTGGACTTTGGCATTTCATATATAAGAGTATATACCTTGACCAGTATGTGTCATCAGAATTCTCCTCTCCCATAAACAACTCCAATCAACTGAAAAGGTATTTATTGTTGCTTTCCCTAAGGCAACACCCTTATAATTTTTTTCATTATTCTGAATGTCTACCTGGTACCATCCTTCTTAAAATAACACTATGACACATGCAGATTGTATAGGGCTTATCAAAAGTTATATGCTTCCATGCATGCAAAAGGAAGTGGTCCACACAAAACACAATTCAGAAGGGATGAAAATTATGGTAAGAAATTCATAAAATGATTTGAAGAATATATTTTTCATTACTAAAGTGATTGAGGAATGTGGTTTATTTTGCCTGTGTGGGTTTGTAGTTCTGTTCTTTATAGTATGCGGGCCTTCAATTTGTCCATCAAAGGAAACAAATTCCGGTGACCAGAGGATTGGAGGCAGAATTTTCTGTATTAATTGCTATTGTCTCAATTCCTTCATGGTTTTTGATTTATTATCACCTAACACTATATTCCTTCTCAACTTAGTACTTTCCATTAAGAAAGACAGTTCACCCCTAAGAACACCTTAAAACAATGGTGAAAGAACACTGGAGGATATTCTTATGGCTTGGTTTCTCTTGCTTGTACATTATGGAATATTTATGAGTTGATTTATTAGGTTAATGTGTTTTGTGGCAGTTCTGTTATGCTGGATCACTCAAGATTTTGAACTTTATGCAGCATTTGATCCACTTGCAGACAAGGTTTGATCCTCTTTACTCTTCACTATGTTCTTTTATCCTTTTTACCCCCTCTTTTTGGCTTTCATATTCTATAGATAATGGAAAACAGTAACTTTCATATTCTATGTTCTTTCACTATGATGCTTCAGCCTTGTTTTCTCAGACTAGAGCATTATGCTTTGACATCCATGCAGTAGTTAACTTCCGACAAAAGTATGACACGATGGATTATGCATGGCCGACAAAAATGCAATACGATTAATTAATTGGGTCAAAAATTTAAACATGAATATGACTTGATTATTAAATAGGTATTACAACACGATTTTCATAATCCGTCTAATAAACTGTGTTGGATTGCATGAATAAATAATGCTTGCTTCGTATGGATAGACACAACTTGTTTAATACTCAACACAAATAGACATGATTCACTTAACAAGACAAAAGTAACCTTCCTCTTTTTCATAATTATATACTAAGTGCTTTTTATATAAGAAGGAAAAAAAAAAAAAATGGGTCCTAACCATGTCATTTGTAGGTTAGCGGATCAATACATGACACGACACGTTATTTTGTGTAATAATCATGTTGATATGATTAAGGTAAATCCAAATCCATTTATTTCGTATTAAGCTTGAGTTATGTTCTCATGTTGCATCCAATTTTGTCACCCTTAACCTTGACTATATCATTGGTACTCTCACTCCATCACCTCTACCGTACTACTACTGTCTCCACTACTTTTTGTTGCAACTATCTTCTATTTCTCCCACCATCATCATGTTTGTTTCAAGAAAATAATTGATGATATCAAACGTATTTTTAATTTTAAAAATTTAAAAAACATATATATATATATATATTGTTTCTGAAAAAATTAAAGTAATACTAAATGGCTTTTTGAATATCTAAGAGAGATTATTATGATTCTTGGAGTGTAGAGAGGCTATAGTTGTCTACTGGCTGTCTGTTTGAAGGTAGATTTTGCTCTCATTGTAAGGTTGACTTGACATCCTCTTGCCTGATACGTCTATACGGCATATTGAAGTAGTGATCAGACTGCACACGTGTTGCTAGGTTCTCTCTTAGTTGGTAATCAGGTTCAGTGCTGCAACCTTAATCTACTTTTCTCCCAATGTTTGAGAAACCATTCATTTATGTAACAAAACCACCAAAATAGTGCATAGGTTATATGCTGGCTTAAGCGTAGCGAATATATTTAGCTCACGTTGTCTCTAAACTTGAATCTCAAAGTCTGCTGTTGCACTTGGACCACCTTCGGCCGTTTTTAGTGGCACCAATGACAGATGAAATATATTAGTGTTAATGTTATTGATGGTTCGCTCATCTCCGCTCAGGATTTTTTTTTGTGCTTGCCGACTCTACTTATATTTTGGTTTCCTCTGCCTATTTGATTTTTTTTTTTTTAGTGAAAAGTTGGATCACAACCAGCTTTTTGGACACTGTTGCTGAACTCTAATGATCAAAATAATTGAGAATGAGTTTTGACCGATTTGTTATCATCCCATATGATTTAAACGCTTGACATGCATGATGGTGAACATGCAGGCCCTGGCAATAAAGGTATGCAACAGAGTTTGTCAATGGGTAAGGGATTTGGAAAATGAGATATTTCTGTTGGGAGCAAGCCCCTTTTCCTGGTGATTTTTTGGGGCCATGCAGTTTGTATTTAGGTGTTCATTTTGTAAAACCTTCCGATTATAATTTTTCCATGCCATCACAAGGTCTTACTTACCTCTTTATTGGTGGGTATACAAAGATGAGAGCTGCTTGTGGTATTTTCTTAGGCGTCACAATACTGTATATCCAATTTTTTTGGAAAGTATACGAACATGTTTGAATGATTCGTTTCTCCAACTCTCCCTGGCAAATACTACTGACGATGGTTTCTAGCATGGGGCCTGGCAATCCTGGTCCTTCGGGCCGAATCACAAAAGGTCTTTTTATTCCCTGGTGCAACCCTGACAAGCCTCGCGGGTCCATCGGGGCGGAGAGGAGGATCTGAGGGCGACGGACGAGATAGGTGGGAGCGACAAAACGAGCGCGCTTGTTTCATGATGGACCTGGCGAGATTATAGTGGTATTTGCCTATTTATTTATTTATTTATTTATTTATTTCTTTTGGACTCGGACGTGTCATTTCGGTGACTCGGATGGGTCATGTAACTAGAATGAAACATATCACGTATGTATATGTTTCCATAAAATTATTAAAAATATCTTATGGATCTAAATATTTATTATCAATTTAGATTAAATATGTTCGAATTTCTTTGATAATAGTAATATATATATATATATATATGTCATCGACTCTGTAGCCTCTGTATGCAAAGTTAAACAATACTAAAATGGCCATCCAATGTTTCCAATTATTAAATTAACTAAAGTCCAAAAATATTCATCTTAAAAAATACAAACTCTATGTTGATACAAATATAGAGAAATAGTAAAAATTTCATTGTTTGCTCAACTCTAGTTTTGTCATTAGTAAGGGAGCGAGATCCACATCAGACATCACTCTCGTAACCATCAACTCTCACAAACTCATTCGGTCCGATTTGGAAATTAATCAGCTTAACTCGGTCTGAGTTAAGATCCTTGACCCATTGAAAGACCGGGCAAGACTTGGCTATATCTTGCTTAGCTTTTTAGCATGACTCGAGTCTTCTTGACTTGTAGTTGGCTAGTTATTATCTATTTCAAACCCAAATATTGCCACCGTGGGCTGAATTTAGGAAAACCTCGTATGTATTATAACAGTAGAAGTTCCTCAAGAGAACAGAATCTAGAAATGGCTTCGTACGCTTGCACGTCTATAATTTTCAACGCTATCATCGTAAATTGCATTATCGTAACATTTTTTCGTTCTAAATATATATTTGTTTCTTCTAACAAATGCTAGCTTGCTTTGTAAACTGTTACTGGGGCGAGAGGGCTTTGAGGGCATGCATCTTCATCGTTAGAGCCTAGCTCCCTTGAAGAGGACTGCCATGGTCATTATAAGTTAGCCTAAGAAGGTTCTCCACTGTTTGCCTTTGGTTGCTTGGCCTTTCCACCACCGGTGAAACCAATCCCTGGAATGATTCATCTGATTCTGACCCAATTGGATGGCAACCCATGGCACCCATCCGGAACTCGGGGTTTCGCATCATTTGTAGCTGAAGAAGTCGGTAACCAAGAGGCCTTTCCTGGCCGACTTCCTCTCTTTGCAGAGTTTCCAATAAGGCCGCCGTTGAAAATGAAGAATTCGGGTCACTAAAATCATACAAAACGCTTGTTCTGCATAGCGGGCAAGTCGAGTGAGATCGAAACCACGCATCAATGCAAGGTACATGGAAGACGTGAGCACAGTTTGGGAGCAGTCTCAACCATTCCCTTCTATGGAATTTATGCAAGCATATGGCACAGCGATCATCGCCATCGCCATCGCCATCGCCATCGCCCTCCTTGACGTCCTTTCCGAATTGAAGTGCTGGTAGGGACTGTATGACAGCAGAAGCCAGACCTGTGCTCTGGGTTTGCGTTGAAGGTTCGTCCGGGTTGTTTGCACTTCTCCGACTCCTCCTTCGCCTGGAGGAGAAGAACGTTGCTCCATGGAAGGATAAGTGTCTTTTCATGAAACAGCATACAAAGAGTAGAACGAGGATAATGCAAATAGTTACAGGGATCCAAAGCAGGCGACGCTTGTTGGTTAATGATCCTTGGCCTGGTGATTTCATGGCTTACGGAAACTTCTATGGTTTGTGGAGGTGGGAGAAGAGTTTAAGTTGGGGGATGATCAGCTTTTTATAGTTGTAGGGCCATCAGTGGACTGAACGTTCAAGGTAGCATAACGGGAACATCGATGAGGGAGTGCAAGTTGGCCAACGACTTCGATGAGAATAGATAATGACAAATTGATGACCGCATAGTTCTACAAAGGCCAAGTGCTCACCATTTTTGGATCTTCCTCTTGATAAATGGAAGATACCAAATGAATATGCTTTAAGATTTTTAGATTCGGCCAATAGTCCTTTGAATCTCACCCTTTCTATTACCTCGACAACTGTTGGGCAAACAACTAAAGCAGCTCCTCCTTGACACCCACCCGCCGGTTGCTGCTAAGCTTAGGATTTGTTTTTCCCTCTGTCTGGTAATGGAAAATTATTTATTTATTTATTTATTTATTTTTTTATTTTGGGTAGGCGAATCTTTTTTAGCGTAGTACTGTGGTTGGTCATGGAATTTTTTTAAGAGACTGCATTTCTTTTTATTAATCCCATCTTGGTGTCTTTGATAACACCCAATTTGGCTCCATGTCCGGAATGCGCAAAGCCCTCACGGACGTTGGATTAGAGAATCCCGTCTTTATTAAATGGCAACAAGGTGGAGTTATTCGACCATGTCGATATCCCGGGAAGAAGTGGAAGTGCATGTCTCGCATGATGTCGAGGAAGAGCACGCGACAGAAGGGAGTCATAGCATCGCGACAGCAATGGCAGCAAGCAAACATACAATGATGGCAAGGTGGAACAACTTTCTTTTCAGTATTTACATCAACAAAAACTTTGGTCAATCAAGACAATTCGAGCGAAGTTGAGAGAGCACTGCAGTTGTAGTGAGATTGGAGGTGTGGTTTTTCAGTAAGAGAAGGAGGAGATCGTCTTGGGAATATAAAGCAAGTGAACTTTTGAGTTTCACACTTCACAGATGATGAAATTAGGACTGTTAGTTACGTCGTTATGGGTAGCAAGCACGAACCCTTTGGATAAATTTGATCAATTTCTAATTCTATAGTAGCAAACTCTTGAAGTTTAGACAGCTTTTCCCATGTAATAGCTCTTGCTTCTATTTTGTCAGGTACTCTGTAATGTCCGAAACCTATCTGCTGGCCTAATTAATCCATTAACAGACTAAAATCATATGATCCAAAAATTTAAGTGGAAGTTAATGTGTAGCAAGTGGATGGATAGCAAGTGCACTTAAATTATAAGCTTATAATACTTTTGGGGTATTACAATTTCTTCTTCTTATAATGCGACGTCGTCGTCGCACGCCATAAACTAGCCAGAATCTACCTTTGAGCCAGGTCATTGGTGCTGTAAGGATGACTCTATGTCATTGTCATGACGAAACTTTATCACCATCTCATGAGTAGCCTTTTCCTCATATCTACCAACTTTCGCATACTCGAATTGGTTAGGATACCATTTGTAATGCCCCAAGCCTACCTATTGGCCCAATTAATTCAATAGCGGACTGAAATTACGTTGCCCAAAAACTCGAATGAAAGTTAATGGATAGTAAATAGACTTAAGTTATAAGCATATAATACTTTTTTTTTTATCAAATATGAAATTATTTTTTGAATACTATACATTCTTATCCTGGATCTAAACTTGATATGCTTGCTTTTTTTATATGAATAGACGGATTGAATCTCATTTGTGGAGCTGGTTTCAGTGCTGAAAGTTGTAAATTCAAATCATGGACCAGGACTTGCATGAACCAGAATAGGAAGACTGGTCCTAGCTTGACTCTATATCCTTGAATGCTCGAGTTTATTAATGGACCACCACAAAATGTTCTAGCTTAGCTAGTATTGTGGATCATTTGATGTTTCCTCGGTTCTGTATAACTTTTTCTTTTTTACTGTTTTAAAAGATGAGCAATACAACGACCACCTCCCTCAGCTGCTTATAAAGTTAAATGCAAGCATGATGGAGATTAAAGATAGAAAAAGGAAAAGAAGACAGGCATGTGAGGTAAAGGTTCAAATGAAGGAGAGACAGGATGAAGCAAAAATAAAAAATAAAAACAAAGAGTGAAGAAGACTCTTTCACGCCAATGGATACTCCCTCAAACGAGGTGGCAGTGCTACCAGATCTTCACCTGATGTTGTGCTGTTGGGCGTGTTCTGAGTCCTCTGACACAACTTCTTTATTCTTGCTCGTTCCATGGAGTTGACCGGGGCCTTTTTTTTAGCAGCGTATCATGCAGCGGATAAGGTGGCAGGGACCGTTGGTGACTGCAGTCAAAACGATTTGCACTCCCATGTAAGAGAAAGGCTGGTTGTTAGCTTTATTTATTAGTTATGTATAGTTAGAATATTAAATAATAATATAATAATATTTTTAATTTATTTATATTATTATAAAAAAATATAAAAGTCTTAAAAAACTCTCTTAAATGATGTTTCAATAGAAAAATAAATCGTAAATTTAAAAAAAAAAGAAAGAGTCTAATTTATTTATAAATATATGCAACTGACCGCTCAACATAAGGTAAGCTAATCGTATGTCCCTTTCCAACTCATAAAATAATAATCAATTGCATTTATATCAAGTGTCTTGAATTTAAACGCCATTTATGTTTACGCACATGTTCTAAAGCATATAAATTATTTATTGTAAATCAAGTAAGAAAATATACATTGTATGTATTAAACTTGCTTGAAGTCATATATAATTTACGGCCAATATAAATTTCAGAGTATAGTATAGATTATTAACAGCTGAATAGCAATAATAATTGAACCAAAAAATATAAAATAAAAAAATATAGTAAAAATTATTATTATAATCTACAGGCTTAGATTTAATTTTTGAGCTGCAATTAATTTGGACTAATGAATATGCCTATTATAAATAAGTCAAAAATAATATCTTGCTCCAATAAAATAATTAGCCCAAAAGAGCTTTTGACTAATTAGACTAAAGTTAGACTTTGGCTCAAAATTATTTAGCTCAAAAATGAATAATTTACTAAAAGAGGTCCAAAACTGATTTGGGCTGCAAAACCCGTAAGCCCAATCACATGATCTTCTTCCTCTGTTTCACAGAGGCTAAGATTAGGTTTTTTTTTTTTTTTCCTCCCAATAAACCTAATCTAGGATGAGGTAAACTTGATTAAAAAAAAACTTTAATTCATATTAATGTAGAAAAAAATCTCATTCAAGTTTAAAAAAAGAACCCAAGAAATCTCTAAGATTTCAGCTCACATAATTTGGACTTATTAGAATTAATTTATAAATATGACCACAACAAATATTCATATATGATCAATGAACAATAGGTATAAACAATAACCATCAAAAAAAGCTATGAAATCATATTACTATTACAAAAAAAACTTGGGTTCTGAATCACATTTGCTCGCTCTGATACCATATTAGATTTTCTTTATAAATAGGTTAGGTTTCTTCTTCTCTTCTTAAATTTGTGATTTATTTTTCCATCAAAACACTACCTAATAAAGGAACAAAAAGAAGAAGACCTATGCTTTTTTGAGGCTTTTGTACCTTTCTTATAATAGCATAGATAGGTATGAAAATATTATTGCTACTTTTTGATACTCTAATACTACATATTAGGATTTAAGGATCTCATATATGTAGTTAGAATATTAAATAGTAATAATAATATTTTTATATCCATTTATGAGAAGTGCAAAAGCTCTAAAGAAGCCTAGGTCTTTCTTTTCTTACTCCTTTTTCATACAGAATTTTGATAGAAAAATAAATCGCATATTTAAGAAGAGAAAAGGGGGCCTAACTTATTTATAAAGAAATCTCAATATTATTAGCCCCTCTGATCTATTTATTTAAGTTTTAATAGGACTTTAGTGAGGTGTAACAATGTTTGGGACCCAATGCAGCTTGTGATTCAACCAACCACCAAATGCCTGTTGGATTACCACCTGCCAGAATCATTTGTTAAACAGGATAGCCTTTTGAAGCATTTGTGATCAAAATGGTTTGGATTGGATAACTTGTTATGCTGAGTTCGGACCAAACAGAACAGAGTTTAGTAGAACAAAGGAATGTTTGAGAGCTAAGCATCCTAACAACTCTGATGCCTCATGTACCACCTTTTAGCATGCATGTGGCATGAAGTTAAAGAGGGGTGAAAAATTACATGACATGGAGTTAATTGTTTCGCGAGGATAACTTTTTCTTCCTTTTATCTCACAAATTATGAACTTTAAAAGGGTAGGTTAACAAAGATTAAAAAGCAAAAATTTAAAACATAAAAATGAGCTGAAACGCCAGGATTAACAAACTATTAAGTGATCTCATTTTCATTATCTATAACATAGATAAAACTAAATATAATTAACGTAAAAAATTTTTACATTCTTAAAATTTATATTAAAAAAATATTATTTTTTTAACTTTTTAACTTTTTAACTTTTTATACACCTCATATCAAATGTAATATTCAGAGTAATTATAGCATCAACATATATTTTTATATAAATTAGATGCATGGATAAACTTTATCTCCATCTTTGAAGTTTCTTAAATCTAAGTGCTACTTCGCATGACACCGAGTTTGCATCAAGTAACGGTTCTGCATGATAGATCTACCTCGTAAAATACTTCGTGGAGAAGAAGTAAATAACATGCTCTTGAAGAAGAAACGCATATTAAAAGAGAAGCACGTTTAAAATAGCGTGCCCATGGAGGTCCGTCTGTTAATTTTTTTTTATTTTTTTAAATATAAGTAGATAAAACGTTTTCTGAGAAAAATAGATACAATGCTGATTTTTTTTTTTTTTTTTTTTTTTTTTCCTTTGAACTGCTGTAATAATTTTCAATAATTTCATTGCAGTGCTTGCCATGATAATGGGACGCATGTGACCCTGGACATGACCCACTGGTACCATCTGCATCAAGCGTGGACAAACCTCACGTACAGGACTTCGTTGCGTTTTTTTTTTTCCTGTTTGAATTTATTCATCAGTAACAGCTCCGTTGGCCCTTCCTCAGTAACAAAAGAAATTATACTCATTAATAACTCAAACTAATCTAATTAATATGAAAACCGGAGCTATGATGTTCAGCAATATTAAACTCAAGCAACTCATAAATTAAAAAAAAAGAAAAATTATGAAGTATAAGTGTATATATATATATATATTTTAGAGGAGTCCAAGGCTCTTGCTGATGCTAGGTTGGCAATCCCATGTTGAAGGGCCGCCTCAACTCCTCGCCAAGGTTATAAAAAAAAAAAAAGTTATAGACATTGATCAGCTCGCACGCCCCCTCTGCTTGGCTCTCGGGAAATGGAGCCAACAGCGTCGAACACCTGCACCACCGTGACCCCTCCCCACTCCCCGCCCTCGCCATTCCCCGAGAACAGCGCACAAAGCCCTCCTCCTCTCCCCCCACAACGCCACCTCCCCTTATCTTCGCCATTCCTCCTAACCCCCAACCAAACTCCAACCCGAATCCCTCCAAAACCCATCGAGGACCCACCCATGGCCCTCCTCCTCCTCCTCCTCCTCCTTGTCCATCTCGTCCTCTTCTCTCCCCACCTAGCCGCCGCCGCCGCCGGCTTCGTGCCCAAAGACAACTTCTTGATCAACTGCGGCGGAAATTCGCCAGTTACTTCCGACGACGGCCGAGCTTTCCGTCCCGACGGCTCAGGTGACACCAATTCATCCTTCGCCTTATCCCCCATCTCCCACGATGCCGTCGTCACCGACTCCTCCGATCTCCACGGCAGCGCTCGAGTTTTCACCCAGAAGTCCGCGTACAGTTTCGGCATTGGGCAAATGGGTAGGCATTTCTTGAGGTTGCATTTTCGCCCGCTCGCTAGTTCTCGTTATGGCCTAAAATCCGCGGTTTTTTCCGTTGCCGCCGATGAATTCACCCTCTTTCACAATTTTTCTTACTCGAAATCGAGTGCGAGCTCTTCCCTCCTCTTGAAGGAATTTATCATCCAGGCAGGATCGAGTTCGAATTCGTTAACGGTGGTGTTCACTCCGTCCGACGGCTCGGTCGCATTCATCAATGCGATCGAGGTCATATCGATGCCGGACGGATTGATTCCCTCTGTTGCATCCCCTGTTCCCGGAGGAACAGGCATCAAGATCTCGACTCATGAAGCCTTTGAGACCATTTATAGAATTAATGTCGGCGGTCCGAGCCTGAGCCCAAGAAATGACAGTTTATGGAGGTTTTGGGAGACTGATCGGCGGTTCTTGATCAATGAGGCTTCGGTGCGCCCCGTGTCGACCAACCCAGCTTCCATCAGATACCCTGCCGGAATTCCGGTCTATACGGCGCCCAATTTGGTCTATGCAACCGCGCAAGAGATGGCGGATGCTAATGTCGGCATCCAGAAGTTTAATATCTCCTGGTTGTTTAAAGTTGATTCGTGTTTTAATTATCTGGTTCGGCTACATTTCTGTGATTTTTTGAGTGAAGCAGTGCACAGTATGCTGTTTGATGTCTACATCAGTAATCAGTCTGCTTTGAGCTCGTTTGATGTCACAAGCAAGACTGGATTATCGACTGCTTACTTT
Organism: Metroxylon sagu; assembly: GCA_017589505.3. Lineage (NCBI taxonomy): Eukaryota > Viridiplantae > Streptophyta > Magnoliopsida > Arecales > Arecaceae > Metroxylon > Metroxylon sagu. Next base: position 838,158 of record JACVBY030000515.1, on the reverse strand, counting down.
GTAGATTTCAAAGTGAATGCTCCGATGGAGTTGGATAAGATCATGGTTCAAGTAGGCCCTCCCCAGCTGAGTAATGTCCCACCTAATGCAATTCTTAATGGAGTTGAGATTTTTAAGCTCAGCGATTCAGAGAATAATTTTGATGCATCTTATAGTGCAAAACCAATTGGTGTTGAAGAGATGAAGAAGAAAAAGATGGCAATGTTTGTCATTCCATCATGTTTGGGAGGTATCACACTGTTGGGTTTGGTTATCACAGCGTTCTTATTGTACCTTGGGCATCGAAAGAAGGCGAAGAAGCCTGCTGTGACCTGGTTGCCTTCCCCTGTTGCTCTTCATACTCACACAGGCAACTCGGAAACAAAGGTGTCTGCTGGTAGTTGTGCTTCATCAAAGCCTTCTCAGGGTTTAGGCCAGTTACTATCCTTCACAGAAATACAACAGGCAACTAAAAACTTTGATGAGAGCTTGGTTTTAGGTGTGGGTGGCTTCGGAAAGGTGTACAAAGGGGTCTTGGAGAATGGCATTGTGGTGGCGGTGAAACGGGGAAACCCCCGATCACAGCAAGGATTGGCAGAGTTTAGGACAGAGATAGAGATGTTATCCAAGCTGCGCCACCGCCACTTGGTTTCTCTGATAGGTTATTGTCATGAAGCAAATGAGATGGTGCTTGTCTATGAGTATATGGCTGGGGGTCCCCTCCGTAAACATCTGTATGGCTCAGATCTTCCAGCCCTCTCATGGAAGCAGAGGCTTGAGATCTGCATAGGAGCTGCTAAGGGTTTGCATTACCTCCATACTGGGGCTGCTGAGACTATTATCCACAGAGATGTCAAGACAACCAACATTCTCCTTGATGAGAATCTAACTGCTAAGGTTGCTGATTTTGGTTTGTCCAAGTCTGGGCCAACTCTCGATCAGACCCATGTGAGTACGGCAGTGAAAGGAAGCTTCGGCTACCTTGATCCAGAGTATTTCAGAAGGCAGAGGCTTACTGAAAAATCAGATGTGTACTCTTTTGGAGTTGTTCTGATGGAGGTTTTGTGTGCTAGGCCTGCAATCAACCCAGCACTCCCAAGAGATCAGGTAAACATAGTGGAGTGGGCGACAAACTGGCAAAAGAGGGGTCTGTTAGAGCGGATAATTGATCCACATCTTGTGGGCACTGTTAGTCTTGATTCACTTCGAAAGTTTGGCGAAACCGCAGAGAAGTGTTTAGCAGAGCATGGCGCCGAGAGGCCAACAATGGGCGATGTTTTATGGAACTTAGAATATGCCTTGCAACTGCAGGAGTCCTTCAATAGGGTAATTGGGGAGGGAAGCAGCACAAATGGCATCCAGGACCTCCCAGAATGGATTCCACGGATGGAGACTATAGAGCATGATAGCATCAGTGTTGTCAGTGATGGAACTGATGGGGTGACAACTAGAGTATTCTCACAGTTGATAGATCCAAGGGGAAGATAAGTAGCCTATGGGGGTAAGCTTGATTCTACTACTCCTGTTACTGCTAAGAAAGCTTATTGATAGTTGATGAAATCTCTTTGTTAGTTTTTCTTAGCACAAAACAAGCCTATGAATGATTCCAGCACAGCAGTATTTCTCATGAACATCTATGCTGTCTTTTTCTAGAATCATCCATTGCTTTTTTGTAGGTCTAGTGTGTCATCACATGCAGCATGAATTATTGATGAAGTGTGATATCAAATTTAAGATATTCTATTTCTCAGACAATGTAGAAAATGCAGTATGTTGAACAGCACGTTTACACTAAACTTGATAAAGAATCCTTGTTCTTTGATTATGAAGATGTAATGAGAAGGATGATCCACATTTTATCTCATTAATATAAAGTGTATTCTGCTGTGTACATGTATTCTTCTGAGATTATAACTGTGGATTTTTGGTTCTGGAGTTTCATAATCCCATAGAGCATTTGTGATGTTAGCGTCTGGGCCATGAGGTGTAAATATGAACATATGGAAAATGATGTTCTCAGAGCCCATTTTATCACTTCAAGTTTCTTTTTTTTTTTTTTAATTGTAATTATTTGTCCACTCTCTCTCTTATGAAATAAGAGTTAGGCATAATGGGAGTTAGCGTCATCATATTGACGTGTGTGCGCATGTGGACCATAGCCTGAATATGTGACTTGCGAACAGGCAGGCAGATGCTATTCCTTTCTGAATCACAATGACCCCACATCATGCATCCAAATTATGACATGCATGATATCATTAGTTCAGCTAGAGACAGCAGCATGATGGTATGCCCTGGATGTATTTAATTCACCTGCGTTGTTTGTCTAACCCTTAATGAGTCATCCTTCACCTGTCAAAGCAGGATGAAGAGGCAAGCATGGAAAAAAAATATTTAACTGAATGTCACTTTGTCTGAAGCAACCATGGCACAAATGCAGGAACCAAGAGTCACAATCCATTAGTTTGAAAACTTCAAATGCATGGACGATGTTTAAGGATAGGCTTCTAGAAGGATAATTCTAGACAAGTTCCCAAGATTGCATGGTTGAAATGTTGAAATATTAAAATTAAACTGGAGCAGTACCGTATTTGACATCTTGCTTTAGCCAATGCTGAAATCTATGAATTTAGATCTCTGGTATCATAATCTCTGAACTTCTTTACCGATCAACCAATGAAAAAAAATTATCTCTGATCATCTAAACCAATCAATGAATAACTTGGAGATGCTGTTTGATTGAGTAACCAGGACCTGTAACTTCAGATATTTTAACAGTATGCTACTTCATTGGCTTGGGCACCACAAGGAAGGTAATATCATGGAAAGTTTGTTTGGAGTCCAATTTGTATAAGCCTACTCAGGTATCAAAGTCTGAATAGTGTGCCAATCGAACCATCTATTGTTTCAGGTCTGAGAATGCCCATCGAGTGTTTATTTCTATTCTTAGAAGGCATGCATCATGACTTGCACAAGAAACATATCAGTGGTTGTTGAGGAGACTGGAAATGTAAGAGGAAGCATTACATGCAGTTCAATATTAACACCTTCTTCTGGTTATTGTAACTTCTTCAACATTCAGAAGTAAGTTCAATCTTTAGTTCTCTTTGTTTTATTAAAACATTATGTATGTCTTAATTATTTTTTTTTCCAGTTTTAATCTTTCTTCACTTGAGCACATCATACATGGGTTTTTGTTTTTTTTGTTTTTTTTACTGTATGCACATGGGTTTTTGTCACCCCCAAGCTAATGAAGTTGAAGGACCTTTTTGCATGTATATAATCATGAGCCCTTTTTTCTCCCTTGTTTTGCTGCTAGAAGTCTGGAACTGTTCACTAAGAGTTATGATAAGGAAGGATTATGAAGTTATTGTCAACTTTTAAGTTGTGGAAGCCAAAATTGTTGTCAGACAAAACAATCAACCATTGTCAGGCTTAGTTGATGGAGTGGTTGGTGTTCTTGTTTCATATTTTTGATGCTGAATTTGGCAGCCAGCATGCAAGTTGCACCATGAATGGTCAGGGAGATCTTTTAGCTGTTATTTTTCAGAGTTCTGCTGGTTAGTTTCTTCCAGAAAGCAATCTCCAACTAATGGTTTTCAGTAGAATGGATATGCTGGCTAACATCTGATTGTCTGTTTCAATTTACATTTTTCTCATACATTCATAATATATCAATAGGAGAAATGGATATCTGGTATTCTTTTAAAATCTACAAACTTTGGTGTTATAATGTTTTTCTTAGTTGCATCCCATTTGATATAACGAGAATTAATTGACCCTCAACTTCATCAGTAAATATTCATTCAGTCTCCTTTTCCTTCATTGGCTAATTACTATAAATTGGGCATTCAATAGTTATGAAGCTTCAATTAATATTTCTTTCCTGCTGTCAATCTCACTTAACAACTCATGTCCAATTATAAAATAACGTGAATCATGTTTATCTCTAGCTGTTAACAGGAGTCCCAGATGATGCATGGACGTGTTGTCATGTTCTACCATTCTCTACACAAATTTTCATTTGAATTTCTAGTTACTTACCCATTTAAACATCTTGTTGTAGATAAGCATGTTCAAATGTGTTGCTGGATCAGCATCAATTCTCAACTCCCAGAGGAAATCTGATGAGGCAAAAAACTTTTTTACCGCACGAAGGCGCTGCTGCACTCGGGCGGTAGCATCAGAACAGCACGAATGGCGTACACAATTGCCCAGAATGTAAAGCATATTTATTGATCATAATGGTTTCAGGATTGTTAATGACTACCGTTTAGTGCCAATCAATAAAGCATTTATTTATTTATTTTACTTTATGCTTCTGCAAGTGTTTTTACTGCAGCTTATGTAAAGCATTTACATGTGGATAGAATCATACAAGCTACCATGAAACAAAGTTAGTTCTCTGGTTGTACCTGAGACTAGAAAAGTTTTCACAGACGCAGTCAGCAACTTACGAGATAACCAATGGCAACAGGATACTGTTTACAATGCGTTGAAGAACAGCATCAAAGTGATCGAGATTTTTGTCAGTATTTAACATGATCACATTATTTCAAGAACTAAAACAGTTTTAATGACTCCAAATCCTACATAATCAAGGGTATATGCAGTTTCAAATATAAAGCATGGATAATAATTTATAAAAATTGCGAGGACCATCCACTATTAATACACACTGATTGGTGCTCAGATATTTCTCAGAACATCCCACCCACAGAAATAGATATATCACATGTTTAAGATGAAGAGATAAATCAAGCAGTGAATCTATTATGAAAAACATTATTTCCACTACGAAAACTTTAGCATTGTTAACCAAGAAAAAAAAAAAAAAAAAAAGGGAAAAGAAAACTTGTGCCATTTACATCATAAGTCTATATACTTCATAATGATTAGCAGTACTTCAGGGATTAAAAAAGGAAAAAAGAAAAGCAGAACATGTGTCTCCCTAAAACCTAACTAAACCAAGACATTTCCCTCTCTCTCATCATGTATCAGCAGTTCATTGAATCCTCTGCTGCTTTGTCTTAAAGCTCTGGTAGCTGCTGGCACAAGGCAATGCTGTAGGTCTGTTCCTCGCACACATGCTCACTGTACTGGAAAAATTCAACACAGTTGCAGCATGCATCTGAGACAATCCACTGGATTTCTCATTTGGAGAATTCTGAATCAAATTATTAGAATTCAGAATAGCAGAACGGTTGATCAGTTGAGCATTGCCAGCTTTGACTGACACACGAGGAATCTGAAATGGTTGCAATGGAGGAGGATTGCGCCACTGAGGGAGGGGGCCAGCGACCATGAGAGTGTCCAGCAGCGGGCCTATTTTCAGCACGGTTTCTAACAGTTTCCCTTTCTCTGGCAAGGGCTTTTTCGCGGCGATGCTGTCGATTATAGCATCGCCCCGATCATATTTAGCAGTGGCCTGAGAGATCACCACAGAAGAAGAAGTGATATTATTTTCTAGAAAGAGTGGTTGCTGTGGAGGTCCCATGTTGCAGGAGTCAGCACCATTCATGCTTGTCAGTTCTGGAGAAGTTACGGCCTCGAAGAAAGACTCGACAGGAGAGCATCCATAAGAGTGTTGGTTTGGAGTTTCAGAGAGGCTTTCAGATTCTGTGACACTGGAATTTCCTCTTGCCTGCCAAACCTGTGGACTATCAGGTTGGAGGTAAGAAAGGACAGGAACAAGCTCAGCTGAGTGAGGTTGCACAATTTTGTTGACCAAGACCTGCACTTGTTCCCTAGCTTCATCTCTTTCCTGGGTGGTTATCTTCAGGATTTCGATTAACTGATTGATATTTTCCTCACTTTTCTTCCTTTCCTCCTTGACACCGTTTCTCAGCGCTTCCAGCTCCATGGTGGCACGGAGAAGCTTATGATTCAACTCCTCCACACTCTGTTCAAGTAAACAAACAGAAACACTTAGGAAATCGAACTGATATATAGAAACAGGCAACCAAACAAACTTATACTCCAATTCAGAAGGCACTTATGATAACTCCACATGATCTAATTGAAAATATAGTCTACCAGATGGAGTAATTGCTGTATAATCCTACTGGAGTGGTGAAATAGATGAATCACAGAATAAAGGACACAGGATATCCACCCATAGCTCAGAATAAATGGTGTCAGATATTCCTTAAATCAGAAAAGATTGCTACAAATCAGAAAGGATTAGATCATTACTCTTGTTTTCTGAGAGGAGATTAAATCATTAACTTGTTCATGAAGATTCGTTAATTACTAACGGGATATAAATGCGCCAAATCTGAATTAATTTATAAACTATAAATCCTCTGATTGCACAGTAGAATTCATAATCAATCTCCAGGGTATGGATCAAGTATTTAAAAAGAGATACATCAACACTAATTCAAGCTAACACAATCACTCACCCTTCTTTCTTTAATACGACAAAGTTAATCACCCATTACAAACTCCATGATTTAAAAAATTACTACAACGTTTTACAGTACACTTATTACTCTGAATATTTGCATACAATAATATGATCAGAAGATTCTTTCCTTAGCACCCCGAAAGATATTTCAATGCCAGTGATGGAAGTCAACATCATCTGCTCATCAAACGTGAAAGATGTGATAAGCTACAAAAACAATGCTTGAAATTTTGAAGCCCATCAAAAGAACTCGAACTAACAGACATATATAAAAAAAAAACTTCATCAACTTTCCACAAAGAACCCCTAGATAACCAAGACCACAAGAACTCATCGTCAGAGAATGATCCATCCAAAAGATCTTTGTGACAGTAGACCCAAGATTAGAGAATTCGCTGGAAAAAGAAATAAAAACTTTGGGGGAAAAAAATTGAAGAGAAATCTTTGACAGAAATTTCCACCGTTCGTTTCAGCTTAATCACCCATCGATGAAAGAAACGTGCTCGAGTTTTCCACCGTCCCTAAAACTCCGCTCCGGTAACCGCACCGACCGGATCAGCTGACCATTCCAGAACACGAAACAGCGTCCAAATCCCCGATGTCCGATAGCAAGCACGGAGACCGACAAGGCGTGGCAGATTTTTTTTCCCATTGGCCGCCGCCGCTGTTTCGCGTTCCAAGTCTAACCATCTAGATCCATCCCCACGAACGGCGATCGTGGAGCCGGTCGGAAGGACACTCGGCCGACGGGCACTTCCGTCGTACCGGGTGGCCGGTCCGACCGGCCGACCGTTCCGGCAACAATAAACCAAGACCAGACGAACACCAATCTTACTTGCAACTAGAATTCAAATCTATGAGAACAAAATCCAAACGAAAACACATCCAACGGCGAAAACAAAAGGACAGAATCCGAAACAAAACTACGAAGAAAAGCGAGAAAGAGAGACAGACCTCATGGTGGGAACTCCAAACGGAGGGCAAGGAGTCCACGGTGAACTCAGCCAGAGCCCACGGATCTACACCCATATCCTGAGAGAATCTATCTTCCTCCTTCCCTTCCCTTCCCTTCCCTTCCCTTTTGCTTTGTTGGCTGTTGTGTTTGTGTCTATATATATATATATAGAGAGAGAGAGAGAGAAACAGGGGTTTTGGTTGTGGAAGAAGCGAATAGTTAAGGAAGAATGGAGGGGTGGGGGTTCCTCTGTTTTCGAAATGGAAGAAATAAAAGGAATGTGGAATTCTCTCATGGAAACTTGCCAAATCACACCTCTTTATATAGAAATTAGCCCAGGAATCCACTCCGTCCTTTGAGGGCCCCTGTCCCTCCCATGACACCCCTCCCTCTTGGGTCTCCATCGCTCCCCTTTGCCAATACTCGATTGAATAAATTTAAAGCGAACTACTTGCCTTATGAGAGAGACTTCCCTTTTTTTTTTTTTTTTTTTTGTTGTTTTCCCTTCCCCTGGACTAGAGGAGGGGTTCGTAGTAAATTTCAATTTCCTTCGTGAATTAACGCTGGAAAACCTCATGGTTGGACCCCATATGGTGGACTCCACCCTCATGCAATTCGGTGCGCCATTGGCTCTTGTACAAGTCATGGGATGAGAAAGCTACGTGATACTTTCTTTGATGGAAATATATCTATCGACCCTCTTAAAAATTAATCAGATAGAGCGAAGCGCTACCGTTAAATCTAATTCAAAATTTGAACATCTGAAGGCATTAACCAGCATTAAATATTTGGGGTACTACTACAGTTATTTAATGCCACCTTATTTTTCGACGACAAAGATGGAAAATTCGTAAGCATAATTATTTTCGATCCAAATCTGTGATGGTATTTCCAAGCCAATACTCGTCATGATTTTTATTTCCAAACGTATGATGGTAAATTTGGCATTTTTGTGAATGAAACAACTTAGCAGGCTGACCAGAGACCGTCAATCGTCCCAGGCCAAGACTAACACGTAACCAAGTGACTACATGGAACAAAACAGAAGTCCATATCGACGGAGTCTGGAGGGAAAATGTAAAGAAAAATTTTCTCCCCGTGGGAAACTGCGTTTGATCGGAGAAGGAACCAAAAGAAAATTATGCATCAAGTATATATATTTTCTTTCTTTCGTTAGAAAATAAATATCATTGGATAACAGATAGTATTTATTTTTCAATTCTTTTTTGCTTCTTTCTTTTTCTTTGATAAAAATTATCATCGATCAAACAAGCTAGCCCTAGAGTTGACCTATTCCGTGGCTCCCTTTTTTTTTTTTTTATGGTCTCTCTCTAGGCAAAATAGATCATAAAAAATGCCAGAGTCCAGAAGGAAGTTTGATATTATGGCTGCTGCTGCTGCTGCTGCTGCTGTTGGTATACAAGATGGTGGAATGAGTTTTATCCCATGGAGAGGAAAGAACCGGATGAAACCGGACAAGAGGCCTGGGGAAGGGCACCATGTGGACCAAGCCATGGCTGCCTCGGTCCGGGTCACGCCCAAATTAAAGTCGCGGCGGAGGGAACCGCCCAGAATATTTTCTCGCACGGTTTGTTTATTGGAAGCAAGCGGCCGGTGCACTCATAAGACACGAACAGGGATGCGTAGTTTATTTGTCTTGGCTTGCTTTTGGCTGTGACATGATATAAAATTTGGTGGTGTAAAGTTAGAGGGTGGGGAGGGAGGGATCTCTTTCCGGTGGGAAACGGACAAACGTCATGAGACATGGAAATCCGGGGGGTCTTGTACATTGGATCTTGCCATCTTTGAGCTCCTCCCTAAAGTGATCTCTCACCCCACCCCTCTTTAATTATTGGAACTCGTTTGGCCCTCCACTGCAATGACCATGGTGGCCCTATGTCCCTTCGGCCTGCCATGGTGGTGGTGGAGAGTGCTCCTTCTGGATCTGGATTGCATGAGATGTACAAGCCTATACCATAAGTTTGGAAGGGAAACCATGTTGGATGATTAAAAACTTCTAGTGTTTCCTTTCTTTCTCCCAACCAAGATTTTTCCATTCTGTCATTGTTCTCCTAGCAACAGAGAGGTTTGAGAGTGCAAATATATGGCCGATATAGGTTATTTTAATGGAAAATATATATATATATATGAAATTTGTTTATACTAAGGATGCTAGAGGAATAGTTTTCTAGCATGTGATTATGGGCCCTAGCTAATTGATGATGGAAGTTGGAACAAAATGCTTCAATTTTGTTGTCGTCCTCCTCTGCATGCATGAAGGATCTAGCCTTATGCATCTTACATCAACTCACTTACTGAAAGATCTTTGATATCATTATTGAAAAGAAATGCAGTATTGGACAAATGAGATCACTTGACAAGGACAAGTTACTTGCATATTATTGTCATCTATAGTGATTTTTGTAATTAATTCGAAAGTGCTATTTAGGGGAATTTAGCTGGATTTACTCAAACTACGTCTCATCATCATATGAACCTTCACTCTGAAGCAAAGTTGATAAATATCGGAATCAAATATTAGCCTCGTTGTAATGGGTTATTATCGAAGAGAAGAGAACACAGGAAGTCAAAGGAGGAGCTCCAATCGATTGGTCCTGTCCGGGGCTATGATCACCTCCCTTGGGGACGAGGCTCGTGGCGTAGGGTCGGCATCGTCAAACTACGCGAAGCGCGCGGGCCCGCCACGGCCTTTTAGTACGCGGGACGCGCCCGCGGAGAGGCGGAGCCTTGGTCCACAAAAGAGGTGACCGTTGCTTCCCCTTTTCCCCTCCGAAAGTTTAATAATAAAGAGTTTTAACCAGCCCTCCCAGAGGCTAACGCCAACGGCTTTACCGGTCGACCTAATCATGTGCCTCCCATGGCTAAGCTCGCCCTCAAAGCGACACCAAAAGGCACATCCCTATCCGAGTTAACTTTTGTGAGAATTTTATACAATTTAACGTACAGACAAACACGGTTTCGTCACTCCATTATGCATGCCACGTACACCCTCGCACGCGGAGGCACTATCCTTCTTGAAACCCTCACACTATTTTTTTTATTTTTTATTTTTTATTTTTTATTTTTTTATTTTATTTTATTTATTTATTTTAAAATTAAGAATTTGTTTTGAAAGTAGATTCTAGCCATACCATGGCTCCAATTATTTGATGCAAGAATAATACGTTGACGCACCCGGAAGAGGACCCAAAAGGATACTTAAATCGTTAAAATTGGGACCCATTATGTAAGCCTTTAAAAATATATATATATATATATAAAAAAGAAGAAGCTAGATTCTAAGAATAATCTAATAGAGCTGGTATGCGATCCTAGGCTTTGACTTTGAAGCCACCCACACAAACACACATTAGAGTAGTCCTTGTCCAACGCATTTTCGATAGCATTTAGTTCGAATATTTTTTTTTTATCTCAAATATTAATTTCTTTATAATTATTATTAATTAGATTCAGATCACAATCAACTTTGGGTGTAGTGCATGCATAAAGTAGCATTATCTGTACATATTAAAAATATATATATATATATTTTACATGTCTAAAATAATAATGTGAGTTTTTTACCACATAATTTAATTATAATTATAATTAAACCGCTATAAAATCAAACAATGTTTAAAAACATGTCAAAAGGATGACTACCAGTGCTGCACATTTACCAAGAATCATTGTATATAATTCTTATTTGTAAGACAAGGAGCTAAAATGCTACAAGATATATTCTTTTTAATCCTACTAAAAATTTATTTTTGGCATATCATCTGATGTAAATACATAAATCGATTAGTAGAAAAATATCGGTTATATTATTAATTTTAATTAATTTTATATTATTAATAAAATAAAAATATATATAATATTTTTAAAATATAAAAAAATTAAATTGTAATAATTGAATATTTGGGAATCAACATGAAGTTTGAGTGATAGTTTAAGGATCAAAAGGTTTTTTTTTTTTAAAAAAAAATTAATTTAAAAAAAAAAAAAAGGGGGAGTGGGCTGGGACTATAATTTGGTTCGTTTCTGATGTTTGGATGCGGGTGCGTTTATAAGAAGGGCAGAGGGGGGAAGGTGGTGGTCTAAAGAAAGACGTCTTAATGATGAGGAGCGCCCAACGGCGTTCGCGCGTTTGTCCTTTGTGCAAGGCACATGGGCATTAGGTGCGCCCCATGTGTAATCTCGTCTCCCATTGGACCACGTATCCGAGGTGGAATCCCCTAATCATACACGTGTCACAAGCCCCGCGCCAGGAGGCACATGCAAGGCCTAGGTATCGGAATGTGGTAGGTTGCACGTGCCTCCGCCCCTCCCCGCCGTATAAACGTTGGCGTTGCGCGGAAGAAGGAAACAAAAACCTCTCTAGGTCTTTGGTGCTTCACTACCCTCCCTCTTATGTTGTCAACCTCCTTATTATTATATGTTAAAAGAGCTATTGACCTCACCTCATTAATAGATGAGGCGAGAAACAAAGGATTTGGTTGATTAGTCTTTCCCTCTAGCTGCTTGCTGTTATTTATTTTTTTATTTTTTTATTTTTCCCTACGGGCTTCCTTCAAAAATAAATAGGCTTCGAAGAAGAAAAAACAAAAGTTAGGTATTTATCATCTAGTTCTTCTTCCATACTTAATTAGATATTCAAACTCTGTCTGTTTTATATATAAAGGTAAACATGCATCACTTAAGTAGGTATGATAATTGTCGATGGTAAATATCTTCGCAAAGAAGTCCCTTTAATTATAAATAAATCACTTCATTTTCAAGTAGAATTCTTTGGTTCTCGGCTAATGGCATCTCTATTGATGAGGTCTGAATTCATGTTTCTGCTATTTGAAAGCATTTTATTTTTAGAGGCACCGGCGAAGGCTTTTCTTTGGTTGTTGACTCTAAAGCATGGCAGCAGCAATGGAGATTCTCAAGTAGAGAAATTTTTACGTGGCACGCATGGATGAGATATTTATATAGTTAACTCGGTTAAGCATGTACAGAGAAGTTTCTGCTTGTCTTGATTTAAAACATGGGATGGTGAGAACTTCAGACGTGTGATGGAAAGCTTATGGAATATGAATCTTTGTCTAAAATAAATATCAGAGCTTGTGTTGTTGTCAAATATTTTTACTGCCAACAAGAATAGTACTGCAATATTATCAAAGCATGGTGCAAGGAGAAGCAACTTAGAGCATCATGGACATTGGTTACCTAATAAGAAGTTGAAAATCATGGCGTGGTTGAAGTTCTTCTCTGGAAGGCTGAGTCGCTATGAAGAGCTTTCAAGGCTCTCAAGACACTGTAAATGTATTTAACCAGGGTAAGAAAGGAGGATACAATCAACTTTAATTAGGGCTTGCATAACTCCTCAAGTCACATGTTGAAAGCAACAGCATTGAATGTTTCTTGTCTTGGAAATGTTGTCATGCTGTGGACTGAGATTAATTTATTATGTTGATGTAGCCTAGAGGATTTGATTGCAATATAAGATGGATGAGTCTTTATTGCATATAAGCTAACAAATGGTAACCCTGTCGCATTGCTCTTCCATTATTAATCAACAAAGTTTTTGAAGCTTGCACAGAGCTGAGGAACATCGACCATGGCTCACTCTAGCCATTTAGGAAAAAATTGTGCCCCATACTCATATTCTTATCCATCCAGATTAAAGTTGAGTGGTCCTGCCCTTATCTTAGCCTGTGATGGATAAGGTGATGTCCCCCTTTAGAATAACTTTGATTGGTCAAAAGAGTATCAATTCATAAGATAGGTGGTTAGAGTTTGTTTTATAATTCATGAGCTCAAAAAGGATATATTTTCATATCTATAGAGGACTGCCGTTCTACTTCGTATAGTTTTTGAATTTGAAAGCTCAAAAAGGATATGTTACTGTATGTATGTAAAACTCTAGTCCTGATTCTTATAGTACATTATATATCCCTCTTTTATATAAGCACAAACAGTTTTGACTTTTAAGGTGGCTCGAGTTTAGGCTAGAGGCCCTAAATGGCCGTGGCCCAAAGATAATCGAGGCAACTCAAAGAGTTACTGAGAGATTTAAAAAAAGGGACCTGGTAGATGTAAGTGAGTTTAAGGATTTATGAGAGAGTTTTTGGTAGGAAACAGTACTTATAATCTTTAAATTTTCTTAATTGTAAAATTCTCGGCTCTCCTTCACCTGTAGACGTAAGCTAGTAGATCAAAACCTATAAAGTATATACTCTTATTCGGTTTTTTTCTCTTTTGGTTTCTCATTCATCTCTTATCTCTACGTGTCTCCTATTACGACATTCATTTATTTCTCAAATAAATATATCTGCTAGTACCTACAATGCATGCCATGTGATTTGATTGTGCCAAAATCCAATCGAAAGACCCCAAGCACCAATAGAAATGATAAGGTAGATGATGAATTGGAAACTTAGATGATGCCCACTTTACTTGGTTTCGTAAGAGAAAGTTCCTTATCCAAGCCATTGCTCTTGTGAGGATAGAAGGAGAGCTTGAGGGTTATCAGGAGCTATTTGGCTAAAGCTCTTCGACTCTCAAATCAGTAAGGGAAAAAAGATAAAGAAAAGTAAGGGTGGACCTTGCAGCTTTTTTGCTTGAAGGATATGAAATGGTTTTAGGGCTTACAGCCAATGAAGACAGAGGAGAGAAAGGCAGAGAAGAAAAAAAAATCTCTTCGCATTTAGGTGAGGTATATTCTTATAGACAAGCTTAAGTCTTGGTGCCCGAGGCTGCCCATGCTGCGATGACATTCCTTGTCACGATGTTGAGATTGGTCAATAGATGGAATTGCTTTAGCTACCACAGACCACACCTTCTGGTATAGGCATGTGCATGGATATGCTTATCATCTTATTCTGTCTATAGCTTTATTGGATTGAATGGTCAGAAACTCCATTGGTTGTGTTCTTTCAACATTCTCGGACCATTACAAGTATCAGTGGCCTGACTTGAGGATCATGTACCCTTTTGATGAAATACCAGCACAGTACCAGCTTAATTTGATTTGGCCCTATCACGAGTCACGAAATGTTTCCAGCAGCCTCTTGGAATCAAGCTGTGATGCATAAGAAATCTCTAGAAAGCTATCGACCACATGACTCTATCATGAGCCATGAAATTTAGTAATGCGACCATATGTACGCATACATACCACGTTTTCCTGCTTAGTTTGCTCCCTCCTTCGAGTGACCCAAGTGACGTGCATTACCCTGGTCTTATTAGCTGCTTTCACAAGTACTTGCAAGGAACATCATGTGCATTACTAATTTTTTCCAACATGGAACAACCCGTTTGGTGCAGTGGTGCATTGCATGGTGCCAGCTGCCTTAACAACCACTCTCAAGGATACGTGCACTGCTAAATCTTTAAAACATGGAAGTACTACATAAGAAATCTCTTAGAAGATAACTCACCACAGAGAAAAACAAAGAATTGTTGGATTATAATTAGCCATATCCTTCATAAGCAATAACCGACCCTCCATTCATTAACAGAGTTGAGTAACAAGTTGAAGAACTGAATTAGAGGAGGACGGCTAAATCACCCACCGACAGCAGCACTAGGGAATAGAATTCACATACGTTTTTCAATGGCAAGGCACAGGCCCATCGAGCCAAAGTTTACAAGTGGTAGGGTTATTTTTGTTCCCTTTGACACTACCACAAGATGCGTAAGCTAATTTATTCAAGTGGTTGTCTGGTGAGATCAACTAACTAGTGGCTTCAGAGCTGCAGAACGTTCCACTTCCTTGTGAGGCCAAACTCAAGACACGTCACTCTTAGAGAGAGAATCCATCTTGGACCATCCTAGCAGTGAATTTTGCATCAAAGATTTCACTTCAAATCCTTAGCGCTGTCTTCCTCTGCTCACATGGCTTGTCTGGATTTCCCTGGGCTATCGAGGCCCATTGGCCAGCATGACAAAAATCCGTGGCATGCACGCTTCTCATCTTAGAATTCGACCTCATGTGCACATGCTTCACCTCGAGGTAATTGCAAGGTATATTCGATACGGTGTACCCAGTAGAATGTCAAGCTTAGCTTCGGCAAATCCAACTAATGATCCTACTCTGTCAACTACCATTCCTAGAACTTGGAAGTCGTCAGCATTATTATTTTGTACTCGGTTAGTCGCAAAGATTTTTCTCATGTACTCGGTCCACGACTTTGGGCTGCCTTGTTCATGCCTCCTCCTGCCGAATATGACTTCCTCCACCATTCCAATTGTGAACTAAACTTCAAAGTCTCAATTCTTTTTGCAGTGTCAGTTGGGTACAACAGGCCATGGAGGCTCAGAGCTGACTCAACTTCGATCCAAGCCAGCCTCAATTGTTAAAGACCCAGTTTATCTCTATGGGTCAGATATGGTTTGATACATCTGGAATGAGCCTCAATCAACTCCCCACCAGACCAAAAGCCAAGTCAAAAAGTCTCATTTGCTCCATTAACAACAGATCACAGCTTGCTGAGCAACTCAAAGCTTCTAGCATTCCATGTGGAATGGTCACACAT
Organism: Metroxylon sagu; assembly: GCA_017589505.3. Lineage (NCBI taxonomy): Eukaryota > Viridiplantae > Streptophyta > Magnoliopsida > Arecales > Arecaceae > Metroxylon > Metroxylon sagu. The sequence continues at coordinate 822,287 of JACVBY030000515.1, read as the reverse complement.
TTCCTCCTTTTTACACTCTTCCACCTTCCAAATTGAGCTAAGCCAGGCAAACGTGGGCTTGGTCCAAAGTCCGTCGCAGAATGCAGGTTCCCCTGTTACACGCCAAGGAAGAAAAATTTCGGTGGGGCAAGACGACAATAATGGCTGATGGCTACCACAGTCGGCAACAGGATCGTCTACGACCGCGCATGTGATCAAGGAGATGCCGAGTCTGGTGGAGAGAGCTACTCTTAAATGCAGCCAAATTTGCTTGAAGAATTCTGCAGCGCCATCGGAAAAAGACCTGGTTCCCTGCCTCAAAAGAGTTCTTCGATATCCAGCAGCTGTGGTCCACCATCCCCAGAAGAAGCAGCCCCTGTCTCCCTGATAGTGGATAGAACCATGGCAACAGCGTTCGCGGACTGGTGGTTTGATAGAGGATCAGGACCATATCAGATCGTCAAATTTGTTAGGCCAATGGTTGTCCCCATCATCAACCTGAATTCTTTTGGTAGATGTTGATCACAGAGGCTGCTCACATGCGTGTCCAAAAGTTAGGTTACCAAGTCTGACCATGTTGAGCCTCCGATCGATCTGCTCTCGTTAAGCTGCAGCCAGATAATACAAAGCAACAATTGACGCCTTCACCATGCCTGTTCCAACACATGGGACATGATAAGCTTGTGGATTGTGGAGGGATTACGTGTTGTTTGTGGAAAAATATTGCAGCCGCCAATGCTCATCCACACACGCCAAAAACTTAGATACCTATAGGAATGGCAATTTCAACATCAAAGGACGGTGATCTTGTTTTACCCGTTCCATTATCTTTTGTAGAAATAGAGACGGAATTTATTTTCATTCTGACCGATCATAACAAAAATAGATATATCTTCATCTCATTTCTGCTCCATTAGCATCCTAATTAAATACTATGATATCTTTATATATTTCAATAAAATTTTAATTCTTAAATTTATTTAAACTTTTAATCATTTTAATGGTAATCATAAATTTAAGTAATAAATGTAAAATTTATTAAACTGCTTAGTGAGAATAATTTTAGTTATAATAGTATGAGAATGAATATTTATCGTTTCATATAGGAATAAAAGTGAAAAAAAAAAATTTATAGAATAAGATGAGGATAGAATTTTTTTGGTTAAAACTGTCACGTTGATTCTTAGAAGGGTTTTTTCGGTCACCTTTGTAAAGTGCCTGCCACAACGTATGAGAGCGCAAGACGTCCTAACAAGTGGGACAATCTGGGGAAAGCTGCAGCATCTGTTTCAATTCACCATGGCGACGAGGCTGACGGTGGTGTGGCTGAGATAAGCAACGCTATTCATGCGTATTTAACAAAAAGTTCTTTAAAGCCCTAGCCTCTGTTTGCTTTTCAAAGGATAAAATAAAATCTCATTCCAAAATATAGCTAATTTCATTGTAAAAAATAATTTATTTTATAAAAAAATATTTTTATTTTTATGCTATTGAATTATTTTTTAAAAAATTTTTATCTAATAATAACTGTTATTTTTTTAAAAATATAATTATTTAATCTAATTTATTACCTTATTCTTCGTCAAACATAGAAATCGATAATTTTTATTATATTTTATTTTTTTATTATATTTTATTCTTTTATTTATTTTATTCTATTCTGTTTTGAGATATCAAAACGTAGCCTTAGTTTCTTTTTTCAAGCTATAGGATATATTCTAAAGGATACTTGGCAACGTATCATTTCATGGATCAATGAGGAAGTTTGAGGGTATTATGAACATGGTAAGAAATATCACTTGTAATCACATTTTTAAAGAAGGAAATCAAACAATAAATTCTCTGAGGCATAGCTTCTCTGAGATATTGGTTATCTCCTTTTAACCACAAAAACACAATTGGTGTAAGCATTGCTCTCGTATTAATTATCTTGACCATAGCTATTATCTGGATAAAATTCAGAGCAAGAATGTGCTCGAATTGAGCAATGTATTTGACAATTTAAAGCAAGATAGCGCCGGAATAGGCTGCATCAGGCTGGCATAATCAAGTATGATAATTTGACTTAAACTGATATTAGCTTGTTAGCCTAATACTTGGTATAGACATCATGTAAATTGGTGGTATAATTTCTATTTTATAGATGAAGGAATTCCAGAGATTTGAGAATCTCCCTCACTTTCTTCCCATTCTTCACCTCCTCGTCTTCCTAATGTCATAATACCTCATCAGTGCTTATGTCACTTCATAGCTTTTCAAATGAAAAAAAGTAGAAAAATAATTTTGGGCTTAAAAATCGATCAGGCTCCATACTTGATGTGAGTTTTAAACACCATCTCACGTTTGCAACACGAGTAGATTTTACCTTGTTATAGAGATAACCTGAAGATCTTCTATCAGTGTTGAATATTTCGACCAGGCCATTGTCAACCTGGGCTCAGTTTCAGACGTTTCAGGACCAAACTTGGGCTTATTCAGTCACACAAAACATGGATCATTTCCTAACCAAAACTGGCCTGCCTGACGGAATCCCTCCCTATTATGATCTTAGATTCAAGCGTCAAATGAGATGCCGGTTCTCTCAAAGGTCTGACATGAAAGATTAAACCAGTCAAAAAAAAATGTTGAAAATTAAACCAAGCTCGGAATTCTAGTTCAATTAGTTCTTATTTGATTAGGACTACTTTGCTTAATTGTTAAGAAGTTCTTCTTTTGGTACAGGAATCTATTTTTAGATTTTTCTTTAGCCTATAAATATGAATGTCTAAGCTATTGTTTGTAAGAGCGTCTGAAAGCAGCATATGAGGACTGCAGCAGTGGTTTGCCTGTTGAGAAACAGTCTGATGAATTTCAGTTCATTAGCAAAATAGTTTTTTTTTTTATTATTTTTGTGTTGCCTACAAAAATAGAGGAAAGAATTAGGCGAGAAACTAAAATCAACACTTGAACATCATGTTACAAAATTTGTTCAGGTTGCGTCTGGTGAAGGTCTCAGGCACCAAAAAAAAAAAATCGTAAAATTTTATTGTTGCACATCTTGCAATGAGGTGAAAAGAGTTTCCTGATAATAAATGAATCACAGAGTCCGCATAGAATGGCACTTTCAACTCTTTGATCCCATTGTTGGCTAGCACGAGACTTCGTCCATGGATCAAGGGGGACTCTTTGGGTGGTTTGGTGTTTGTGGCTTAGCCTCCCAGAGTTCATTCTCCCTATCAACAAATCTGCAAGAGTCCATCACTAGGAAAGTTAAGAAAATTTATCAATAATGGCTTGACATTGGGAATGCTTGAACTACCACACGAGCAAACCAAAAACCAAACTAAACTCATGGAAGAGAACATAACACACAGCTTTAGCCATGTTTAGTTTCCATCAGAATGGCTCTGAAACCAAAGTGTTCCAAGTTTTTTCCACATCCTGGTTAGCGCTTGCAAACCATTTGCATGACATAAGCACTGACCATGTGGGAACATGGCAAGAAACGCAGTTCAGACTTGCAGCCGGCTCATGCGCTAGGACAAAGGCATGCACATTTTGCTGAGGCTACCAGTGGACACCCTCAAAGAATTTACCAATCACACAAGTTGGCACCCTCAACCCAAATAAAGCTTGAATCAAAAATGTGATGATGCCCTTAGCTTAAAGCCAAACTTAACTGAAACTGACTCACCAATGGCAGATGTAGCATTATGAACAGAAAGCAAGTTTCAGCCAGATCCGGGTCATTGAAACCAAACACCCAGAGCAGTCATGAACCCTATTTTGTATGGTTGCTGATGCTGGATACTTGGATGCAAATGCAACTGCAAAGCAAAACTAAAGATTATGATAGTATTTTAATCTTCACATAGCTAAATGGCTCATATCATAAATCAAAGCTAAATGGTATTTCACAAACTTCTCTATGCCAATTGTCCGTTTAATTATTCAGATTATTATCTTGACTCCATGCCACTTATTGTCTTTAACAAGACAAACAAAACTGAAGATTACAAGCATCACAATGGGTCCCACAGATGGTCGTGCAGTGTAATTTTTGCCAGGTGATACCATGTTAAGTAACCAATTAACCTCAAAAGCTCAAGCCAATAGGGTTCGGGCTCCACATGAGAAGAGTGTTTAGGCTAATATATATTGTTAACCCCTTTTCCATCAACATAAGCCTCTGGGTCAATTGGTTACTCGACGTTCCTTTAATTGAATAATCCTGTTGAAGTACCAAGTCACTCAATGAGAAACAATCAAGTGAAGGTGAAGTGCATGTAATGTACTATAGAGAGATAATTTAACCTTAACGTAAAGATTATTTAGAGCTGAGAGGTTGCAAACAAGTTCAACTGAAGAGCCTCGCTCTATATAAAAAAGTGCACAAGAAAAGAAGAACAATTTGTCTCTAGAACAATGACATTGCAAGTATGGTATGATCCTTGTCACGCCAGGTCTCTCAGTCCTAGTCATTGAATGGCTAAAAAAATGTACTGAAAAGGATTTATAGAAATTTTGACTTCTATTGTATTACTCCATAAATAAAATTTTGAAGTCAGGTTGGTATAACCACTCTTCTAAAAGTTCTTGAACTTTGATATATCATAATTTGACTTATAAAGTTAAATGGATATAATCCATTTTACCCAGACACTTTAGTTCATCCCAAGTAGCAGCATCTGACGCTTGGAAATGACCATAGATATAACATTTGGGCATGGATCCACAATAAGTATAAACACACGTATTAGCAGGAACTGGCACTTGGATAAATACCAGCATATGTAACCTAGAATAATCACTTCTGATCATATTATTCTTAGTTGAAGGGCCCTTATGTTTGGAACATTAGCCTTCCAAGCCAGCAGTAATCAACTTGTCAAGCATATTATAGGTAAAAAGGGCAATCTTTACTAGCATTCTTGTGAGCTCAAGCAGTATACTTGTCACTCATTCACAAGACTTCTGTAGCCATGGTATCACCTACTTCAATTCTGAATTACTACCCTAACATAATTGGCATCGTGTTTTCTGATGTATGCAAGTCAGTTCTTTCATGGTTTGGGGCTCTGAGCTGCATCAATGTCACCTAAATTTAAATTCTTGTCTAATTGTAAATATTGGAATTTATGTTACTGTTTGGACAGAAGGGAGAAAAAACTGTATCCAGTTGATATGATCAAAAAAGAAATAGCAGATCAAGCTTTGTTGCCAATTCATGATGGAGTTTCAATTTTCAAGGTATAATGCACCATGGTGGAAAAAGAATTTTTTTTTTTTTTTTAGAATCTTTTGCCACTTCAACCAAAACGTTTTGACGATGCCAAATGTGCCAATTCATAAAGAGAGGAACTAACTCTGGCAATTCATAACAAGAGCAAAAAGCAACGTGATATCACGAGCTGCACCAGTTCCATCGGTTGTGCAGAGGAGGGCACTAAGATCCGGATAAGCATAGCGAGGGAGCGAGGAGTGAGGGAGGGGCTTTTGACTTACTATTGTAGCTAAAAGAATTGCACAAGACCACCTAAGAGGGAGGAAGTGAGGAATCTAATTCTGGAGCCAATCAGAGTCGTACCAATATTGCTCGCATAAATCTATAGATGACGCTAATCTGATAATGCTTGAAGTACGATGGTGGAACCTCATGCATCAATAGAACAGATGATGAGGATGACAATTTGAAAATAAAATCAACAATTAGTCCAACAGCAAGAGTTGAGATGTCTGCCTCTAAAAGTGCCCTGCATCAACAAAGGGAGAGTGCAAGGAGAGCCATAGTTTTCCGATGAGGGCCCTTCTATTTTCAAGTCAATGAAGGAAGACGATGAGAGTAGACATAGTTGAAACTTGTAGCCTTTAAATTTATAGAGAAAATAAGGAGTAATGGAGATGAAGGGGGAATGAAGTACTGCCTCGGAGGTTGGAGATGGGTTGCATAAGGGATTGTGGAGAAAGGGTGTCAAAGCCATTCTTTTGCTGTGGTCTTGCACCTTTCCTTTATGGATGAATTTTATATCTGATGATAGAACGGTACATATCATCTATATTGTGGATCATGTGCTTCATCATGATAAGTCTACATTTTTAATGGTGTTGCACCAGTGTTATAGACCGCATTTCCTATAGATGGGTGTCTGTTTCTCGGTATGCCTAGACATATGGGTCTTATTTTGCTGACCTATCGGTGAAGCACCTCTAAATTATCCCAGCAATCTACTTTTGGTGGTGCTGACGTGGAATCCATGTGTTGTTTTGCTGGAGTTTGAAGAATTTTACCTACTTAGTAACAATAGCCTATCTTTGTACATAGGCTTAAACTGCTAAAAAATATTGCTCGACTGATCTTGACCGCAATTACTTTATTTGAAAAGACCATTTCTAATCCACATTGTTATCATTGTTGCTCAACTACATTTTAGACCAAAGCAGAGTTTGCATCTTATATTTGGTAGGTTTTTTACTTTTAGCATGTTACATTTTAATTTATCAAGAAAAAATGTATGGTTTCTTAAAACAGACAGAACTTAAGTGCGATGTATTATTTGCGTGCCCTTTTTATTATCTCTTCATCTTTTTCTTACTTTTTTTTATTTTTTTTTTGTTCTTCTCTATCTTCAGCTGATGCTAACACAGAAATTGAAATAGTGCTGAAAAATGAAGGGTGAGACAAAAGGAACCAGAGGGCATACAAGTAACATACCATGTATGAGTTTGGTCAATTTTTAAAGCACATAAACTCAAGGACTCTGTGCTCTCTCATGGAACAATCATTAATAAATATATGATGATACAAATGATATGCAATAAATGTGACATTAAGCTAATAGCGATGTAAGTGAAGCACATATGGCAGAGATAGCATACAACAAACGAAATTTTAGACTAGTCAGAATCACGGGAGCTAACCAAAGCACGCCCTGCCCTTCGAAGCTCTGTCATGCGTCCAAGTTGCTCTGAATTATTGAAGCTCAGAGGCGACGGGTGGTGCTCGTGCTCGTGCTTAGTTTAGCTTGACAAGGGACAGGCGTTGCCTGCGCTCGATCTCAAGCATCTCGTGCCACACACGACCACCAGGCCCACGTGACGATCCTTTGCGGCCGAAGCAAGCTTGTGGCGAAGCGATGCAACGCGCCCCTTTGCATCGCACATGCACCCATCGATCAGACCACACAAAAACCAACGAATACAAGAAAGTAGGAACCGTACAAAGATATCGCAACGGAGCTACAGCGCTTAAAAAACGCCTCACGAACGATGCTGTCCGCTTCCTTGATGATGGTCGGTGATAAACATCGGCCGTCATCCTCATATTTTGTTCCTTTTGTCTTGACATGTCATCCCTTCTCAAGATTCCATCGCAACCTGCACAAAAAAAAAATATGTTTCAAATAGCAAAAGACTGTTAGATAGAGAGAACTGGATGACCTATGAAATCTCAATTATTTATATTATTAGATTTAGATCAGATTATTGCACTGGTGCAAAGAGAAACAACACAGGAGACGGTGGGTCTTCCATGCTTCATCCAATCATTTGGAGATTAAAAATATCCTGTCGCTGAATAAAAACACGAACAGATGGACGGCTCCGATTCGTGGGTCCCACGAAATCCGAGGGGCCGGAAGCCGGGGAAGACCAAAGGGGCTGCGCCGAACCTTGCGGGAAGTCCGGCAAAAGACGAGTGGCACGGAAACCGCCACGTCGGGAGTCGGTGACCCGATCCGAAGCGTAGCGCCGATCAGAGCTCCACAGCCATTCAGTTCGTACACGTGGCAAGCGGAGAACGAGGCGGAGGCCCGCCCTGGCGATATAAATCCGCGCCGACGAATGGACGGCTGAAAGGGGCCTCTCATGGGCATCGCATCGACCACCTATCTAAAAGGTTGCGTTACCGGCAAACTGGCGTCTCCCGGTTCCCCAGTCCCCATCTGTGCTCTTTTATAACCACCGAGACTGGTAGCGGAGACCAAGCAGCGGAGGAGAGCAGCTGGGGAGGAAGAAGTACTCCTCAATTTCATAGCTGACATTTATTCTAGCTAAAATTATATCGAAAAAGAATGCCGATTACCAGGATTGCGATCGGAGCGCCAGCAGAGGCGAGCCAACCTGATGTTCTCAAAGCCGCCCTCGCCGAGTTCTTCTCGACGCTCATCTTCGTCTTCGCCGGTGAAGGCTCCGGGATGGCCTTCAGTAAGTCGACACAGCTCTCATCTTCCCAAAAGACTTGATGCTAATCGTAAACGTTGTTGAAGTTTTGACATATAAAAAAGTCTAATGCTTTTTATCCTCTTCTTGGCAGACAAGCTCACAAACGATGGCTCGACGACGCCTGCCGGTCTGGTTGCAGCATCCTTGGCACACGCCTTTGGGCTGTTCGTGGGGGTGTCGGTGGCTGCCAACATTTCTGGTGGCCATGTGAACCCGGCCGTCACCTTTGGCGCCTTCATCGGTGGCAATATCACTCTGCTGAGAGGCATACTCTACTGGATTGCACAGTTGCTTGGATCGATCGTTGCCTGCTTGCTTCTCAAGTTCGCCACCGGAGGATTGGTAAGCAGGAGATCATTTCTCGTAAAGATCAAATCGACGGGTTTAATGACTGAGTCTACTATTAAATTAAATTTGTGCTGTTATGCAGACAACTTCAGCCTTCTCGCTGTCCACAGATGTGAGCGTGTGGAATGCTCTGGTGTTTGAGATCGTCATGACCTTCGGCCTAGTGTACACGGTCTATGCTACAGCATTGGATCCAAAGAAGGGCAACCTTGGAGTGATCGCACCCATAGCTATCGGCTTCATCGTGGGTGCAAACATATTGGCTGGTGGAGCATTCGATGGGGCCTCCATGAACCCTGCGGTCTCCTTCGGCCCTGCGGTGGTCAGCTGGACGTGGGACAACCACTGGGTATACTGGGTGGGACCTTTGATCGGTGCGGCAGTGGCTGCTGTGGTGTATGATGTTATCTTTATCGGCCAGGGCACACACGAGCAGCTTCCCACCACGGATTACTATGGGGATTAGAATCCCATCCCTATCTCGGTGTCTGCATTCAGTCAGTTTATCCAAGGCATATGCGGTGGAGGGATATAATAATGGGAGGATTGGTAATTGTTGTTCCTAAGTGAAGTGGAGTGCTCTGTTCCTTTTTCTTTCTTTTTACTTTGTTGGTGATTCTCTCTTTCTTTATTGTTCTGTTTAGGGGATGTAAGATGTCATTCAATGTGTATCAATGTCCTGGTAACTTCCTATTTGGGCGATTTCAATTAAATCAAATGTTTTCAGTTCGAACGTCTATTCTCTGAAAGCGTGTGTTCGAGCAATTAGGATACAGAGCCTTGATATACCGACACGGTTGAGATCTGGACAACTTGCTGGTTTATTATCTTACAGCAATCTATTGTATGCTGCATGACTAAAGCGCTTACCCTTTTACCGTCTGCTTGCTTGTGATAAAGATGCTTTTAGTGAGATCCATAAAGTTCTCTTTGATCTTATGATTCATGCATGAAGGCAAGCGCCCCTATAATATTAGCTTCAATATGGATCTACAGGAGAATAAAATAAAAAACCACCTCTATAATTTCTTGATTCATCTGCACATATGTTTCAGTTAGGACCCTTGTTTCTTTTGTCTCCACCAAAGCTCAAAGTGGTTACAGAAAAGATATGGTAAAAACGTTACCTCTGAGTTATTATGATTCCCTGCATTCTTTTGATTGGAGTCCTTCCCACTGATCTTTCTCTACAAGCACCACATTATTTCTACAAGGGGACGACAGAACAAATTTCTCAGAACTTCTCACTTGAGTTACAGTTCTTCAACTTATCTAAAAGAAATATGTTCATACTCTCATGATGCTTCGTCCAGGTTTGATGTATTTACTTCTCTAGTGCAAGCATAAAAAACATTGATGGCCATGAAACGATAAGAAGAGGCCTTCAATCAGCAGACATGTTCCAGGCGCAAAGCATAGATCCAATGAAACAGCTTCTTCACACTGACCCTACTGAGAGAAACAAGTTTATCTGTTCTCTCTTGGCACGAGAAGAGCTTGTTGTCTATCCTTGACATTCACCTCGGGAAATTTCAAAACCTTTACCAAGTTGAAATATGACACCAGAAAAGCAAAACCATTGCCAGAATCATAACGTGCCCTGTTACATCCACCTTGGGGTTTGATTTGTGAATCACGCATAAAAATTTATTCTGGTCTATGACCTTACCCACCTCTCCCATGTTTACCTTTGCCACTAAATTCCATTCTCCAAAAATAAATCCAATCCAAGTTCCCTATGGATCTCAGTCTTATTGTCAGACCCATGTGTTTGATCTTGAATGAATACTTCTATATCACTACCACTATCTCTCGCACTTGTTTTGCATTACCAGCCACTTCAAATTGATCCGTTACGTCTCAAAAAGTGTTGCCCTCCCATGTCAGCTAAAGGAAAAGGTAGCTCTAGTTTGTCAGTTCTTGTCATATATTTATGTAGACATCAATTTCTACATTCCCTCTCATGCACGTGTCCTCCTTAAATGTTATCAATGAAGATGAACCAATCGCAATAAATCATATGCAAATAAAACAATTTGATTGCAATAAAGTTTTGGATGATAAAAAATGACAGCTTTTAAATGAAAATTTATGATAGTAGAGTAATTGTCAGAGTGTCCCAGAATCTTATAACGATTAACAAAAGGGGAGGCATCGGCAGAGGGAAAAGAAAAATTACTTAGCTTTATCTCTGCACAAATTTCGATAATGAGAAGGAACCACAAGAACTAGTGGATGCTGGCAAGTATGCAGAGCAGCTTATAAAAGCCACTCAAGGACAAACAGAAACAACATCATGACAATGTAAAAAGCATTCATTATGCCAGATAAATTATTCAGCTCCTGATTAAAATTACAGGTAGATTAAAGGCTGGTTTTCAAGATGTCTTCTTAAAATATGCCATTGTAGACAGAAAGCAGGCAACAGTCTAAGCAACTTAATAGCTAGTGACATTGTATATCTGGCATGAACATAGCAATAAATCGGTTTCTCTGTATGATGAGTAATATCTATTAAACTTATATACATTCCACAGAATAGTAGATAAAGAAAGAGATTGTGAGAGCTGTTTCAAGTGCTGTAAATGTTACCCCATCATAAATACTTTTGTTGTGGATATTGAAGATCGTATAAAATTCTCCATCTAAATTTCCCTTTGTAAAGTAAAACAGAGTAGTTGCCTCAAAAAGTTACACCTCCCAAAAACCTGAACATGGATGAGTTTGATACTAATCTCATGGTGTCTGACCTTCTGAATCAATATCGTGAAGGGGATCCTTAGAAGATTGCTTTGCTTTTTCCTAATGATATTGCAGCCTGTGTTATGGCAATTCCAATTCATATCAGGCTGCGTCTGACCAGATTGTATGGGAGAAGAATTAGTTCATGGGTGCAACTGAAGGAGATCTGTAGGCTGTTTCAGGAGTGTGCTGCCTCATCATCTTACTTGCTCCGACCACTGTCTAGGTGTCAGGGGCATTCATCATGCTTTATCGTGATGCCACTATGCCCAAAAAGTGTGAGAATCAACTTTAATGCTATCCGGTTTCAAATCCAGGCCACAAACCTTGATCATATTTTGCTTTCATTGTCTATGTGTTCAGTGTAGGATGACTGTATCACCTTGTGTTACACAGGATGGATGATTTGGTGTGCCGGGAATGAAAGAATTTTTCAAGGAAAGTATATTGTGCCCTCTCAGGTCTCTGGCAATGCTCTTCGAATGGCATGGAAAACAAGTCTGCTACTGATCAAGTTGAGTCTCGTGGAATGGCCTCCTATCTCTTCGCTTGTTAGTTGGACACCTCCTCCCTCCAGGATCACTAAAGATAAATTTTGATGGTGCAGTTTCTTCTTGAGGTACTGGAACTGGCTTCCTTGTTAGCGATCATGACATCTGGGTGCTTTATGCTATGTCAAAACAAATGCCTCCATGCTCTACCATTTGCTAAATTGCGAAGTGGCCTGGGAAGATTTAGTCACTGCCAATAAACTATTCCAACCTACGCATGTTATTCCTGAAGGTGTCTCTAGCATGGTTAGTGCTTGGATTAATGGCTCACTAATTAATTCCCATCAAACTTCTCCAAGGTTTTATGATATTCGGTACTTCAAAGGTTCTCTTTCTCAGCTCCAAGCTTGTCATATCTTTAGAGATCGCAACCAGCCAGTTGCTTGGCTAACTGGGAAGGGGTAGCTGCCTTATCTAGCACGTCTTGTATTTTCCTTAAGACAGTAATTCCAGCGAGGTCCGTCTCCCCTAATAATAATATGATAATAATAAAATCATTCCATAAAGCAACGCTTCAACGATAGAAATGCCATTCAAGGCACCACCAATAGGACACATAAAGGAGTATAACATGCATGAAGGCTAAAAGTTTCTCCTAGGAACATGGGATCAAAGCAATGCTTAAGACGTAACATCCACCTTCTTAAACTTTGTTGAGGTCCTCTATCATTCATCACTCATGGTTTGATGAACCCAATGGTAACTGGTATAAATATATATTACCATGAATTCAGTTTTTCTCCAGTCTCTTCCCTGTATATGATGCCAAATCTTTAGTTGCCATGCTGACCCAAAACCAACAAGAGTACGATCTACTCTACCATTGAACATTGTTTTTAAGTTGGAAGTCCATAGGCACGTCCTACCAACATTTTTTTTCCCCAACTCATTATCTCTCTACTACAATGATGTTTGTACTTTTTATTAGACTCTACAAGCATCCATGGACCATAAAGCCCTATGATTTTTGGTGTTTGCTTGGAAGCTGAGAAGAGTGCAGAACCAAAAGCAGTTCTACATCGGAATGCCCTGCAACATGACTCGGAGTAGGACTGTTGATCTTCTCATCATACAGACCTCGTCTTCCTTGGACAAAATTACAAATGCCATCAGTGATGGCATTTTCACCTTGTCTAATGAGATGAAATGCCAGAAATAATATGTGAGAGGTATGAAGCAATATTAGTGCTTCAACCTTTTGTTCAGGCCACGTACCAAATCTCACTAGAGAAGGTAAGGCTCAAGAAGACTTGAATCTCTGTTGCAAAAGAGGAGGACACTTAAACAGAGACATCTTTAAGGCTCTATCAGGATAAGCGGACCAAAATCATAGAACCAGTATTATATCACAAACAAATTCTACCAAAAAAGAAAAAAAAAGGAAAAAAAATAACAAACCTACCATGTTAGCTGTGGCTTAGTCATGCTTTCAGAGTTTCTGTTCGAGTTCTTTACCGTAGTTTCACAAAAGAGACCAAACTGCAGCCAAATCAACAACAGGTCAGTATAATGATAGATTTGAATGAGGTAAAATCCCTTTTTGTCCATTTTGTAAACAGTTTAAACCAGTGATTTTGTTTCAGTCAGGGCTTTTTTTTTTTAATACATTATTTGTCCCATGTCAGCTTATTGCCATGAATGATTTATATCTGAAGTCATGGAATACAAAACACAAGATTTAAACTATTCAGGAAATCATATTCCTCTAAAACATTTTGCAATATTTGGAAATTTCTACTCAGTGAGTATATTGAAGCATGGAGAAAGAGAGGATGAAGGGAGATGACGTGAAAAGGGTGAAACCTTCTCTATTTTACATGGAGGTGGCGCGGTCGCCGTCCTGGTGGCGAAAGCCTCCTTGAGGAAGAAGACAACGTAGCGCTCAAACGGAGAAGTGGGAGACTCCACCACCGCCTCCGAGGTCCGCGGCAAGAAGTTGGGAGAGAGGGAACTCGTCACCGTTCTCTTCGGCCCGGGGAACTTTGGATTCAGGTAGGCGTGGCCATGGCCATGAATTCAAGAGGAAGCGGACCGACGACGATATCATGGGACCGGAGCGACCGTGCCCAACCATAACACCATTTTAATTGAAGATAAAATTATACTTAGGGCCCTACCTTTTTATTGATTTAAAGGTTTTCCTGTATCATGTTGATCAGATAAAAATTATTAATTGATCCCCATGATTTTCAAATTTAAAAACTCATGCAAAGACACTATAAAGCATTTGGAATGGAGTAATCTGCCCAGCATCATTGATGATTCATAGAATTGAAATAGAATCATCTCGTTTGATTGAACTGAAATGATTCTATATGGCAATAATCCAAATTCACCCCCATCTCATACATCATTTCTTAAGGAGGTGATCCTATTATCATCCTTAAAGGTGATGATACAAGATCATCCCTACCTCATGAATCACCTCTCAAGGGAATGATCCTATCACCATTCTTAGAAGCATTTGGTATTGATATGCCTAAAATTATTAGTGATCCATGGAATGATGATGGGATCACCTCGTTTGGTTGTATGAGGTGATCCTACACTATCGGTAATTTAAAATCACCCCTACCTCATGGAACACCCCCTTCAAGGTGATTTTATTCCCATTCTCAAGGATGGTGATCCAAAATCATCCCCTTACAGTGATTTTGCATTAAAATTTATAGTCCAAAATACCTTCTATTTATAATAAATATATTATAATAGCAATAATTTATATATAGTATGATATATAAATATATCATCATATTGTTATACTACAATATAATTAATGCATTATATTATATTATAAATAGATTTGGTTACATTCGAATGTAGTCAAACTTAAATTCAGTCATCTCTCTTACCTTTGGATTCATACAGTTCACGAATTCCAAAGATAGAGAAAGTGAAAATGATGAGTTAACTTCGGGATTCGTATAGATCCAAAGGTGAGGAAGGTAATTAGATTCTATGATATAATTTTTAATTATATTATATTATATTATATTATGCTATATTATATTATAATTTATCAATTATAATATAATATAATATTAGTTTATATATTATAATATTTAATATAATTTAATATATCATATGATATTTTATTATACAGATTATAGTAATATAATATAAATATAATAGAGGTAATTTTGGTATTTTAAAGTTAGTAATCTTAGTTTTTCATAGCATACCAAATATGGTGATATTAAAACACTAGTGATCCTTGATCACTGAAGTATAATATATCAAACATGATGATTTTTGATCATTGGGAATCAGATTATCTCAGGATTAGGATCATCAGGGTGATCCCAAAATGGTTAGGAAATACACCCTTAAGGCTGATGATCCAAGATCATCCCCTTATAGTGATCTTGAGTTGAAATCTATAGACCAAAATACCCCTTATTTATAATAAATATATTATAATAACAATAATTTCTATATATAGCATGATATATAAAATTAATATATTATATTATTATACTATAATATAATATATTATATTATATTATATTAGTAATCTTTTATTTATAATATACTATATAAGATACAATATATGACATACCAAAACATGGTGCGATCCGTGGTAGGAGTTCTATACCTATTATTATGCAATATGTTTCCTATCTTGCATGCCTACATACAACATAGAATTATTGTTGGATTTCTCAATATATTTTAATCATACACGATGGTTTAGTATGGAACATATATATATATATATATATATATATATATGATGTGGTATATTATTTTAATTATGAAACGGTTTTGTTTTTAACTTGAGATATATAAGTATGATGTGGAATGTTATTATGATTATGGTATGGTTGTAGCTTTGTGTGGATATGAATTGTTATAATGTGGGCATGTAGACTAGTCATTAGATGTGGCAGTGGTGGCATCGGAGAAGAGCAATGTGTTGGAGAGGCCGATATGGAATCAGTCATGATCTATAGATATGACATGGCTATGTTTGAGATACCAGATATTAATGTTTATTATTAATACATGGTACTAGTTCTGATAGTGTTGGAGTGATTCCTTACTGACCTAAATTGGCGGCATCGGAGAAGGAGAGGCTGGTGTAGAATCAGTCATGGTTTATGAATATAACATGGTTTAATTTAAAACGTTGGGCACTAGTATAGGAACTAACCTTTGCGTATATATATCATCAAGTTAGGTTATTAAACACGGACTACTGTTATGAGATTTATCAGTATGTATCTTCGGTATATTGTTATGTATAATGATGATGAGAGTGACTCAGTCCAATGTCATGGATGGTTTGAGATTGTGGGTCTAATATTTACTGTTCATATGTGGTACTTATTTTGGCAGTATTTGAGTGATTTCTTATTGGTCTATACCGACGGCACTAAGGAAGGCTGAGGGTCGGAGAGGCTAGTGTAGGACCAGTCATAGTCTATGGATATGACGTGACTGAATTTAAAACACTGTATACTAGTATGGGAACCAACCTTGCATGCATATATCGTCGAGTTAGGTTGTTAGACACGGATTACTAGCATGAGGTTTGTCTATGTGTATATTCAGTATGTAAATGATTGTAACGTGGATATATGGTTATGTTGGTATTTTGTGATTTTAGTTTTTGATTATGGTTTATGTTGGTATTTGATTATGATTGATTTTATGGTTTTGTAGCTAGTTTTGTGAATATGTTAAGTTACTTTTCGTAAAAAAAAAAATTAATATATAATTCGTTCTGATTTTTTTGGTATATTCATAATGGTATATGTAGAATTGCTATTGAGCTTTTTAGTTCATTATCTCCCTTTATCATATTTTAGAAAATATGATAAGGCTTTTATGTTGGGTCCAAACTTAGGTATGGGCACTAGAAGTGAGGCTTAAATATTATTTTTTACATCATTTGATGTAGCTACTTTGATATTTACTCAAAAGGATGATATTTAGATGCTTTCATATACTAATATACGATATTATGACAGTATTTTAAAATATATAAGATTTTATTTTTTATTAATATTATTATAATTATTGTTATATTTTATATGTTAAGATTTAATAAGCCTGTGCATGTGTTTAGAATTTCCTTTAACAATGCGCGGCTGTATCATGGTTGTTCCTAAGCCGGGCTTCGGGTGAGGCCGCGACATAAACCTAGAGTACCGTGGACTCTTGATCGCTCCATGACCGTTAAGGCCCACAAGAATGACTCTAAGAACCTTCTCCTGAATTGAAGGAGTCCGATTTACCCATTTCGTCAAATAGGGTGGTCTTGGCAGCGGTTGCATCGCGGAAATTGCGATCGATTACCCTATTCTTTTCTTTTCTTTTTTTTTTTTTTTTTTTTTTCCGACTGTGGATTCTTCTTGCTCTGGTTTATTGATTTCCAATCTTTGACGACGTTTTGAGTCGCAACGGGGATTTCTTCTACCTTGGATCGAAAAGAATGCAGTTTCCTTATTTGGTCTAATAACGACGGCCTTAACTGTGATTTTGTCAAGGTATGCGATCGATTCCACGTTTCATTCTTCTTTCCTTGACCATGGATTCTTCTTTTCTTGGTTTCTTGATTTCCGTGACCAAGGATTGTTCCTGGATGTTTTCTTGATTGTTTCCGTAACAGCGTTTTCAGTTACCCCTGATCAGAAGCTGAAGCTGTGCGATGGAAACTTCGTCGTTGATTCTGATGGCACGATTTTGTAATGTCGGGGACCAAAGGCATGGATAAGTCCATGAGGATCTTCAATGGCAGTGAACCTGAGGTAATCTTTCACCTTAGAATCAATATTGTCAATTCTAGCTAGTTGAACAAGAAGAGAAAGTTCAATGGCAGTGAATCTGGGGTAATCTTTCACCTTAGAATCAACATGTCAATTCTAGCCAGTTGAATAAGAAGAGAGAGTTTTTCGACCACCCTTAACCCTTCCTCCTCCTGTTAGTATCTTGAGATAGGTTTTTCAATTGCTTTAAACCAGGGAAAAAAGTTTAAAACTTAATATATGCATCATCTTTAGAGTCTCTTTCACTTTCTATCATTTGTTTCCGAACTGCTTTAAGCATACGGTGGTCAAAACGATCTGGCTAAATCCATGCTTGTTCGATTTGATTACAACTGATTGAAGTGACATTTCTTGCAAGTTGGCAGTAGAGAACTTATACCATATAGTCACATTTTGGATGTTACCTAGGTTCAACTGATGCATTGGCATGCAGATAACTGTCAGCCAATAATTCCTTTGGATCTTTAATCTGTTCAATAGATCTCTTTATTTACTTGTCATTGACTCTCATTTCTTCTGGAGCTTGCTATATTGTCATTGCATATCAGGGCCTAATATGGTCTCTAATTTTGCCAAGAAATATGAATATGTTTAGATATTTGTCATCTTTTCATCAATTTGTGGCTGTCCAACCTTGTTGTTTCTTCTAATCATGGACATGGATGTGTGGTAATGGTGTGATTGCTTTGCCCATTTTGTTGCTGAGCTTGAAAATCTGCATGGTCACAAAGGTGTTATTGCTGGTGATTCTTAGTGTATTAAATAAGTTATTACCCATATTACACAATGTGTTTCATATATCACTGTAATCTGCTTCTAGGGTCATCAATTTAAATCAATATTGTTGAGGTAAAGCAGAGAAAATGATGAGAAGGTAAGCTGAGTTATGTTTACTGAATATATGCAACAGAAAATCAAAACAGAGATACATAAACATGGTAATTGTGAAAAAACTTACTCTTTGCTGAGAAAGATATATTTCGTTGGTCCTCTTGTGAAAATTTGGCTCTAATTGTTGGATCATTCTTGCATATATAACAATGAAAAGCCAAGAAAATTGATTTTATGATGCTAAAAAACTCAAATATTCAACAATATCCTCAAACACCTTACCTCACCATACTGCACTATGGTATATCCATCGAGTTTTTTAACAGCCACCAAGAACATCAAAGCTGCATTGTTTTCATGCATATAACTGGAATGTTAGGGTGGGGAGGTGGTTGTGACAAGGTTTCAGCCTTGGAACTTATAGTTTAAGAGGACAGACTTCAAAATATTATACTACAAAAATTAGAATTGCATTCTCCATCTATTACTTATGAGGCAGGGGATTAGATCTCATTTAATTGTTTCTTTCTCCAATTTTCCCCTTATTATTTTCATGTTTCCCTTTAAAAGAAAGGTATATGGAGATTATTGGCATGTTTTATCACTCTTTCAATCCGCAAAAGATTTTAGTCCTGTAATCAACCTTCATATGTTAAGAATGCCACCTTTCATAGCAAAAGCATGCAAAAGAAAAGAGACAAGCACCATTGTCTTCAAGAATGGAGAAGAACACCATCTTCTTAAAAGAATTAGAGAGCGAAAAAATTCAAGAGAACAAATTTCAGTATTATGCTTAACCATCTCTTCCTATTTATGGGACTCCAGTCCCGATCTGCCAAAAATAGTAAACCAACTCGAAATAGGAAAACTCTTGAGAAACCTTATCTACCACTCAAACTACCTCTTCTGGTTTGATCTTGGTTGAAATTGGACTCTCTAAGCCTATTGAAATAAAAACTTTCCTAGGGTAGCAAGGTTAACTTTGATTGAAAGAACAAAATAAAAATGATGGAATTAGCCTTTAACTGATCCATAGCTTTTGACCATCTTGCCTTAGGCTTTGCATTGAATCCTAGATGACTTAAATCCAACTTATGCTTTGAAAATTATGCCCGCTTTTTCCAAAAAATGTATATTTTGGCCCCATAAACCCAAACCAACTGGCAACTTTGTGCACTCCAACTTCTCTGAGTAATCCAAAGCCACTTGCTCTACATCAACATGCTTCTATAATCTGCATTCTAATTCATTCACCATAATAAATCTATGGATCCTGGACCTCCTGGTCTAATTAGATTCTTATTAGGAGGGATAATTCTATAAGGATATCGGAATGCATACGACTTTGTATTTTGCAATGTAATGTTAATTTAGCCTACCTTAGAACTATGAAAAAGATTTTGCTAAGGAATATGTTTGAGCCAATAGTTATTATATTTTATAGTTTTAACTAACAAATGTTTCCCTTCTGGTGATGTAGTCAAGGTCCTATTTTATCTTTCATCACCAGCCAAGGCCTTCTCCTTGGACCAAAAGGATTCTGGTGTCCGTCAACTTGTCAAGTACCATGGTCTTGGCAATGATTTAATCATGTGGTCGAGTTCATTTTTCTTTTTCCTTTCTCTTGAATTCTTCTTGTAATAGTTTCTTAAGGAAAAGTTTTAGGTTGGTAGTTGTGATCATCTAAAGCTTAGAGCAACCTTTGGGCAGTAATATCCATCCCCATCTCCTCCCCCCCCACACCAAAAGCACCCCCTTCCCTTCCCCCCCTCCCAAAAAATTCTTTTGTTTATATTGCCAAATGGGTTTTTGGATCGCATTAAACCTGGTAAATATTTAGATAAATGCTGACACAAAGTGCTATGTTATTCTGAGGCCTAGAATTGCTTTGTATCAATTCAAGTATGTGTTGATCAATCAAATATTTGTTTAATAAATGAGTAACTTGTTAGCAAGGTTTTAAATCTCATGGGATGGGACTATCCTAGTTTTTTCATAGGACGGTGAACATCATCCCATGTTGACACTTGAGAGAGAAGGTGCCCCAAGATGTACGGATTGGAACATTGGGACGATGGTGAGACGATCCCATCTCGATACTTGGGAAAGTAACCCATTCTGTTGTCTTACGGGACATTCCATCAGGACCTAAAACATGCCTGTTAGAGTGCTAGTGGTACAAAATATTGGACTTAGAAAAGCTTCTATGCTTCTCCACCATAGCTGCTTTGATGGAAATTTTGATTTATTGCTGTTGTCTAGGGTTAGTGATGCCAATTTGGCCATATTAGTAATCATTAGAGAACAATCTTCTCTGGACCTCTAGTTGTTGATGCTAGTTTAATGCAGCCTTTCTACGTATCAAACTTCTCATTCTAGATAGCTTGCTATATTCCATTTTTGATATTGTATCAACATCTTTTGCTGAGAATTATGATATTGTTTAAATATTGGGTTGCCTTCTTATCATACCAGTGCATTTTGAAATTTTTTTGTTTACTTTATTTATGGGCATGAATAGAGAGTGTGTCCTAGTGCAATGATAAAGTTGTTTTATCATGATCAGGTTATTATGGGTTTAAAATATGAAAATAGACTCTTTGCATGCTAGAGGATAAGGCTACGTACATTTGACCCTCTCTAGAATTCACAGTGATAGGCATCTCGTGAAATGGGATGCCCTTTTTTTTTTTTATTTATGGGCATGGATATGTAGTGATGGTGTGAGCGACTTTGTTTTGTTCATTATTGAGTTTGAAAGTCTACATGGGGCTTGAAGATACTACCACTAGTGATTACATATTGGTATCCGTATGAGCATGATGTATTATTCATGAAAGTTGTAGATTTGAGCACTATGCTAAATGATCTTTTAGACTTTTGTTACATGCTTCCTTGTGTTCTAGTCATTTGCTTTAGATCCATCTATTTAAATTTATTTCGATGCAGGAAATAAAAGAAAAAAAGACAAAGACATGATTTCATGAGAAGGAGAACTGAGTAATCTTTACTGAATTTAAAGTAACAGAAACTCACATTAAACATAGGACAAATTTAAAAGATATTCACAATCATCAGGATGCCATTTGTTCCAGGATTTGCCATTCAATCTGAATTACTTAAAGCATATGTTGATTAAACTGATACTTGTTCAATTAACTGGTAATTATTAGAACATGATTTCTTTCAAAATGGTGGTAGAGATATTAGAAGGAATGATATGTAATTCTTCAAATGTTTCTATTGCTGTTGCTGTGGTTAAATTTTAAATTTTTCTACTTTTTTGGGCATAGTAGCCACTGTGAGAGAGCAATCTCCTCAGTTCCCTTCAATTTGGCCTTTTTACATATTTATTTAAATTTCATTCTGCAAAGGCTTGCTGTGATGCCATCATATCTAATTTCTTTTCATCTTTGCTAAAGGATATGATCCTTTTAGATATTTACTTTGACTTTATATCACAATGATGCATTTCAATTTATTTTTTCCAACTTTCCATTATGTATGGATCTCAAAATGTATGCCAATAGTAGGTGTTGTTTTGGCCTATTCACTGCTGAACTAGAAAATCTATATGAGACGCATGGGTGTCATTTCTACTGGTTTCATATTAGTATTTCTCACATGATACTTCTATTATCTGTAATAATGGTAGTCTCTTGCACTGCATTAAATATATAAGCATGACAATGGTGGAATTGTTAGCTTATTTTAGAGGAAAAAAATCACACCATGCTAAGAAGAAATCATTCAGCTCTGAAAAAATCTGTCTAGTCTTCACATCATGTGGTTAATTGATGAAGACAAGAGGACAAGAAATATCTTTTGATTCTAAATACCTCAAGTGTTTAAGAAATATCCTCTTTGGTTATCTTGCTGCTAGCCTCACCATACTATATCTTGTTCAAAAAGAATAATCCCTCTAGCCAAAAGCATTGAAAGCCATACTGAAATTTATGGATAATCTTGAGGGTGCCATTTGGCTTAGTTTATAGTTGCTGAGTGTTGGTTACTAGTAACCTAGGTTTGACTCTCATCCTCACCCCAATTATCCATGTGTACTGAAGACAAATATCATAACTATTATTTGATGAATGTGCACTGAATACTGGAAACAAGCATGCCATCAATTTTCTTTTCCATCATTTAAGTGCTTGACTTTTCCACCCATTGTTTTGCTTCCATTGAACTCAAATTAAAAACTAGGTAGGCTTTATAATGGTGAGTTATTGATAGTCCTTATTGTTGTTGCAGGTTGAATCATTATCCTCTCTTTCATGCAGAATATGACCAACTCTTTTCTTGTTGGCACCTACAAATGCATGTTTGAGAATGTGTTGCAGGCATAGTATGTTGTACCGATGCGCATTGCCATGTAACTAGACACATAGTACTATACCTGTACTAAATCGAGACTCCATATGGGAGGCATATCGAGACTTGGTATGCTGAACCAATTTGCATACCAAGCATATTGGCACCATACCAGTGTGGTACTAGTATGGTATCCGATATCGAGATTGTGAACCTTGGTTGCAGGTATGTCTTTCTCTATGCCTAAAATCCAAAGGCTTATTAGATGGAATCGTATCCCTGCTTATTTTCATTACAATCAGAGATTTTCTTCAGTCGATTTGGTTGCTATGGATGCTGTCTCCTCCATAATTTGCATTTCGGTAATGTTGCCAAGAAATTAAATCATTTTTTGATTGTCTAATATATCTAGAATAGAATGACATCTTGTGCCTTGATACAAAACTAAGTTATCAAGTCATGTAGAAGTGCTTATATAGAGGATATCTGAACATCTTGATTTTTTGTTGTGTATGTTTTCTGATGATGTGATTGTTGACAAATAACGAATTGCATTGTGGTTAATATTCTTTCTTATTTAAGGAAAAACTCAACCCTCTTATGTCAGAACTTGTGCAGTTGCGTGCTACTTTTTCCACTAGGTCATTCAAAAAAAAAAAAAAAAAAAGCTGTGTATGCAGTTTCTTAGTGTTGTTTGAATCCTTTTTTTTGGCTATTCTATCACCATTGATAACAGCAAATGATTAATATTCTTATAAACCAGATGTGTATCGTTGTTTTGCCTCTTGGGTCATTAGAAACTGAGCAGGGGGAGGAAGGCAACCATATCTACATGACAGGCTCTGATAAGTTAGCGTTTTACAGATTTATCTTCTTTAGCTCCACCATGCTAATGGGTTAAAATCTCAGCTCTTTGGGAAGAGGGTCAAGCAAATCCTTCCAATAACACATGTATGCCAGGCGACATGCATATCTATGATTAAGCTTTCAAATGGTTATATAATATTCAAATGATAACTACTGATCAGTTCATTGACATAGATTGGTACAATCAGTGGTTTTGGCCAATAAAGAGAGGTCTCTGCTGATAAACAATTTTGAACTTTCATTCAGTGCACCAATTGCAGTCACATGTGATGCTTGTTCAGAAAAACATGCTTGCAAACACAAATTAGATCAGTTCTTGACGTGGTTCTTGTATCACAGAGCACACAATTAGCAAAAGGGAGTGCAAAACTTGTTTAAAAATGTGCAATAGCTGGCAACTTGCTGCAGAAACTTTAAGATCAAAGCTTGCTGCAGTGTGAACCACCACAAAATGGGTCAACGGGAGAAATATCATCAATTGATGTCACTAGTATTGTGGTGATCCACATGCAGTGATGAGATTGATTATGCTTGACTTATACGAAGCAAAGTCATCTTAAATATTACACTGCTTATATTGAGAGTATTGTTTCTTGGCATGCACTATGATATCGTGATTGTTTGTATAAATATAAATGTTGATAAACACTAGATGTATAAATCATGCAGCAAATGTGTGGATTGGGATGATATCATTGACAACATTTTTATGCTGGGATGTGTGTTCGTAATTAGCTAACACACTTGAAAGCCTTGGGCCAAAAAAAAAAAACAAAATTCAAATTCATGGTGGATTACCAGTAGGATTTGCTAGGAGAATGAGAAAATGAAGATTTAGAAATAGTAACCCTACTGAAGGGAAAGGAGGCATGATAAGGAGCTAGTGTAGCATTTGGTATTAATTATAGAGCATAAGGTAAGATAATGTTGGTAGATAATGCAATGTTGTGTGGATAACCTGGCTTAAGCCTACTTTTATATTTTTATTAATGTTTTTATTAATGTTTGAGAAATATCAAATATGTATTGAAAAAAATGGTTTTCATAATAAGGAAATGAATGTTTTGAGTGACCCTTGGACCCTTCCAGATGAAGTAAGCGTTGATCTCGGCGGAGATATCCCAAGTTGAAGTCTTCATTATTTTTTTATGGTGGGTACTTGTTTTTCTTGACCGCAGTGGTCAGGTATGATGCTAATTACATTCTTTCCAAGTTCTATGAATTGGGACAACTTGATGGTGCACAGCCCTAACATTTCAAGTCCTGGTTCATAATTTAACATAATAGTATTTTCTGTCAGTAATATGATATCCTTTTTGCAGATCATTGTGGGACGGGATTGGGGATTTGCAGATTTATTGAGCCTTTCAGTGTTTTCGATGGATTCATGTCATCACCTAGTTTAGAAATAGCCCAATTGTGTGCCTACCACACCATCTGTGCTGTGGGTTTGCCTTGATTGACTCACACCATCTGGCCCAAGAATATCTACACTGAGCATCCAATCATAGCAAGATCTTGGATATATCTATCATGTCTCTTGCACATGATTCATTTTCAGAGAGGACCATGCTAGAGGGGCTGCCAAAAGTTTGATTTTGTGCAGTTTTTCAGAGAGTCATGGCAGCAGTACTGAGAGATTTGAAATTGGGAGTTTGACAAACCTTGTAAACACAAGTTTCTTATCCTTGAGAGATATTCAATCTGACCCAGGAACATGATTTTTTCCACGTTCTGCCTAAAAAAGGTCCCATCTGCAAATATACAGTTTTACAACAAAGTCTATGTGCTTAATTTTAGCTTCAAATTTATCTTAAACTTAAATTGCTATATGTTTCAACAAAATGAACTAGGAGGAAGTCAACCTAATTAATCCCTTTGTCTATTTTATGGTCTTTTTTACTTTGTCTTATGAAACCAGTGTAACTGTGTCTCTGCTGGCATCTACTAGCCTGCTTGCTTTTTGTGCTAGTACTGCCTTGAAACCATTATGTCATTGCAAATTCTGATTAGACGTTGCTCTCTGTATTGCTTATGTATTCAAGTTTATGCATGCATATGCATGTATGCACACACATGCAAAAACATAAGTGGCATGTTTATCTAGTTTTGCTTTTTCTGGAGGTGCTATCCATTGTTTGGAAGATCTTACTAAATGAAGCTATGAATCTGGATTTCACTAGCATAAATATTATACTGGACTTTTTCCTGGTTAATGGAGTTTAATTTTGTTTTCTTTTTTAATGTCTTTCATTTATCTGATATCGTATCTAACTTAAAATGTCAAAATGTCCACCTCCACTGCTGCAGTGGCAACAGAATCTTTCATAATGTGGAAAAGATAATATGTTTTGACTTTTCAAGTGGCCGGACAGATTTGTATCGGTCGTGTAACCACTTACATTTAAGATATGCCGATATTGATGTGTTGAGATATCTCTCAATATCAACAGCATTCACAAATGAAGCTACTGACGCGTGCAGATCAATGATGTAGTGCCTGTGCATTCGGGCACACATGTTAGATAAGTTCACATACATTTATAAAATTCTGTGGGCATTGGCGTGCACGCATCCAAAAGCATGGCATTGGCATAAATGAGTGAGACCTGGATGGTTTTTGTGTCAGCCACTTATATAAAATAATGGGATAATATTGCTTTTTTGTTGTTTAGGCTAATGCATCCACTTTAGTAACTTTTCAGCAGTGTGGAAAAGTGAGGATGCTTTTCATTAGACGTATCTTAACTTGGGATCAGGATATCTATTAATTTTCTTAACAACTAAGGAGGATTGTACCAAATATCCAATAAGTCACATGGGTCCTGCCTGCTGCACACCTCCATAATCTTCAAATATATGGGATAGGATATATGGGCAAATGCTCACCAGATAATCTTCTATCCTTGGAAGGAAGTTTAAAAAAACTCAATGCTCTTGTCAATAGTTAAATGAATTATCCGGCCAAACTAGGAGATAACTTCGATCAATCCTGTCCTCGCTACATTGCTACAAGGCTGATGTTACTAAGTTGGTCGGACTTGAAAAAAAATATATCTGTATGCCAATGATGTGATATTTGACCATCTATAGATTAAACAGGTCTGGTTATCCTTGAACGTCTCATGCATGATGTGATCAACTTGTCTGTGAATGCAACAGGTATGATGTCGAATTTGGATAATAATCCTGAACAGTGAGCCTCATTCTATTTTATTTCAAGATTATTGCTCTTGGATTATGTATGAGTGCCATGTTTGGAGCATTTTTTAGTGTCGTGCTTCATTTCCTCCACTATGTGGGTCCAACTCTCTCTCTCTTTTCCTTTGGAGGCTGACATGAGCAGGCCAATGGACCACAGCCACCTTTAGAGAGAAATAACTCGAGCAAGTACAAGGACCACCATGTTCGCTTACCTATCATACCATTGTTTATTATCGTTTTGTTTATCTTCCTAGATGTAGATTCAGCTGCACACCTTTGAAGGTATCAGCTATTATCTTATCAGGTAATCTAAGCTCATTACATAGTAATCCAGACTAAAGGTGGAGGGGATTAGCTTTCCGCCCACGTAAACACAAAAAAGAATGTTAAAATTTTGTTGAGTTGCTTGGTCAAATTTTTGAAGTTGCTTGCTAACTGGCCAGAATCATGAAGCTGTAAAGGATTATTACTATAGAAACTCTCTTCATGATGATTTTGGTTGAGTCTCACTGGGGAGGGGAGGGGGGGGGGCGGGTGTGCAGCACGAATGAATGCAAGAACCGCCATGTTGTTTTCTTACTCATTTTAGAACTGTTCATATCATTTGTCTCAACCGACCAGATCTGGTTTCAGCTCTGCCTTTTCCATGAGTATCTTATCAGTAGTCATGGGTTATTCGGTAGGATTTAATATTTCATTGTTCAATAGATGCATCAAGTGTGATGGCAGTACTCCATTCTTTATCCCACTTCTTATTTATCCCAGTGCTGTTTAGAGGTATGCTTGCTTGGTCCAGCTACACGCTGTGCATGATTCTATATCTCTAAATGTTGATCTCAAGCTCCATAGAATAAAGACTGTATGGTTTAAATTTAAACTTTCAATTACTATTTCTAACGAGGACTAAGTCAGAGGAATGCGATGCACGTCTGAAATTGGCGAAGTTTTATTTGAAATTTGGGACAGCTTGGCTAAACCTGAATGAGGTCAATTGCGCAGTTCATTGCTGAGAGTGAATTATTGGTGGCATCAGTAGTACATGGGGCTTCTCTTTTGGGTACAGGTGTTAACAAGTCCTGGATATAGGATAAGACTTGTTAAATTGGAAGTGCTCGAGAAGAGATTCTCATACTGGGGAAGTTGGCCAGTGCTCTATGGAGCCAATCTTGACATAGTGTAGATTCATGGTTCATAAGCGAATGGTGGGGCAGGGTCCAAAAACAACATCATCTCTGGGAGGGACTCGGATGAAAGTCAAACAGGTTGCCACATTCTGACACCTCGTTATCTGCTCCCCACGCAAAGATGTGATCAGGACGTTGGCTAATTCTGAACCACATATGTAAATTTTTAGGTTATCTCCCATATTCCGAATATTCGAGACAGTGTATGCGCTCAAGTATGACACAGCTCCAATAAATATATATATATATATATATATATATATATATATGGAATAATTTACAAAATTAACTTGAAGAACAACACCATATTCAAATTAAAGAATGTTGCAAATATCATTCTTGTTATCTAACATTATTATAATAAGTATGCCGTTCTCTTCTTCTTTATTATTATTAGCACTATTATTATTTTTTTTATCACCATCATTGCTATTGTCATTGTCGTAGTCATTGTTATCATCTTATCCTGTGATGGTATATTTAAATCCTGAAAGAACTAAATTATTTATTTAGTACTTTCACTTTCCCTTTGCATTTATATTTGATCATATGAGGAATCCCTAGATGGAATCTAGTTGAAATAGCACTAATGATCCTTTCAATAAATTATAGAAAATAAATTTGCTACTAAATTTAGGCACATCTGGTTTCTATTATAAATTAAGTAGTTGCTTGTTTTCTTCGCACCTTTTCTTTCATTAGTAGATATGGTGAAAGTTTGATGTAAAAATTTGATTAAGAAGGAAAAATCAACAAAAAAAAAAAAAAACTTTTGATAATAAATATTTAGATTAAATCCAAAACACTTGCTTTTACCTTCATTTATGGTTGAAATTTCAATAGATTCGATCAGCCATAAAATTATTGTTGTTATGGTTGTTCCAAAATTTTTATTAGCTCTCTTCCATAGAATCTCTATTTTTTTTTTTTGAAAGTGGGATGTGAACCATTATCTATGATACAATTAAGGGAGCAAATTAAGCTAAGACAAAGTTGATTGCTTAAGCTTGATTTGTTGTGAGAAAGTGCCCATCAAGCTCAAACTAATTTATTTATCACCCGAACCGGATTGAATAAGATTTTATTGAGTTGAGCCAAGCTGTTATTTAATGATATGAGCTTGATATTTGCAATCTTGACATGTTTATGAGATGAACTTTGCGAAATACTCAACCCTATTCTTTTCCTAGTTGAGATGAGCCTGAGCTACTAACGAGCCAAGCCCCTGTGACTTATGAATGGCTTGTTTCATTTCCAGCCCTAGGTGCAGCATCTATATGTTTCCTGGATTAAATTCAAGATAAGTTATTAATTTTTAAGTATTTTGTTGTTATCGAAATAAAGCGATCATGTTCTAGTATTTAATAGAACAAAGTGGAATAATGAGTTAAAACAATCTTTATTTCATTTAATCCTTCTTTGATACCAAATCAAACGCAGAACCTGTTAATATGCCTGCCCTACATCAACGCCGGCCAACAGTTTATCCGTGCTTCTGTGGCCTCGGAGCTCCCAGTGTGTGCTTTTGTGCACTGCACTGGTGGGAGGGCGTAAAAATGGGTGACGTCGAAGGCAGGTATTTGCCTTCACCCTAAAATGATAAGGGTCGATGGGGCCTCTCTGGTGAAGCACTAGCTCTATTATTTTAATCACAGGATAATGCTATACTAATCGGAAACGGGGCCACCCACCCCACAAGACAAAGGAAAACGACGCCTGTAACCCTTGGAGTTGGAGCAGAACATTTCCGTATACCTTTTATCTACTTATTTATTTATTTCAACTGCCCTTCCCAACTCGCTTGGCCCGCAACCACTTCCTTCTTTTTTCTTTTTTCTTTTTTTTTTTTTTTAATCTTAACCGAAGATAAAATGTCCGATTTAATACGGATCTATTTCGTGCCCTCTTCTACTTGAAAACTTTTTCTACTACTAATCTTCTCATCTCCTTCTTGAAAACTTTGGACTGAAGTGAGAGTACAAGCGTGCATGCTTTCTAAGTTTAGGGAAGTCGTTGGATTCATTTTTACGATGAGATAAAAGCTTGCGTTCTCTTTAGAAGACTTTCGGTTGTGAGGCAAACCCTCCAGCCGGTCTCTTTCACGAGAACTTGGTTTAAGTGATGCTTGAAATGGGAGGTGGAGTTCCTATGATGTTTGAAACTTTTTTTTTTCAATGCACACCATGCAACAACCCAAGTCATAAGGCTAGGATTAAGACACCTCACCAATTCCTATCATGCATGGCTAAAATATTTCAATGCTCGGCATGGAACTAGCTGATTAGTTTTCCTCTCTTATAGTTGCTTGCTGTGAAACACACACTCTCTCTCTCTCTCTCTCTCTCTCTCTCTCTTACCAAAAATAAAAATAAAAAAGATATATGATGCAGATTTCTTCACTTCTTGTGTTTGATGACGTCTTTGTAGAGAACATGCCAATAGTCCACGAGAAACCTTTCTTGGAAAGAGAAGCTTTGAAGAAAGATGATGGCTTAATAACAATCCCTACCATATAGCAGGCAGGGAGACGACTGTTACAGTGCTATCAAGAGAGTTACCATGGAGAAGTAAGCAGCACATGAGATGGTTCGTCACATACAACAGGTTCTATTCATGATCATACTAACATCTTACAAGAGACACATGACACCATGGATCGTATTAAGGCTGTCGACACGGGTACGAAGATAGAGAAGAAAGCAAGCTTCGAGGTTCTACGACTCCCTGATGACATCGTCTCCCATGGGAGTGAACACTTTGAACTCCTCGTCATCTATCTTCCAAAGCGAGTCAGAGCAGTAGTCCCAAGTAGGAGATGGCACCGGGGGGCACACAAGGCAGCAAGCTTCTTCCTCGTATCCCTCGAAGCTCAACTCAGTGATCAACTCCGATGTGGCGATCTCGTTCCAAATCTGGTCCATGGGGTAACCCTTGGCGCCTTCTCCATTCTCCTCGAACACCGTCATCAGAGAGGTGCCTTCTACGACGCCATCCCGCGCTTGTTTCTCCACCCCAACATCTAATGGAGGATCATTGATAGAGGAGGAAAGATTACTCGACGACGACGAAGGCGATGGAGAGGATGAGGTTCTCTTCCTTTCCTGTGCTTCCTTTCTCATGTGGGTCCTCCAGTAGTTCTTGATCTCGTTATCGGTGCGGCCTGGCAGCTTCCGGGCGATGCGAGACCACCTACAAACAAGCACACCTAGTCTATATAATAAGAGTTCGAGCAGCAGCCATGGATCATGTTTGAAGCTTAATTAAGATCAATTCATTGGGTACAGAGTGAAGAATAGCTTTAAGTTGACTAGGAAAAGAATATGGTAGCGAGATAAGAAGAGAGATAAAGAGGATGAATTTAGATGAGTGGATCAAACCTATTGCCCCATTTGGCATGGAGCTCAAGCACAAGGTGTTGTTCCTGGGGAGTCATGCGGCCGCGCTTGAGACCGGGGTGAAGGTAGTTAACCCAACGCAACCTGCAGCTCTTTCCTGTTCTATTGAGACCTACAACCATTAAAACACACAGGTCAAACCGGTAACTTTCCTCTACCTCCCCTTTGGCCCAAGTGAGCCTACCTAGCACCCGCCACCGCGCAAACCTGACACCTTCGCTAAGTAATCCCAACGACGTTCACCGAACAAGCCCACAAACCATACCAGTTGGAGGTCTTCTTGCTCTGTCCAGGGGCCTTTCCTGGTGTCTTCTCTCGACATCACCTTACCTTACCTCACCTTACCTTGCCTCTCGCTTCTCTTCTTCTCTTCTTTTCTTTGCACTGCGTCTTCTCAGGCTATGTAGCCTTTCTGCCCACTCCTCCATTTTTATAGGCACCAGCAACGAGATGATGTCATGTAAAATTTCGGAAATCCAGGACATCATTTAGTCCTTTATGACATCCTCGTTAATCTCTGGTGCTTACTGGTACACCAGGGTACAGGTTTAATAGCCCTGGTACCAAGCCGTGAGTACTGAAATGGACGTATGAGTTTTAAATCCTCTTGGCCCCAGGCCTCCGTGTCCTTAGGACGACATACACTTTGGAAGACCCAAAATATTACTGCGCGTTGAGGACCCAAACATTTTTCCCTTTCCTTATATTTTCACTGAATGCTAGTTAAAGACGCATGTCAAACGATTTAAATAAAAAAAAAAAAAAATTCTAAAATATTCAGAAAAGAGTAACATTTAACATTTACCCGTGGTATATCTTGCAGTAAAATAGACACTCAAGCTTTAAAGCATAACCTTCATTTTTTTTGTCCGAACGAATAGTTTCCCAAGTTCTGAGTTATTGAAAGGGAAAAGCGTGGGAAGAAAGATGGTAGTTCATCTAGAGTAACTTGTGCCCAATAAGGTAACAAAATCCTATCTTAAGTTTTCTAAGACACTCAGGAACGTGTCTGGAGTTCATTAGGTAATGCCTGACGTTATCTTTGGTTGACAGAATGATAATTGACTGGCTTACTTACCGTGAAAGACACGCTTTGCAATTAATCCATCCGTGTGGTTAAGAAAAACCAAGGCTAACCTGATCCAATTAACTTAAAAAACCGTTTGGTGGCAGTAATTTTGACCTGTTTTAACTTGCTGTCAAAATTTCTAGCTTCACATACTGATCAAGTCATTGTCTGCTTTGAGAGTCACAAATCCTCGGATAAATTCAAATCCAACTTTGTTAATAAGTTCCATCCAGCCAATGTTTCACAATTGAGGTCCAGCATCATTTTTTAACTTCCCTGAAGTCCCTCCCCTTGGTGTGAGAGTCCATCTCCTCTTTGGCACCAAAGAGGTCCCAGGTTCAAGCCAGAGTGGTGGCTAGCAACCACCGTCAAAGTCAGTTAAGTTTACACTAGTAGCCAAGTTGACTTCTTTTGACAGCAGTATAGTAATGCTGTTGGGAGGAAAAGATTCAAAAAAAGTGGACTCAGTATCTTGGCAAGCCCTCATTGGTGCTCTTTCACCAGAGATTACATGCACAAGGATTTTGAAAGAGAGAGGAGAGATCTTCCCAGTGGAGTGCTCTTACTTCCATGGACACTGAAAGAGAACTTCCCTCTAGGTCTACCATGACCATGTAGACATTCCTCATCCACTGGTGGTAGTAACAGCATCAGAATCGGACAAGCCTGGTTTATCGAAGCCCAGAGGAAGGGTCCTGGAACACCGCCACGTTATTCAACGTCGAGCATTGAAATGCAACACTATCCACAGTTCTCTCCACTCAATCTCCTCTTTCAAGGACACGAGAGCGACGTAAGAATCATGGCATGATATATCCCATTAGAGTGCGCCACATCCGTGCATTGTACAAATGGTTGTACTGAGATGGAGCTGATTGCATTAAAAATTAAAGATGCTTATCGGATGATGCGATGCCTCCAAATAACAAGCTCCAAAGCCAGTCCACAAAGTAGGGCTGTGAGCTTCATGCTGAGCTATATCATGGTGGCAGGTTCAATGCCGTGCGCCTAATCCGTCAGCTTCGACGGAGAGGGGGAACCAAAGGAGCTTAACTCTCTCACGTTAGTTGAACTCGTCTTACGTGGGAGGGCTTTTTTTATCATTATCTTGCATTGGAGAGAGAGAGAGAGAGAGGGGTGAGTGCGCTCGCTGTGAGCTCTTGGAATATGGACCAAATGAAAGAAGATGTTGACGCACTACCGGCGCTGTACGGCCCCAAGAAGGCGCCTCCAAAAGAAAACACAGGCGAGAAGAAAAGGGTGGCGAGTAGTTCACAGATCCATCCATGGAAGTGCGGAGTAGCCAAAAGCCTGGGCACCGTGACGTGGACGCCACCGTTTGTGGCAAGCCCACTTGATCCTTTTTATCGCCTTCGTCTCTCCCTTTTCAGCCTTGCTGCCACCTTATACCATTATATATTATCCCTTTCACACCACCCCATCTGCCTTGTGTTTGTTTGGATGCCTTCTCGCTTATGTCATCGATGGAAGGGAGGAAATATAAGAGGCAATTTGAGAGGTGTCTTCTCTTACCACCCTTGCATATGAGTGCGTGGAAGTTTGCACCAGTCCTTGGTCGGTGGGAGGATAAATCTTTTTATGATATATCAAACGATCATCAAGTGCTTGTTTGATTCATGAGAGAATACTATGATCGGATGGACAAGGACGTCCATGAAGGGGACAGCGGATCATATTTGGCATGACATAACGAACGAGTCTGGTTGCAACCCGTTTGTTCCCCTGAACTTGGCCATGTCTCACTAAATTAAGGGTGGGTGGGTGGGTGTGTGTGTGTGTGTGTGTGTGTGTGTGTGTGTGTGTCTTGATGGCTTTAAGAAGAGCAAAATCAATTGCATTCCGCTCGTAGGAAAAGTGAACGAAGACAGCCTTGAGAGAGGTTAGTTGAAGACTATTTGTCCATCACGGCTTGTCTGTATTCCAGTGTACTGGGTGTGTGTGCCTTCAAGAACCTGGAAGAGACGACGCCAATTGAATTCTTCCATGAAGAATATGGTGAAATGGGAAAAGATTGGAATGCTTCTGTAAGTACTGCCAGTATAACGGTATATAAAGATCAACCAGCTCATATATATATAAAAAATAAAAAAATAAATTTTTTTTTAAAAAAAAAAATGTAAGGGCTTTCCTTACCCAATCTTTCTTCAGTGAAGGAGAGAAGAAAAATCTAAGAACGTTCGCTATGTTGACTCAGCTGGGAATCGAATTCCCCTTGTAGCTTCAGCTCAACTACAGCGAAATGTTTGACCAGAGTGGGTGCAAATGGTTCTCCACATGTGAAGATGACCCCACTTGTAGTGCTACTTGTCATAATTTTTTGAATTTTGTGGACCCGAGTGTTGACGGGATTCTCGGCATTTCCGGGGAAGCTCAGCCTCATGTTGGGTGGGCTCCTGGAATTTATAGCTACTTTTTGCAATGCTACAGCCCAATTAGTGAAAGCCATGGTGATAGGTGAAGGTATCCCCTGATATCAACTCACTGTACATGGCCGCCATGAGCTCAGCTTGGAAGCAGCCCATGCGTCGCTTTAGATGCGGGCCTATCCCTTGGAAGCCACTTACGAAACCGCTTTACTTGGAAGCCACTCATTTAGAGAGAGGTGGAGTAAAAAAACAGAACACAAGGACTCCATCAGTAAAATCTACATGTGATTTACCAAAATTTTAATTTGCACACAGTAGCTTTCACTATTGAATGCTTCAGGAAGCCTTCACCATGTAAATGATCCGAATTATAGCAGAGCAACAATTATAAACATTTTTTTACCAAGCAATCTTTGAGCTCCTTTTTTGTGCTGTAAACACAAGTTAGAACAATCTTCTTGAATAAAACTATGGACCTCCTTAATATGTTTGCCATTTTCCATTACTTGCCTGTTTGTTTGCAAAGCACCAGAATTAAATTTCACCATCATTACTCTGGTAGCATATGCAGTACTGAGCCATGTTTGTGGCCACATCCAATTATGAATCGGTAGAGCAAGCTGCATCATACTGATGAAAGGGCAAAACTTGTTGCCTAATATTACAAGAGACTGCCATCAACTGATGTTATGATCATCAAGTTAGCAGTACAACAAGGCTTTGAGTTACTATTGCTTCTGAAAATCCTTTGTTCAGATCAATTGACAGGTGAAAATGGACTTCTTGGCGTTAGCTTGGGTAGATACAGCTGCTGTTTTCCTTCAGCATCCCCTTTTACTATGTTTTCTGATTTCGATTCTGAAACCAGATCATGTAAAGGTGTTCTCAGTTCTTCAATGGATGCCAAGCTTGGCACGTTGATCGTTTGCCTCATTGGTGTCTTACTAGTTGGATGATCAACCTGTTCAACAAGCCATTTATTATAAGCAGGTCAAATTTTCTAGAACTTTCAGCTCTCCAAGCTTACATGTTAACGAAATCTGATGCCAATAAGAACTAATACTGAAATGATAGCCATGCTTAAGAACATTTGAGCAAAGGTTCAGAATTGAAAATATAAACATGAAACACAAGAACAAATAAACATGGCGTATGTGAAAGAGTTCCATCATTTTGCTTTAGCATCCACAATAAACCAAATGGTACTGCTGAAACAATCTAGAAGTGGGAACATGGGAATGCAGAGAAAGTTTTGACTTCTGGTCATATGGATGCCGGGTGGGGAATCTGAGGAATATCCTGCGCATATATAAGAGGCATTACAGCTGGAATGGTCCTTAGGTTGCTGATATACCATCAGAGTTGGAAGTTCCCAGCTACAAATGTAAACCAAATATCACAGCCCATTTAACTGGCACTAAGAGTTCACTAACCCACAAATCTTATCTGCCAGATCAGCAGCCTTTGATCCTTCCTGCTTACCTTTTACTAACCCCTTTATTAGCTGTATGAATGATTACTCCTACATGTTATGTTTTGCAGCCATGTGAGGGGTAGGATAACAAAAAACAACCCCTTAATGACTATAACATCAATTCTCCAAAAAGAAAAGGTTCATGGAAATTTTAGTGGCCTTAGCAAGTCAAGGATAACCATGTCGTAAGTTTGCAAATCATAACTTTGATAAGGGAAGGAAAAGAGTCAAACACATACCAAGTAATCATGCAAAAGACATTTGTCTGCCAGACTTCTGATATTATTGATGCTCGTGGCGTGGTTGTCCTGCACAGTGTTTAGATGATCCAAGCACATTGTAGACATTGATTCCATTTCCCTTCTAGATTCACGGTCCACCAAAAGTGAATCTGGCAATATACAAATTAATGGATGAGGTAAACAAATCATCTCATCAAGCATGAAAAACTCAAGAGAACGGTGGAAATGATTACTCTTAAGAGCGGCCAGCAGCTCACAGGTTCCTTTATCAAATTGTACATCAGTTTGGGAGCACACTGACATGAGTTCTTCAAGAATACTGTTATGTTCCTGATTCCTTGTCCTGTCACCAAGAAAAAAGGATAAAACACCATTTCGTCAGAGAGGAAATACAATAACTTTACTAAAAAATTGCAACTATAACAACTGGGGAACATAACTTACTCTACAGAAATCTCAATTTCTGAAGCAAAATCATTGTTAAGACGATTTGTGGATAACTGAACACTCTTCCAATGATGTATAGACTGATCCACTTTCTCTAAGCTGCAGGCAAGAAATGCAAGCTTATGGTAGGATTATCTAGTGGAAGTAAAATTTTGTATGATAGCATTTGAAAAATTGGCAGTAAATTGCCATGAAATTGTCTTAGAGATATACCAATGCCGAAGAGTGTTTTCTGTAATAGCTTTGGTTTTGGCAGTTGAATATGTATCCTCCTGGAACTGACTTTCAGCCTTTTTGGTATATGCAGTCCACTCCTTTATGGCATTATCTGAAACTTGCTGCATGCCAGACATCTCTAGTTGTAGCCTCTTATTTGCTTCAGTGCGTGTGTGATTCAAGTCTACAATGACCTCGGAGACCTGCTTATATAGAAAAGGTAAGAACCACAGTGCATGTTTATCTACTTTCTCCAGACCAAAGATAAACTAGTGGCTGTTTTTGGTTTAAACAGAGGATAAACAGACCATCTTTGTTTTCATGGTTGTCAAGGTTGTTAATATCCCAGCAATCTTTTCAAGGGCAGCCTTTTCCTGTTTAGCAGATAGTTCCTTAAAGAGTAACGCACACAAACAATCAGTTGGTCACTTCTACAAGTAAACCATCCTATTTTGCTTGTTTATAGCATTCACCTTAAATGTCTCCTCAAAAGCCGCTAACTGATGTGATTTTTCCAATTGATTTTCTTCAAGAAGTGCCATAAGCCTAGTGGCCCGGCTCCTTAGATCATTAAAGAAATCGATCGTTGTCTTTGAGATAGCTTGTGTTGAAACAAGACTCCTTTGTAGTCCCTGTAGTTTCCAACAATCTTTTAGTATGGTCTGCAGCATGTGAACTATAAAACTACACTGTTCTAAGAAAATTTACCGCCTCTTGTTGCTGAGCCAAAAAGGCCAGTAAATTTTTTTGTTCAGCAATGGACGTTTGGACATCATTCAGAACCTGCTCAGCCTCCGAAGATGCGGCGACCAGAAACTACAAAGCATAAAACAGAAAATTTAGTCAGTCAATTGTTTCTATTTCTGGCAGCAATGCCTTCAAGATACAACATATTTTCCTCTTCTAGTCCATACATTCTCGACAACCATCATCTGGGCAGAAATTGATAACTTCATCTCCTCTAAGTCTGAGAAGGCTTTCGTTTGTAGTGCAGCAGCAAGCTCCTTCATGCACAAGATTCCTGAAGTAAATTTATCTTTAATTTTCTCAGTTCTCAACTCCAGACATTTGGTTGCCTGAAAACAAACATATCAACATAAGCACTGGGAATCATGTGTAGCTTTGATGGTATATATGATGCCATAATTTCATCTTTTACCTCACATTTGGTTGCAATGAACGAGTTGGCATGCTCTTCCATGGATTTCAATAGTTGATGCTGTTGGCAAACGGATCCTATCACTGTCTCATGTAACATTTTCAGGCTCTGATCAAGCTGAGAGCCAAAAGTCAGAATCAACCCTTGGTTTTCTGTTTCAATTTTTGACTGCCGTTCTACAATAATGCATCATTATTAGTCAAAGTTTAACATATTTAAGAATGCATTGAACAGACTCTTGGTTAAGCAGATAAAGCAGAATCTTACCAATTTTAGCCTGGAGCATAGACATATCTTCTGATGCATTTTCCAAGCTGTTGCGCAGCTGTTTTGCATGTTCAATAATAGCATGCTCTATTTGATGTCACAGCAAAAAAGGCAGAAATCAGAGGTTGTTTATCAATAAACTCTCCTGATCTGATTGTTTTTAGCTTTGCTTACCAGAACATAGTAAATTGGATATGATGACCTCCTTTTCCTTCAGCATCATGTTGGTTTTCGCATAAACTTCTTCAAGATCTAGGAAGGCCTTTTTGCTGCTCTCAAAATTTGCCTAAAATGCAAAATTTGGAGAATACAGTTCATGGGCACGTTGATAAAGCAACTACCATTATTCTGAACAATTCTTTTCACCTTGCAGTCCCTGATCTCACTTTCCAAGTCCAAGTTTTTTTCTTGTTCAAGATGGCAGAGCTCTTGAAATCTATTAGCTTGCTGTCATAGAAGAGCAAAAAGTTTCATTTCTATTCACATAAGATGATAAAAAAATGGAGATCAGATTGAACTGTTAAAGAAAAACCATACCTTTCTCTTGTGCTCCAGATCAGATTCTAGACGTTCTATTTTCTCTCTCATTGCCTGTTTGACAAAATGAGTATTTAAGATGACAGGTAACCGAGGAGCTGAAGATCTAATTATCCATATAGGGAAGAAGCACAAAAGCAAATTTTGAATTTGTTCCTAAAAGAAAACCTTCTTTTCTGCCTCATCCTGCGCAAACCTTTCATGAGGAATATAAACACCATTCTTTTCTCTTGCAGCTCTCACATCTTATCATAGATCAAGGAAAATGTGATTTTGTAAGTTATAATGATATATGATAGACATAAATGTAGAGCGTTAAAGGGCATTGGCAGACCTTGTTTCATTCTTTCAATTTCTAGGTAAAGATCCTTAAGGAGCACAGACTTGGAAAATTTTTGGTTCGCCTGCAGATGTAGAACATAATGCTTTTAATTAAGTGCAGAGGAGAATGACTTGTGGAAAGGATAGAAATATCAAACCTCTGGCTTGTTTTTTATGCTCTTAGCACGATATGCATAATCAAGTGTGCTTAAAGTTTCATCTAAACAGTGAATGGATGGAGATACTGTTGCAATGAAGCAAGTTTTTGCTTTCCCTCCTAAGGATTCTCTTAATAATCTTGTTAGCTTGCTGTCCCTACTCAACATGACAACATTAACATCGTTGAAAAAAGAAATTAGTATCACATAAGCCAAAATAGCAGTAAAACTGCATAAGGGCCACAAAGAATCTCCATGAATATTCTGTAAAGACCTGTAAGGTATATGACCAGAATGCTCTACAAGTGCAGTGATGACACGACCAAGGGTCAATAGGCTCTTGTTCACCTCTCCTGCTTCCCTTGCTCTAGCCTATCATCATATTCAGATTATTAGCCAAGTTAAAGTAAAGAACTGATTGCATACATGATGGCAGTTAAAAGCAATCCAGGCATTACTCATTACAAAGCATTAGAAACAAAAATACCTGACAAAATATAATTCTTACAAGCTACTTAATAACACTATTCCATTTGATTCTGTGTCTCTACGACCATTATTAAGTTGGCACATTCTGTTCACCATGAATCTCCATGGGCAGCATTCAAGAGAATCCGCAAATTATGGTAGAGAACTACCAAGGTTTTTGCCATAGGTAACCCAACCCCGCAGCTTTTCAGCTAAAATTTTATCAAGGTTTAGTTCTTCCTAGAAGTTTCCATCCACATCAAGAAGAGCAAACTTCAACAGTTTAAAAACATTTTTAAGAATGGCAGAACCTATTTGATTCTGGAATTCTCAGCAGCCGTGAATAATGGATGGCGTTCATTCGTGGACTCATTCCATCATTAGAACTTTTCAACATTCTTGGAGAAAGCTAAGATTTCAATAGCACTTTTCTAAAAGTGATTGAATCTGTTTAGTTACAAAATTTTCAGTACTAGTGAATAATGAAAGGCATCCACTGGTGGAAACATCGCATTTTTTTTACTAGAACCGTCCATCATTTAGCCCTGGGTTACAAGCAGATCGAGATAGGGTAAGCAGGCAAACCCGAGAAGAAGGGGCGGAGGCACGTGTATTAGGAGGGGGATAAGGCAACTTCTCCTGAAAAGTTCAAGTACTATAATATATAATAAAAATAATATAATAAAATGCTTACACTCGTTACAAGAAAGTAGTTGTTTCATATCCAATCAAAATTTATATACTATATAAATTTATTATTTTATTCAATGTGGCATTTTGGTTGTTTTTTACTTATAAACATGGCTTAAGTAAAAGAAAACATAGGACCAATTCTTGGCTCTTCCAAGAAAAAATTATAGTATAACTCGATCCCCCAAGAAATAATTCCAAGCTCCACCACTATTGGGAAGCCAAGCAAAAGAAATTATTAACGAAGGCGAACTACCAATTTCAAAAGCTAGAGTAAAATAAAACTTGTAACTAAAAAATGATGAGCTGTTACAGAAGTATAACAAGTTATTGCAGCTAGAAGATCGCTCTAATGCTTTCCAAAGCAAAGAACTGTTATCTTGGAAAGGAAACCAAAGTCCTATTAACTTGTAGACAATGGAAAAATGGTATAAGAGTTATCTTCTATAAGAGAAGATCAACTTCACCATAAGACCCAGCATATTATAAGATATTGGACATCTCAGAGAGCAAAATAAGGCTTCACTACCAAGGACTGGCTGTTATTCCGTAAATAGGTACCTCTCTTGCACCAGATCGGGATATATTTTCTGAGCCTGCCAAGTCAACAAGGTTCAGCCTACCACATTTTATGAGCTCCTCATTTCCCCTTGTTGCTTCTTTCACATGGATTGTTATAGAAAAAACAGAATGAGATCGGCTGCACGAACAAATTCAACTTTGTTCACTAATTTTTATGAGATTTTTCAAATCCAAGATCATTGTGATAAAATAGACCATACCTGCTCTGCTTGTTTAACAAAGTATCTACAGTGCGTCTCCTAGCAGATCCATGTTCTAAAAGATTGTAAATTTCATTAGCGCTGTAGACAACCACTTCTTCAAGACCCCTTATAACTGCACCACCCTTCCCATCTTCCATCAGAGAAATCGGTCTCCTTTGTCTATCTTCTGCAAATCTAGGATCCTCAGGAGCTAACAAATCAGTGATTTCTTCATTGTAAAGCTCTAAGAAAGTTACTTTCATATTATAATCAGCCTTCTGTGCTTCCAAAGTATCAAAAATATGGCGGACAGCCCTTGGAATTACACCAGCATCAGCCGATAGGTCTCCACCCTAGAATAGATGGGCATACGAAAGCTCAGTCATGAAGGCATTCTTTTCCAGAAAGCTTTGACTAATAAGCTTAAATCACTATCATGTACCTTACGCTTCATTCCCCCCTCCATTGTGTATGTTTTCCCTGTGCCTGTCTGCCCATAAGCAAAAACGGTGCAGTTGAAGCCTTCAAGAACATCATTAATAATGGGTGCAATAGCATGGTCATATACTGATCTTTGTTGAGCTTTGGGCCCAAATACCTGCCAAAAATGTAGTTAACTAAGAAAAAGAGAAGGACGGAACATTTCACACCACAAAAGTAAAAGAAAAAGAGAAAAGAACAAAAGAAGCTGAGAGGCCAACACAGAAGATAAATCATGACCAACAAAATAACAAGGGCGTACATTATCGAAGGTAAAAGTCTTATCAAGTTGCTTGTTCACCAAACTCAACAAAACAGTCACCTCGTTCTTTTGTTCATTGCAAGATAGCACCTTGTGAACATTCAGCCTTTGTTCTTCATCAGTTAACGGCCTGGTTTGTCATCCAATACATAAGTTCTTTCAAAATCCTTCATCAATTGTAAAAGTCTACAGTCTATCAATATTTTAGTAGTTTCTGAAATATAAAAACAAGAATCAAGCCACCTGAACTTCCCTTCAATAAATTAACATAAAAGATTCAAGAATTTCAAATTTCTGCATTGCCAACTATCTCTCATGTGAATTAAAAATCATATCATCAAATCTCAAAGATTCGAGCTGAAAGGAGACAAAGGATTAAGGCTTTGTTGTTGTTGTTGTTGTTGTTGTTGCATCATCATCAAATCTCAAAGATCAAATTTTTCATCAAAGAGAGGTGAAATAACTTAAAAATTAGAGAAAACGATGATCTATGAGTAGCTCGAAACTAACCTGCATCTGAGTAACACTTGAATGTTGACCTCCCTATCTTTGTCGTTCCGGCTGACGGCAGAGCTCCCATCGGCCCACCTAAGATCAAATGGCCGCTTCTCCGGACGGGGAGTCAGAAAAGGAGCCGGATTTGGAGGTAAAGAAAACCCTAATCTCCGACTGGGAGTAACAGACATGATCGCCCAAATTCCAGAGAAACTCCTCTAAAGGCCCGATGTAAGCATCG
This sequence comes from Metroxylon sagu, assembly GCA_017589505.3. Taxonomy (NCBI): domain Eukaryota; kingdom Viridiplantae; phylum Streptophyta; class Magnoliopsida; order Arecales; family Arecaceae; genus Metroxylon; species Metroxylon sagu. Next base: position 779,225 of record JACVBY030000515.1, on the reverse strand, counting down.
AAAAACAATAATAGATCAGAAACCAAGAAAAGATGATCCTAAATTTCAAAGAAAAAATGCATTTTCCCTAAGAAATCATCGGAAACTTAACCTAAAATGAGAGACAAAGAGATCGGAAATTACCGTGGGCTAAAGTTTTCCGGTGCACGAGAGTGAGGTAGGAGATTACAGTAGGCTAAACTTCTTCGGCACACGAGATGGAGGGAGAGTGGAGATTAGCGCTGGCTAAACTTTTTCGGTATGCTCCCTTTTTTCTTTCTTTTTTTTTTTTTTTTCCACTCTCTCTTTTTTATCCTTTTTTCCGCTCTGGCCTTCTGACAGACGAGGACGCTCTTATAGCCGTTCGGAGTCGCAGGCGCTTTTGGCGTGGTTCGAAGTTTGAAATGGCGGTGCTTTTCCTCCGCAGAGACTGCTTGCAGTCCACGTGGCGAAACCTATATGGTGAGAAATTTTGTTTGCGAAGGACTTTGTTTTGGTTAGCTTCATCAATTGCTTACTTTAAAGCGCTCCGCCGGAACACTTTACGGAGAAATAAATTTGTGGGATAGCGAAAATTCCTAGCTGAATTAAAGCAATGCCTGATGTCGGCATGCTCTGCCGACTACTCCTTGTAATAGAAGTGTGTTAAAGAAAACTCGGTTTATGCCGATGGAAAAATACTAGTAAGTCCCTGTTGATATTTAGATTACATATAAGTCCTCAAGTGATCATGGAACATAAACTATTGCATAGGCCTTGAGTGGTTAAGAAATGAAAGCTTACTCTTTGCCGACTCCATGAATTATAACACAAATAAATTTTGTTAGTGCTAAGTGAAAGAAAATATGGATCATTGTGCTACCATTCAACTAAATTTTAGGATCATGTGCTTCCCATATTTCTCACTCTAATAATAGAAAAAAAATAAATTGAGAAGTATTTGATTGTTCAATGTAGAATAATTATTAAGTACTATGAAATTCTATCAATTTCTTAATTATAAAGTTATAAATTAAATTGATTTTGAGCATGTACAATAGGTATGGGAGGAACCTTGCTTGATTGCAGGGTATATCCAATTTCTTCTTATTTTCTTTCTTTTTTCTTTTTTTTTTATTGTTGCATCAATATGCATATCTTGAATTTTTTTTTTTTTTTTTTTTTTGGCATCTTTCATTTTCATTGTAATAAATAGTATTGTTGCTTCTTGCCATTAAGTTCGTTATTGACCATATATCCTCTAGTCATATTTGGCAAAATAAGTTATTCAATTAGTGAATTAATTTGTTATATTATGCATCCTCATATTTGGCAAAAGAAGTTTTTTTTTTATCTTATTGACATGCAAAGAACTATATTTATTAGGATGCAATAACTTAGATCTATTATAAGGTAAAAACTGAATTTTCAATAGGAGTTTGTGCCTAGAAAATAAAAGTTAGGTATAATCATTTAATGGACTTAAAAAGTTATATTCAACACTATATGTCTAGTAGAGTAAGTTAACTAATCTTATTGTCACCCTTGGTTTTTGAATCTAACATATTCATCAAGGAATTTGCAATTATATACCACTTTCGTAAAAGATAGTGACTTTTAGAAAATATAATTCTCTTTTTTTCTTGCTTAATTCTATATATTATACTGGAGATTACATTTTTTTAATCTTTTTGCTCTCATGAGATTTTTAAGAGGAAAGCATGTGTTTTGATGAATGGCTACGAAGTTTGCATAAGATTTATCAACATTTAAAATTGAACCACTTTCTTCGTTGATTAACTAATAAAGCGTATTTGCAACACATTCTTAAAGAAATGCTTTTTTTTTTTTTTTCTTTGAGTAAATTTCTTGATTTACGTTTCCAAATAAGTTGGCCTGCTAATTTATCTCTCTTTTAAGTATCACTTTTTAGGTTAAAGACATTAATCTCAAGGATTGAAAAAAAAATAAAGCACCTTGAGTGGAATGATAAAACTTCTTCAATGATCTTTTTTGGCATCTTGGCTTCTTTCTTCATGTAAGATTGTCAATTTCTTTACTTTCTAGCGACTTTAATGCTCTTCAATAGTGCCAAACAGAACAACTGTTCCCTAACAATGTTATCTGATAAGATTTCTCATTCTCCATCTTCTAGACTAAAGATCTACTCAATTTTTTCTAAATCTTTTCTGTATTTTAACCCAAATTCAGTTCTTGCTTGATCTTCTTTATATCCCATACGGCATTCTAATGACCATTTAAGGCACCAAAAGGTTGACATTTTTAATTCTAAAATAAAGTGAATTTCCCAACACTTTCTACTCCTAACAAATCTTTGATTTTCTTTCCATATCTTATGTGTAAAGTAAGAAAATTTGTTAGAAACTAGTGTCATTATATAGATGTTCTTTTATATTTTTTTAAATATTATTAATTCTTTATTTTTATGTATATAATTATGAATATAAATACGTTCAATACTAATTCTATTAACATAAAGATTAATTATATAGAACATCATTAAAGAAATAAATATAATTATACATCTGCCATATATACAAACGTAAGTATATTTGTAATCTATAAAATATATGATATATTTTTTTTTACGTCGTTATGGGTAATTATATAATAAACAATAAAAATTAATATAAAATAAAGAAAATACGTTAGTATTATTATATTTTTTTTTCTTATAAATAATTATATATTATGATAAAAACAACTGTTCAAAAACTTTATATATATATATATAATTTTCATTGTTTCACCAACTTCTTTCTTAAGCTTTTATATAAAAAAAGAAGTGTAAAATATTAGAAGAAAAATATTAAAAAGATAAATAGTTTTGGAAGGCACTTCGAGATTCCCCTTCTCGCCACCTCAACGGCATCAATTCTGGTTCGCGTTTGAAATTTATGTTTGATATCTATTCCGCTCGAGCACTGATTGTCGGAATTTCAACCACTCGGGACCGAGTTAACCCGCTAGCTAGAACTGGGTCTACTCACCCCTGGTTCTGAACTCGATCTCTCTCCATCGAACCAAGCCTCCTTTCCCTCTTCCCCCTTCGAGAAAGCTCTCCTTCTTCACTTCCCTTCGCAAGCCTCGAGCACCTTATGCCTTCGTCCCCATCTCTCCTCTCCTCCTCCTCCTCCTCCTCTTCCTACGTTCGAGATGGTGTTACCTTGCAAGAAGTTCAAGGCGAAGTTCCGATCCCTCGCCGCGGAATCCCTTGCCGCTTCGGAGTCCAAGAATCCGCCTCAAGGCTCTGCAAGTGGCGACGTCAATCAGCAGCTGGAGCGCGTCAAAGAGCTTCTAGGATCCTGGAAGAAGCCCAGGCCGTCGTCAAAGAGGGAGAAGAAAAGAGAGAAGCCCGAGGATTCGAAGCCCGTCGAAGAAAGCGGAGCAGCCCGGAAAGAGAGCCAGGCGAAGAAGCAACAGCAGCAGAAGAAGAAGAAGAAGAAGAAGGAAAAAGGATAGGAAGAAGGAGAAGGGGGAGGGAAGAAAGGAAGAAAAGAAAGCGGACGAGAAGAACGAGAAGGGATTGAGAGCAAAACCGAGAAAGAGGTACAAGAGTCCCATCTGTATCGAGCCAAGATTTCTTTGAAAAATCCTTTAAGAAACACTTAGGTATCAGTGCTCATAATGCAATCTAATTGATCTTTGTCAGAGTTTCTGGTTTCACTCTGATGTTTGATTAATATCCTGGTAAAACTCTGCGATTGACACTTCGATTATGCAACCGCAGAAGATTATGATGATGCTGTTAATTTCTTGAATTGGGATTTAACGTTTTGTTTATAGGGTGTTATTAAATTTTTTAGCATTTGTTTTCAGCAAACAAAATGCGAAGAAGTTTCACGCGGGATGCATTGCTTGCTTGACTGAGGATGATTTAAGGAGCTTCTTTGAGGGTTGCAGCACTGTAACTGAAGTGGATTGCATGAGGTTTCTTTAAAGTGGGAAGTGTTTTCAAGATTAGGTTTAAGTTCTCACTTAATATTTCAGTTGCCAATTGCCAGAATGATGGTTATTGTCTGTGATAAAATCTCACATAATTTATGGCTGGCATAACAGTTATTCCTTCATTTGTATCCTGATATTAATCCATAATCTCCATATTATAGCAGAACAATGGTTGTTTTCAGTAACACTGAAATGCGATAGTTGTTCTCACAATGAGTATCCTTCTTTGGCTAGCCCCTAATCTCAAAAGACAAGAACTACGAGTAGAAGACCTTTTATTGTATATTTTGACTTGTGTGACATGCAGTGATTCGCATGATACTACTTAAGACAATTGCCAACAGCAAGTTATTGCTAGCAAAAGAATGCAATTCTTTTCATAAATATTTATGCAACCTATCTGTTTCCCTATTTGTTCAGGATTGTATATTCTACCTAAAAATAATTTATATTGTACAGAAAATTTAGGGATAATGGATTCCAAATATCTTTGTTCATTTGCAGCTGCTGCCTTTTCCTGCATCCCTTTCCTCACACCTTTCCCCCTGTGTGAGCTTTTCTCAGGGAGAACCAGGGATGATACCCAAACAGGGCCTTAATCTCATTATAAGGATTGCAACACATAACCTATAGTGGTTCTCCAATTTGTCATATGTGTTTTGTCTTGCAATGATGGGACTCCTATGTTTTAATAGTTTATATGTCTGTACAATATGGATTTTCAATAGGTCAACATGCCAAAATGTGACTATTGGATACATCTTGTCTCAACTTATTTAATATGAATGGGAGTCATAAAATGCTACTATATGGATACATTCTTAATCTATTGGGCACTATATATATTAACCAATATACATAATAGTGGGGAACTGATAGATTTGTGTGACTTAAGTGCAAGCACCCATTGATATGTTATAATATGCTTTACTAATCACATATAAATATTAGCCATTGAGAAAGGTCCTAAAAGTACTAGAGCCAAATATACGGTGTACTCATACAAGTGTGGGAATTAATAAAGCTTCTGCAAAGATGATTCTCACGGTGTTTTCACTTTTGTGCCTCAATTCACAGGTTGTCTTCAGCAGTGTTTAGTATGAAAATTAAGGTTTGTTGCAATTAAGAGCCCAAACATGCTTTAGCATATCATGCCAAATTGTGGAATATCTTTCAACAATCACTTTCTCTAGTAGTTTTTCTTTAGAAAGATGCTCAAAATTGGTTGATAACACAACAATCTAAACCATATGCTGCTATGCATGTGACTTGCTATCAACCACAGTCATGGATTTAGAATATATTGATATTTCAGGTGTTATAGCTTAATGTAATTTTTTAAGTGTAGCAGCTTCTTTAGGTGCTTTTACCCTTTAGAATTGTTGCCTTCCATTGACAGAATCTATTTGCTCCCTCTACCGTTCTCCCCTTTCATGTAATTATAGATAAATCTCATTTAAACTTGCATGATTTATTTCTATGTGACATCATTATATTTATTCTCTGCATTAAGATAGATTTTTCCTTTTCTTTTGGTCCAATCTTCTGCAATATCTTGTTGACTTTTTGTATTTGGCTTCCCAGAGTTGGCCATGGTGAACCATCTGCCATGTTGATTGAGTGGAAGGCTGTAGAGGTGGTAAGGAGTGCAGTGCTGCAATGGTGAAACATGAAATTTACACATGAAATGCTTCTGAGAGGTTTGAGAGGTTAATGGTTTCATTTTGGATGTAAATTTTTTAATTTCACAATTAAACCATGTGTTAGATTCACTTTCAGCCATGCTCTGTGTGCATGCTTTGGTGAGTATGTCCATTAGGAAGGGCATTGCTGTTAGATAGAGGCATGGTTTTAAGAGTGAGAGAATTCAGAAATGGCTGCCTTATGGAAAATCAACTTGCACATATGGGTGTCTATTGTAGTTTCTAAGGGGGAAGTTCTTGTCATTCATAATGAAACCTGGGAGAAGCGACAATCACTACCTCATATCTTAAGCAAATCACTTCAAACTCTAGGGTTATGAGGTTTAACTGTAGTAGCCTTTGTTTAGGTAAAGTGGTCCCATTTTACTTGAGCAAGATGTTAAGGTTTGCTTCACAAAGATGGTGATGATGGGTGGCTAGTGCAAAATTGACTGCAGAGAAAGTCAAGGTGTTGGTGGCATCAAAGCTAGGGTAAGATGGCATTGTTGAGATCTGATTTAGTGTCTTCAAAGGTGCTTAGGCAAGGTGAAGAAGCTCCAAAGTGACTCAACAATCCCTAGGCGAGGCGACTTTACTAAGACATTGCCTAGACAAGTGCTTGAGACAGTGCGAGAGGCGTTTGGGCAAATGCCTTTCTAATATCCAACACTATTCTTCCTATTCCTTTTTTCCCCCTTTTTCTAGAGCTTTGTTTGCTTTATTTTAAGGGTTATTTTGGTCTATTTGAGTCCTTATAAATAAAAGGCTACCCTAACATGTCAAATGATTTACTTTTTTGTTTTATGTGTTGTTTAGAAATATGAAATATGTTTTGAGAAGTGGTATTTTGCTATTATATTTGAATTTTGAAGCTATGCAGGTTGTCAATGATTTATTTTTGTTGAATTTTGTTTAGAAAACATGGTATAGGAAGTATCATTTTGATGTGATATGTGAAATATAATCTTTTGTTGTTCAAGAGAATTATGAGTTTTAATGTTGAAACTTGATAACCAATTGCTTAAAACTGGTTTTGTTTTCATGTACATATAATATGTATTTCTAATGCGTTTATTAAGGTTTTCATAAATTAATGCTTTACTTTCATTAGGCAAGTGCCTTTTTGGTGCTTAGCGTCTCAGGCAATATAGGGTTTTTGTCACATTAAGGGTGCTTTTTGCCTTTGACAGTTTTGGATTTAATATAAGTGGTTTCATTGCAGCGGTTTAGACATTTAAAGGTTGGGTAGGGAGGAAGATGGAGGTTGAGACTGAGCAAATGTTGACCTTCTGGGAAGTTTGAAATTTATTTGGACTCAGAAAACTCAAACTTTTCTTGCAGGAAGTTTTTCACAAGGCGAGATAATTGCAACACTTGCTTGATGTTTTGTTGGCAAATAGATTTTTGCTACTTCCCCCCCCCCCCCCCCCCAACAACAAAAAAAAAAAAAAAGAAAGAGAAAAATAAACGAATTTTTATCTACAAAAATATATTTATATGTAAATTATAATTTTAAATATACACTATTAAAAGTTACCCTCTCCCCAACCCCGGCCCCATCCCCCCATCCAAAAAAAAAAAGGGAAGTTACAAGGTCTGCTGCTGGTTTTGATGGAACTGGCGCAAAAAAGAAGCCTGACTATGGAATTTTTGAACAAATAGATGAGGTTGAATGCAGTTTGTTTCAGCTGACAGCACCAAATTGCTTTATATGCTGGTCATCTTGCTTGCATGATTGATAACTGTGGGAATTTTTTCGCTTGCCTGCCAACACTTGCAAAGTCATATGAACTTCAGCTAGATTTTTGATACAATGCATGTTTTATTTGATGCCATGAAATGATTCTAAGTTTTTCATCAGATAGTAATTTTTGTTCCACTGAATTTGATGCTGCAATATGAAGAGAATAAGATGGAAACAATGGTCATCCCATATATGTAGTTTTTTGTGGCTGCTCTAGTTAGATTTCTGTCAATACAAAACAGACTTTTCTTGTTCGCACCTGAACAGCTTGACCATCCAGTAACTATGGTTTATCAGGTGATTATCTGTTTCTTGTTTCAGACAAGCTGCTGCAAAAAGGGCTTTAGCTCTCGATGATGCTGATATGTGAGCAAATTTCTCTTCAATATTTTCCCATTCAATTTCCTGTCATTAACTAATGCTTTGAGCCAATAAAATTCAGGGGAGGATTTTATTTAAAGATGCAGCTTTATAAAGCCAACCACACCCTGATATCAGATTTCGCACCTGAGGTTGTGGAGGACTACAACAGAATATACGTTGGAAATCTATTATGGGATTTATAACTGAGGATGATTTGAAAAGGCTTTTCTCTGATGTAAAATCTCCTCTAACTGATGGGAAAATGGTGACTTCAAGGTTATGCCCATGCTGAATTCCATGATGGTGCATCTGTCATGACTGCATTGAAGCTAGACTAGATGATAGCATGTGGAAGGTGGTTAGAATTAGATGTGCAGTTCCTAGAAAGGAATTAGAAACCAAGTCGAGCTCAAAAATTTCTGGTAACAAGGCTGAGTCCAGCACAAACGAGGGAGGTTCAAAGAAGAGAACATGCTAGTGGTCCTGGCCGTCTCTCTTGATTGTGAATTTTTGGCTTCAAATGTTGTTACTATTTCTTAACATTATTGACAATTCAACTGGCTTACGTTAACTCCATTTACCGTACTTACAAGGCAAAATTCCAGACATGGTGTATTTAGAAGATTACTGCCAGAGGAACTTGTTTAAAGATGGGAAGGCAGTGGACAGAGCAATTTGTTTTTTTCTACCATGCATGAAACCAGCTTCTTTGCCAGTTAAAATTAGACCTGGCCCTCAGTAAAGGGTGGATAGAAATGGATGTGCTGGATGAGGAATGTTGATAGGTGTTGTCAAGAACTCCTAAAATTCCTCTTTTTTCTGCAGGTTACTACCACATGCATCAAATATAACTGAAAGAATCACTTAAAGTACAGACTCCAAGAACAGATGCCAATAGATCCAGATAAGGTTTGAACCTTGCAGTTCAACATATTAAGAAGAGACCTGAACCAATAGAATTCCATAGAAGAAATCTGCACTTGATAGTTTCTTCATGAATTCAACCATGTTATGCAATCCTTTGCAACAGAGTCTGACAGATAGGTGTAAATACATGAGAGTAGTCCAATGGAGAATAAGGAAACTTCAAGGATATGGTGCAAAGTCAATAAAAACAATGAGGCACATAAGGTTGCATTATCCTACACTTGTTTTCTGAATCATGTTAACAGAATATAGAAGACAGAAAAGAAAAGGAAAAGAAAGAGCAAAATATAAGAGAAAATGTTGATGAGATGAGCTTTGACACGATGATTATACGAAATTGTTTGACAGCAAATTAGTTGTAGATTTTTTTTTTTTTTTTTTTTTGTGTGCTTTTCTTATTGCAGTATATATAGATTTGTGGTGATCTCAAGCGCGGGAATGATATCACATGGAAGTTGTTTAAAAAAAAAAAAAATCTTTCCCTGTCTGCTTGCTCCATGTTCTTTTTCTATTTTCTGGGCAAAACCATTACCTAATTCTTCAAGCAACCGTCTTGTCAGTGGGAATTACTCTGCTCCACTAACACAGCATGCGTTATAATTCAAATTTTGTTTTCAGCATCAATTACCATCTAATCATGAAATTAAACATGCTTTTTTTTTTTGTTTTTTTTTTCGCGAATGAAAACAATCGTGCTACCGTCGGCACCTAGCCGTCTTCCACCAATGATGCTAGGGTACTGACATCGTCACATGCAAGGATGTGCAGTCTGCCGTCTGCCTTCGGTCTCATGCCATTTCTTTTACATGCAGTCACGAGCGAAAGAAAGATGGAATTTCCCCCAGTTCGCTCCCTGTCAATCAAACTCTTGCGAGCGACAGCATTATGTTTTCTTGTGGCTCTGATGTATCAGCATGGAAAGCTGGCGATGCTCGAGTCTGGACAGTCGAGTCGTGCCACAGGCCATTCAGTGCCTGATTGCAATCAACCAGCCATGATGATATATCCCTGCTGCACAACTGTCGCGGTTACGTGAGCTCGGGCACAGAACCTGATCGTACCGGACGGTGGACCCTCGTCATCATTCACCAGCCGGACACGTACCGAGGATTGACGACGCAAGCTTTGGTTGGAACTTGGGAGCGGCAGATCACTCGCTGTTTTCTTCTCCACCTCCCTTTTTCTCGTGAGGTCAATCCGTGTCTCGCGGGGGAAAGAGAAGATGAGGACGGAGATAACGTTAACGAGGACGGCTCTAAATTAGCTGCTAATGCGCAAGGTACGGCCGTGAGACGACCACCGCCTCGTTTCTGGACTGCCATTGCTTAAAACTATGACTAATCGTTCGCGTCCGGAGACCCCCGCTTCTCGTCTCCTCTTAGCATTGAGTTTCAAAACGTGGAGGTAGGTGAAACAAACGCTACGAGACTAAAATATCAAACAAAATAGCAAGAGCACCGAACCACTGCGGCAGCGCTAATTAAGCTGCCAATATCGCAAAAATCAATGAACCAATTACCATAGAATAATGGTCTTTTCTGCCGAAATACCACCACATAACGCTCTTTGAATTGCTCCAGGCATCTTTCTTTTTGGCCGGGTCAGCGTGAAAAGGGAGTGTATCAATCGATAAAGGTGGAGTACTTTTATCCGCTCATAAAAATCGCCAGCTTGTTAGAGAGACTAGCATTTATTATATAGTATAAAATGTCACGGCATTTCTTTTCAAAATCGATAAGATAGCTCCTGCTCTCGCTTTGTCACCCCTGTCTCTCTCTTGACGGGCGAAAAGATCATATTATCCCCCACCGCTTCCGAGCGGATGACCGGACGCATGGTTGTTGAATACAAGGGTAGTTCCGTCTTTATGGGGCTCTTGTTTTCTGCATTTTATTTATTTCACCAATCCCATGAGCCCCCTTTTTTTGTTGGCATCCCGCTTGTCCGCGGCATCGCTCGTTTTGAACCCCCGCCCGCCCGCCCGCCCGCCTGCCTCTCTGCGTTCCCCGCATTCTCCTTTCCACTCCTTCGCTTTTCCCAGTCCTCCCTTCCTCTCCTCTATAAATACCCTTCCTTCCCCTCTCTCTAGACCCTCTAGAGCGGCCCTTGTCGCTTTCTCTAGCTCTGGGAAACTGAAATCCGGAAAGGCGAGGCAAAGCCGTTTTTAGGTTAGAGAATAGAGCATCATTCGGGAAGGTGTTCGACGTCGGAATCATCCTCTGTTTTGCCTCTTTTTGTCGGAGAAGAATGGCGGTGGCGTCCAGGGGAAGAGCAGGAGGGCTTATGAAGCAGTGGAAGGATCGCGAGACGAGTCCTGAGAGAACCAAGGTATGGACGGAGCCGAAGCCGAGGACCCCCGAGAGGAAGGTGCCGGTGGTCTACTACCTCTCGAGGGACGGCCAACTGGAGCACCCGCATTTCATGGAGGTCTCCCTCTCCTCCAGCGATGGCCTCTATCTCAGAGGTGAGGTTGGAGAACTTTGGGCTTCTTTGGTCTCCACAACGTATTACTTGCCTGATTTCTAAATGCCATTGTTTGGTTTTTGATTGCAGATGTGATCGATCGTCTCAATTTTCTCCGAGGCAAGGGAATGGCCGGCATGTACTCTTGGTCTTCCAAGCGGTATTTTTCCATGGATTTTTCGACTAGTTTTGCCTCCTCCTTATTTTGATCAGCAGAAACCATATGATATCCGTGGTTTTCTTTTGTTCCAGGAGCTACAATAATGGATTCGTGTGGCACGATCTCTCCGAGGACGATTTCATCTACCCGGCCCACGGCCACGAGTACGTCCTGAAAGGATCAGAGCTTCACCACCCGGCGGCTTCCTCTCCGAGGTCTCAAGACACCCTCGCCTCCTCCTCCAGCTCCGAGAAGCCTCTCGAAATTCCCAAATCCGTCCACGATGACTCCGACTACTCTCTCGTCAGGAGAAACAAGACGCGGTGGAGCTCTCTTGATCTCAACGAGTCCAAGGTCTTCAAGACCGAGCTCGCCGCCGAGCCCACCCTCAAGGCCGCCGACGCGGCCACCCAGACCGACGAGAAGAAGCAGAGGAGGCGCGCCGTCGTCGTCGACCGGCCCGAGGAGGAGAACCCGACGATGGAGCTCGGGAGCGACGAGATCTCACCTCCGCCGTCCTCGTCCAGCCCGGAGACCCTTGAGTCGCTGATCAAGGCCGAGGGCCGGCTCGTCCCTGAGGCGCCGGTTGATCTGGATCGTACGGTGGATGGCAACCCGAGCGGGAGGCTCCGGGCCTCTGCGGTCCTGATGCACCTCATCACCTGCGGCTCTATCCCGGCGAAGGACCACGGCTTTTCCCTGGTGTCGCACTACAAGGGAAGGCTGCCGCGTGGACGGTCCGATATGAGCGGGAGGGTTGAGGTGGACGACTTGATCGAGAACCCTAGCTTGGCGGCGACCCGGTTGGAGGACAAGGAGTACTTTAGCGGCAGCTTTATCGAGACGAAAAAGAAGGAAAGTAACGACGTCGCAGAATTTCCTGGCCTGAAGCGTTCATCTTCTTACAACGCGGACAGGTAAAGCCTACTGTACCGATCCATGATCATTCCAGTTTCCGTTTTAATGCTATTATTCCAGCTTTGAACTCATCAGCTAATAGCTATCAGCTACGTCGCTAGGTTCTGGCTTTAGTACCGGCGTTATGTAGGCCAAAAAGTAAAAGTTACCAGTCACAATACTTTTCGATCATTTGTTTCCACGTCCTCTGAATGGCCTTTGGGCTCGATCTTACGTGCCTCCCATGCAATGGGCGCAACATCTTGGGTGTCGATAGACTTGGGTCTCTTAAGTATATCCTTTTCCCTGTACGTTCCAAATGCCGAGTTCTGTTTAGGAATTTAGCTTTGTCGGTATATATATGTCAGGATGAATCAGAGTAGATTGGTTTCTTAAGGGAAGGGTTTTGCTAGATACGAGTTAAATTTTTAAATTTCTTTCTATTATCCAGCGTAAGATGGATGGCCTGTGATCACTGGCCATGACCGTTGAGACGAAATCGGTGGGTCTTTGCGTTTTCTTCTCTTCTGATGGTCTAGAATTCTCTCTGCTTTCTCCTCCGAAGGGGGTGTCGGATCGGATCGGCAGGCTTGGGGAGGCGGCGATTTGATAAAGAAGGTTTGGGAGGTGATCGAGGTTACGGTGGGTTGTTTAGTACTGATGGTTTCCGGCGAGAAGGCGAGCGAGTTTGGCGGAGGAATAGGATCCGGGGCGGGCTTGAGGGATGGGAGCGAGGAGGGTTAACGGGATGATGATGAAGAGAGAGTGAGAGAGAGAGGGGTAACCGGCTGTCAACAGCTTGTCCATTATTTATTTCAATTTTCTTTGCATAGCGTCGGCCAACCTATCTTAACTTTAAACAATAGGTTCATTTGGATGGTGACAACGGCCCTTTCAAGGGAATTTACCATGACCAACGCTGCCTCTCCCCTGGCGTGACGGATGTGAAACATCCTGCGTTGCTGTGCCTTTATACCATTATACAGGTCTTGAACTTGGCATTATTTAGGGCACCATCAAAAGAAGCCAAGTGCTAATAAATAAATATATATCAGCGTGTTCGCTCAGGCATCAGTCTATAAGATTGATAATGATTAAATCTCTCTGATTTATGCCGATAGAAAGATGATGGGGTGACTGGAAATGCTGTGATGGTTCGCCCAACCATTTTGTGTTTTTTTCTTTGGGTGTGAGCCCTCATATTCAAAAGGGAGAAAGTACTGTTTTTGTTGACTCGCTTCATTGCCTCCTCCGAATGGCTAGTGACTACTGACCCTTTTTTTTTTTTTTTTGACTTGGACTACTGACCAGTGGCAGAATTCTTTTTGGCTTCTCTCTGCTTGCAGAGCAGCGAGCGGTTCGTAGGAGCAGCATTCAAATAGAGGTAGAATCCATGTACCGTGGGACCTACCGTCCTGCTGGATTCCCCTCCGATGTCAGCCTTTTCACATGTTCTCTCCCCGTACAGACCATAGAGTCATCTTACCCACCTACCACTGCATAGCCTCTTCACGCGTGCTTGGACAAATAATCTATATAGTCCACCGTCGAATAACTTCTCGTTCACATTTGGTCTTTTTATGATTACATATTTTCTTTGTAATCACAGCCATCTGTTTGATGGAATTCTCTCCGTTTCTACACGTATTTTGTTTCGTTTCGTGATTGCTGACTTCAGGCGTCAACGCGGGCTCCATGTTTATGAAATCCAAACAGGAGCTCGAAATTGGAGCTGGCCGAGAGGGAGATCGAGGGCGTCCGTGCCAAGTGCATCCCAAGGAGGCCCCGGGCGACGGCGAGGAAGGAATCCAACCCGCCCATCTCCCGCAGCACCCACGACAGCAAGCGGATGGACGACGATCCCCCTCAATGTAAGCAGTGATTATAGAAGAAGGGCAAAATGGATTGAAAAGAAATGCCATCTGAGAGCGAGGAGCATTAATTGGTGAAATCTGAATGCTTTCCATTGCCCTGCTCAATACGGCACGGAGTGGTTGATGCGAGGGAGAGAGATGTGTTTTGGTTCCCCAAAACTAAAACTTTGCTTGTATAGAAAACGAGACCGGAGCTTGCTTCCTTCTAATGTTGCATCGTGAAACTAAAACCATGTTTTCTTTCATCATAATCTTCTCCACAATTTTTCAACTGTGTGTGCATGTCTCTTTCCTCTTTGGGGATTTAGCTCTGGGGTCTTGTTTTACAATGCTCCCCCTCACGGACTCCAATCGCCTCCGGTGAAGCCAAAGAATTTTGTCCTCGCATATTTGCTGCCATCATACCCTACGATGTACCAACGATTTAATGAAGAATTTCTCTTTTGTCCGCTGCAATGGTGGTTTATGCAGTGGATTGGCGGAGCGTTGGAGGACTGCTGGCATGCGGAAGAGCGTGCAGGCTCTTGACTTTGGTGTACTGTTGACTTTGGGAAGGGTGGCAGCATGTGCGCTGCACTACGCCTGCATCTCCCACGTGAAAGCAAGGCCGGAGTGGTCTTTGGAGGGTGGGCTTTCTTCATACGTGAATGTGAGACTCTACTTTTTTATCTCAAAAGGAAGCATGTCGGTCTCTCTTCACGCCTTGCTGAATCGGTTGCTACCTTTAGTCTTGATTGTGAATGCTAAATCGGAGAGAGAGAGGACGGGGAGGAGTGGGAAAAGAAAAGGACATGCTATGGAAATAGAAAAATTATAGACAAAGCGAACACATGGAGGGAGAATAAAACATCATATAGTTTGGCCTACAGCCTATTTCCACTCGTAAAAATGATCCAAGAAAGGTTTACTAATGGCCGAAAAAGTTTAGCGAGGAGAAAACCTTAGATACAAAAATTCTTTGTTTTGAAGTTATTTATCCATTCTACCATGCAGCATGAAAAGCTTATATTCTTAAGAAAGTTAAAATATTTTTTTGATTAACTCTCCTTAACAGACTGCATAAGAAATCTTAGTTAAGAAATGATGGAAGATCAACAATAAATGCGTAATATAAAAGGCATATCATAAATTAGTGAAATATCTATTTATCAGATATTCATTCTTACATTTGATATTCAACACCTTTATCGTTGGTTTAAGCTTAAGACAGTTGCCTTCTAAGATAGAATGGAAAAAAAAAAAGAACACCCGATCAAATGAAAGAAAAGTTGGAATTAGCTGAATATCGCACTTATGTGGCATATATGGCATGAGAAATTCAAAACTTTTTCTTAAGACGGCATTGGTCCTTTATAAAATAATTTTTACTTTTAGTTTATAAGTTAACCTCTATCTTAAAAAATCGATGGACTCCCATGGGATCTTTAATAATCTCTTTCTTCCATCACAATCCTTTCAACTAACTTGTATGTCTACTGATTTAATAAAATTGTGGGGAAGTTCATTTCACTCGCTGTTCCCTTAAAAAAAACAAAAAGTTCTCAATCTCACGAGTATTTGAGAAGTCCTGTAGAAATACAAATGTGTAATACCAAAAACTCTAGGATAGGCGAAACCTATACATGTAACGTAGACCCGAGTACAGAGACTCTTTGACTAATCTATGCCATAAATACAAGACACGAGAACATGAGAGGAAGAGGACACCACAGGTAATGGTCTCGGGAGGTCTGGGTAATGGGCTAGCCTGGGCCTGGTACGAATTTTGTCCAAACTTTGTCCATGTTGAAACGGCCCATGTACTTTGCATGATCCATGGACTCCAAACTTCATCATCACATATTTTGCTCCCTGGTTCTCATGTTCTATGACCAACACTACGAGGCATAATCAAACAGACCAAGATACGTGGAATATCTTCACATACCACCAAGAAGCAATTAGTTCAGGTCGGGACACTTGTTTAACGTCCCAATTAACTGCATGTTGATCTCAACTCAAAAGCTTCAGGCAAGTCGTCTGTGGTGATTGAAAACAAAAGCACCTAATGATGATGGGTTGCTACCTTTTGTCTTGATGGACCCAATGCCATCTCAACAGAATAAACTATGTCTTTTAAGGCGTTAAGCAGCTTCAGAGCTTCTGCACCCAATTTCTCCATCCTCTTTGATAGCCGTTTCAGCGTGAAATCCTAGTAAGAATGGTCGATTTTTTATTGATTCTTTTAAATATTCATCAACCACTATAGAGTTATGTATTCCTTTTACCTCTCAATTTAGAAAGTTTTCATTTTAGAAACAAATCAAGATATTTTTTAGCTAACTTTTCTTAACAAGTTGCATACAAGAGAGGTACTAGCAAGAAAAGGATGACCCTTGAGTGAGTAAAGAATGAGTGTTGTGTAGGGTTAAGCAAGAGTTAATAAATTATTTATTTATTAAGCATCCATTTTCAAGGCAGATATAGGAATCATTAGCCAATCATCTGAAATTGAGCAAATTGCTTTCTAAAAAATACTGAAACCTCCAGTTATGCCTTCATATGGTATGTGTGGAGCTAAAGAAACATTAGAACTTTTCTTAAAAAAAATTCTTCACAACTCTCGGTTATTGGCAATATCATGTGTGGGAAAACTTTTGCTCTGAAAAGTGGGTGGAAGCGTACAGATTGGCTTGTAATAAGTTGTTATCTTCTCTTCTTCCCTTAACTTGTGTATTTTTTCTCTTTTTTTTTAAAAAAAAAAAAAAAAATTGATGATGGCATCCATCACCAAGACTTTCTTCATTGGCCCCATACACAGCCCTCAGTGCTCCTGGGAGCTGGGTTCCACATTTGATTCTCGAACGTTGCAGAAGGCCGTGCTGCCATCATGTGGGCGTATACATGGCGCGTTGCCAGTTGCTGCATCAAATCAGCAAATAATATGATGAACGCCGGAACTAGCATGCTTCTTGTCGTCCATATTCCTTCTAGCTATCAGATAATTGAATGCATCGTCCTTTGACTGATGTGCCTCAAAGCTAGGAGGTGCGTGTAAGAAACAAATAATCATGCAACGTTGGGACAGGACTCCTTGAGGGATAAAGATCATTTGTGGTCATTCCATAGACTGGAAAGGTTCAATCTTTAAGGATTCTTTTTTTCCAGTCATTGCATGGACCGGAGAGGTCCAATTATCTGGTCATCATTCAGACAGCCTCAATGAAGCAGAACCATCCAGCTTGCATGTGAGTTAAGTTAACATTTCTGATGCACATGCTCTCACTTCACCATGGGCCCTGGTGATGTCTTCATTTCGCTTGATTTCAAAGACGGAATATTATCTATTCTCTATGTGGATATGAAAGGATCCTGATCCTTGTATAATTACTTATTTTTAGATAATTCAATTAGAGCTCAGTGTCATATTTTTTTGCTTCTTTTCCAAATAGGAGGTAACAAAATATAAAGAGAGAAGAAAAACTTCATCCCCACAAAAAGAAAAATAATGTAAGATCTCTTCTATGGCTGCACCAAATCAGTTCAATTTTTTTTCTCAATCCTCACAATCTCACCACACATATCCAAGCCATTCTCCTAACCATATATGCAATGCATAATTTTTTTGGCACTGTGGGGAGTTCTGACTGCCTTGGAGAAGCAACTTATTCACAAGAAGTCAGGACAAGTGAACCCAGCAAAGATGAAGCAATGAATCCCAGAATGTACATTTTAGAAGCCATAACTTTCTAGCAGAACGCATATCTGCACATCCTTGGAAAGTTTACGAGTATGAGATAATTAATCTCTAAAGGCTTTGTAAATTCTGGGTTTTGTCAATGATAGTCTTTTCATTATACCAGGCTGTTGTGTAACTTATCTTTTAGTTGATATAAGGAATTTTTGTCAGTTTAGAATTTCACACCCTATATGAGCTTATAGAATTTATAGAGTAATTCTTCCAAGAACATTTATGATTTCAATGTTAGCAATGAAGAGAATGAAAGTTCCGAAACTTGAAAAAGAAATCGTTAGGTTGTTAACTGACAGGGAAAATGAAGATGAGAGTACATCTTGGCCACATCCTGTAAATTTCTACTGTCTTAATAAAATTGTGGGGAATTTCCTTCCCTCACCTTTCCCTTGAAAAAAAAAAAAAAAAAAAGGCCAAATCCCCGTTGCAACACGGATGGATTTGCCAAGAAACAAATAGCAGGGAGAAATCAAATCATCTTGATCTAATCCATTACTTTCTTAACAATAACCAGGGTCATAATACTTGATTGTTCTTTCCTTCTCTTTCCATTTTTAAGATTTTCTCTTGTGCCGTGCCTTCAAGTACTCTTTATCAGCTGAAAAATTTAGAAGGCGTACACTCACCTTTCTCCACCCATTTGTAAGGTTTGATTCAAATATACATTAAGAATACTTGTTTAGAGGAAATAGAGGAAATCTTTTCTTAACTAGAATCCCAATCTACTCAAAAATGGGTCCTGCATAACTCTTGCAACCCTATGTCTTCATCTGATGACGGTCAAAATCAAACTTAACGTGTGTTGGAAAGTCATGGAGAGAAGGTTGAAGGAAGAAGAGGTGATCCAATTAATGTTTTCCTGTTCAAGCTCTATCTTTTCCTTTCCAATTTTTATGTAGAAGTCCAGACCACAGAGCTCGACTCTTGTCTTTTATGAAGTTAGCCATTAGCACAAGAAGAGACAAACTACTAGAGAATCCATGGGCAAGAATTGCAGGAAGCACTTAATTATGAAAGAAAAGTGAGTAAAGTGAGCAGCTGCCATCCAGATAACAAATATATATATATATATAACACAAATTAATGTTGTCAAAACCTACACTCTCCAATAAGAAGTCTAGGCTTTAGAGCATCTACGATGCATCAAACAAAAAAAAAAAAAAAAAAAAAACGAAACATACCAAAAAAGAAAGAAGAAAATGTCATGAAATTAGTGAACAACGTAGAATCAGAAATATTCCAAGACTGAGTAAATCGATCATGTACCGCCTGAGCAACTTAAGAAATCAACCACGGGAGCCTCCTTTACGAGCCCTAATCCAAGACCTAGGGCTGTGAGCTCCAAATCATTCTCCATAGGAGTTAAGTTCAAGTCCAAGCACAGTACCTTCTCCGCACCAGCTCTCTTCTCCGTGCGGGCGTCGTCGGCCTCGGAGGGCTTGTGCCGCCTCATGTGGCCGCCCAGGGCCTGCCCCATGGGGAACTCCAAGCCACAAACGGGGCACTCATGCACCCTTGGCTTCTGCGGCTCTTTCTTGGTCTCCTCCACCACCCGATCCCTTCGGACTCTCGTCCTCATGTGGCTCGTCCGGTGGCCTCCGAGCGCTTGGAACGTCGGAAACCGGCGATTGCATGTCTTGCACTCGTACACCCGGCCCATAGGCTTCTTAATGCCATGGATCTTCTGAGCCTTTGCTCTATTACAAGAGAGCAGCAGTAGAAGATCGGCCATCTTGGCGCCCTCCATCTCACCCTCCTCTCTTCCTGCCATGGAAAACTTTGCCATGTGCTCTTGGTCAAAGAGTCTAGAAGTTGCATGCATTGTGAAAGGATTGGGGGCGTTTTTGAGGAAGGGAGTGCATGGGGTCCGAATTTATAAGGTGGCGAGCAAGGCCAAGCGATGGCATGTTGGACGGGTCACGTCAAAGATTAGGACCGGGGTGCTACCACTTGGAACATTCACGCCTTTGAGTACGCGACCGCGTATCATGCACATCAAACTACAGTCAAGATTCATATCGCGTTATTCGCTTAATCATTTAAACGCAAAACTAAATTTAGCTTTTGGATACCCTGGTCCACACGCTGCGCTGGTGAGTTAGGCGCGTTCCAGGCCCACCACCGCAGTTCTTGCGATGCTTCCTAGTTCATGCACTCAGGGATCCATCATCATCATCTTCTTCTTCTTCTTCCACCAAATGGAAAACTTTGCATGAAAAAAGAATAGACAAAAACCCTTGTTGAAATTCGCACTGTTCAGATCGGAATCAACAGACACGGGCGACTCTTCCGGTGACTTTCTAGTCCAGACTTTTGTTGTTGAATCGGAGGAGGACCCAAATGAACGAACTTGTCTTCAGGGCCACTCGTGGAAATCACATGCAATGCTGCCAAATGAATCTTAGCACATTGGTGAATGAGAGATTAGAGAAAGTTACAAAAGTAACTTAATGGTCTTGCGAGTTAGTGTGAACACATCAAGATGTGAGCAGATGCCGCGAAAGTATTCATGGATGCTATAGCTTATCTGGTTGGCATCATGTCTTTAAAGTTGTGGATGGTCCAAGATTTAGATCATAGTGATGGTGAAAACAGATCTTTTGTTCGCTATATCTAAGACACAAATGTCAAAGCTATCGGCCGTTAACTGTATTGTTTGTTGGAAGAATTGCAGGGAAAACTCACTCTCTCTAGTGTACTTGGTCTTAAGCGTGACAAAAGGAGGGAATCCGTTGACGCCATAGAAACGAGCCATGGTTCCGCTTATTGGGATGGTTTCCGTAACAGCATCATTCCATTATAACAAAACCCTATCAAAATCGTCATCGACCATTGTAATTATCATAATTGCTTTTATTTTGACTCATTCTATATACTTTTGAGTTATTTTAATATTATAACAGTAACTATTATAATGATCATTATAATGGTGATAAAACATAAGATAATGAATAATAATAGAGAAATAACAATCTCGCTGTTCAAAATGTCATTTTCTTTTTCTTTTTCTTTTTTTTTTAAAATTTCTTCGTGTGATGCTTTTTTTTTTTTTTTTTAGATTTAAAAAAAAGAAAAAAAAAACAATCTGATTTTTTGAAAGTATTATTTGTTAAAAGGTTGGTGTGAATGTTCAAACTGTGATTGTTGGATACGTTATAGCAGGTCATTGCAATACCAAATATTCAGCTATCATAGCTGTCAGCAGCACAAGAGAGCGGCGAGTAGAGCTGAAACCGTGGAAACAGCCACTCGATTATTTGAAGCCCATCAACCACGCATGAAGAAGGCTGGATTTCAGCTCCTACCGGCTCTGAAAACAAGACCAGAACCGCGAGGATAGCTGGCTGCAGGAATATCGCCACCTAAAATTCGTCATTACTCAAATGAATTTGGAGTCCAGAGGGCTGAGCCTTGGAATTTAGCAGGGAGGTAAAAGACGGATGGCCCAAGGATCTTGACCCGCCACGTATCGGCGATGGATCTTCCGGGTTCACAGGCCATTGGATTCCAATGGCCGGTCCCACTTGACAAGGAAAACGAACCGAGGAGAGGGCCTGGTTAAAAAGGTCGAACGGTTGTTAGGACTTTAGATTAGAGCGGCCTGGAGTTTGCTTGGCTCGGGAGGATACGCGGCTTGCAAGTCCCTCTCCGGTGGCCTCCCGGTCCTGGTCCTCTTCTAGAGTTCCCATTTGCGCGGTCGGATCTGGGCCCTCTTACGTGGGCATCGATTGGAAGTGTGGATGGGATTTGTAGAATTTTAAAGGGTTTTTACACAACCTTAGGCGAGGTTGGTACCGGGTCTTTGGAAGCAGGTCAGGTCAGTATTATTATTGCTACTGATTTTTGTTGATTACTGGGTCTTCCCTTCACTTCACGCGGGGGTAGACTTGGGGTTGACTTCAAGTTGTCGCATCCAATGCGTGGAGTACTTGTCGTCTAGTTTCTATCAGCGTTTCTGGGAGAAGAAGCCCCAACTTCCGCGCTTGCGTTGGTATCCATTTGGCTTCACTGATTGTTGGACAGAGAGCATCAATATTTTTTTTTTTTTTTTTTTTTTTTTTTTAATAAGAAAGGTATATATATATATATATATTTTTTTTTTTTTTTTCTATGGCCAAGGAAGCCTCCAATAATGCACCTAATCCTAAGGATGGTGATCGAATGACCTGGCTCTAATGCAGATAGATAGGTTTGAAAGACTAAATAATGAAGATGATGTTTTGAATTCATTCTTAAAATCTAATTATAATAAATTTTGAATTTTAAATTTTTTATTTTTTTTTTAAAAAAAAATAATTAATAAAATTGGGTTCAACTAATTTTGAAAATAAACGGATATTAGGATTCAAGGGAGAAACTAAAAATTGCAAGGATAAAAATGGAGGACAAAAGCATATTCTCATTTTCAAGATAGGGTTGGAGATGGGGCCGGAGGAGGACGAGGAATATACCTTTTGCCGCGTTGCCATCCTTATCCAATCTCAACCTGCGTGCTTGCTTGTTAACAGCTAATGTTTCCATCCGGTACGGTTAACAGCGTTAGTTTTCCAAAACCGACGTGGTAGAGGGCGGCCATTCAAGGTCTCGCAAGCTGCATAGATTTTCTCACCCGTAAGCCAAGGAGTCGCGCGATCCCTTTCGATCTCCCATCACCAGCGCCACATGTACCGGGGGATGGCTGGTGATGATGCTCCTTATGTTTCGCATTGCTTGTGTGATTGGAGATTGGACCTGGGTTGGTTGCTGCTCCGTTGAACACGTTCTTTTTGTTTGACCTGGTTTGGTAGCCCATAATATAAACCCAACGGAATTTGGCCCAGTTTCAACGCTCGGACATGGTGGGCTTCTCTAGGGCTCATTCGAAGGCCCAATGGGGAATTGGGTCGTATGTTTATAAAAATGTCCTATAAATAATAATTGCTCTTTCTTGTGAGATGGTCAGCCTTTCTGTTAGTCTTCTACAACATTTTTTTTTTTTTTTATATATATATATACTACTTCACATCCTTAATCATGGCGCTGAATGTGCCACCATTCTTGTCCACTTCTTCCCAATATATATATATATATATAAACTCTTACATTTATGTGACGGTCTTGCTTGCATTTTGCTCAGATATAAAATATCAAAACTGCGCGACGCCCAGCAACAGAAGTGAAGTTTTAGCTATGGCGAATCAAATGCCTCGTCCATTTAGAATGGGTTACATTGAAATGGTTTGGGCTGGAGAAATCCATTTCCATTGCGATAAAATTAAACTTTTCCAAGAGTTTTATCGATACGTTAGAGCAACCTTCGCTGCTGATGCGCCGATTTTGTCGTCGTACGCTCATGGTGATCAATCGGTCCGTGCCGACCAAATATTTTAAACAATCACGGAGCCTCTCAGAACGTAGCCGAAGGCTTTGCCTCTCAAATACGGCATTTTTGAAGGTGATAACCACTAGCTGCGTCGGCGCTACGTTTGGAAGTTAAGTATTATAATAATAATAATAATAATAATAATAATAATAATAATAATATAAGAGAGAAAGAAATGATCTTTAAAATAAAGAAAGGTAAAAAGAAATGAAAATGAGGTTGGAACCCCTTCTTTTATTTAAAAATCTCATAATATATATATATATATATATAAACAAAAAAGCAGTTTTATATTTTATTCTTGTTCAATTAAATAAAAGAAAGTAAAGGAAAGTAAAAGAATGAATTATAAATTTAATATATTGAATATACTCATAACTATTAAAATAAAATTTTTATTATATCTTGGTTCATTTTTTGAGATATAAAAATAATAATAAAAAAAAAATCTTACTACGTACCTAAGTATACAAAACCGTTGCCAATTTTATGTTGAGTCCAAAAATGGTAAGCTCATATAGTTTAGGTTTTTTTGTAAACTTCAAAATAAAATAGATAAATAAAGTATAGAATCCTTATGAAATTTGTTCTTATAGTTGTGAGCATTATCTATCCACTTTGGTTCTTTCGACTTTTTTATAAATTCTTAATGTGTTGAATTTTAGGTGATAAGGTTTTAATTTTGTTTCCTTTTTTTTTTTAATACTTTCTTTGTATATTTTGTGTACTCGAAGAAATTCACATATATAAGTTCATCATACTTAAATTATAACGTTTAAATAGAAAATATAAGAAATAAAATATTTCAATAGAAAACTAACATCCCAACACTACAAAATGTATTGAAGTAATTAATGACTTGGCAGACAGAAGAATCAAATATCAACTTATCGACTCCTTCAATAATTCCCTATGAATTTCCAGCAGGCATCTAAGAAAAGCTCTTAATATGTTAGGATATTTAATAAGAAATGCATAAGCTTTATATATTATATTATTATATTTGACTCAACTCCTACTTCTCGTAAAAGAGCCTAACCTTCGTTCTCCAAAATAGAAAATCATTGAAAGTCTTCACTATAGCTTCAATTGATTTCATACTTGCATTAGCAACATGTTCATATCTTTTTTTTTTAGAAACAAAATTTCCTCCTCCATTTGTTTACTATTCTTGAATGAGGTTTCACCTTGAGAGATGGCTTAAAAATATACTTCAAAAGAAGTCGTATATTAAATATCATCCTCGATCAAATTGAAATTTTTAAGTGTCACCATATGTTAAATGTGGTTAATGCCATCAAAGGTAACTATAAGACTATCTCAAGTAGAATTTATTCTTCTTAGTAGCAGTTTCATCGTGCACTTCACCGACTCTTATCTTTTCTATATAACTCTACTAACTTTTTATAATTTAGAATAGGCTTATATATCCACTCAGCAACTTCAAGTTTAGCCTTAAATAAATAAATAAATAAATATAAATATCCTTATATATATATTAACATTTAAATAAAGAAATCAAACAAAAATGCATATGTATATTTGTTTATTATCTATACACATATAACTATTTAATATAAAAATACCTTAATTAGCTTTGCCAAACTTTAGGTTTCGTGCTCCACATTTTGCTAATAAAATTCCAAGTGAACCCACACAATTCATTCTTGAACAAATTGTAACAACCCATTTAAGCTTTCTTAATATTCTTTATGTGATTTTTAACCTTATCCTTGTTTAGTAGTTTGCCGCTGAACCATTCTTTCATTTATTTAAGGATATTATCATATATATGCGGTGTAAAGATTCCTCCCGTTCTCTTCCCTACACAATGTTGATGCAAAAAAATATCAACCAGAACATCATCCATAACTTGATCTTAAAAAAAAAAAAAGAAAAAAAAAGAGACAATAATAGCATAAAAAAAGGAAAAACATATCCTGCTTACATATTATAAACTATAGAAAAAATATTAAAGTGGTAGAGAAAATAGCAAAATAGAAGAGAGAATATCAAAGTATACAAAAAAATAATATCAAAATGTTCTCTTTTATTTAATAAAATACCATAATCCCAATCAATGACAAAAGGTTTGGACAAGAAAATACAACATCAAAGTTCAAAAAGGAAGGCAATTAGAACCATTATCAAAGTCTACAAAACATCAATGAAAAGTATAAAATAACTTACCATTAAACTGAATAAAGCAACCACATTAATGCTACGATTTCATCTTTAATACGTTCCCCTCTAATCGAATCCTCATTATCATCTATAGTAGTACAGTATTCCTCTTAATATTAGTTTAGATTTGCAAATTGTTGATCGATTTTAGCAATAAGGCTTTCATCTGGATCAACAACCATAAGATAATTATGCAAGATGCAACATACTAAAATAACTTGTTTTTGAGTTTCAACACCATAAGTTGGCTCAGTTGTTGAAGCTAGAATGAAAACTTTATTTTTAAGACACCAATTGCTCTTTCAATAGCATTATATAATAATGCATATTGAAGGTTAAATAATTCATGAGTATTTTGTGATAGGTTTCTTAAGCACTCTTTCAAATGATAATATTCTCCTCTTCAACATGAATTCAGCATCAATAAGATAGAATTTTCCTATAAAGAATTACTCATGTCATTAGCCTATTTTATTAAATTATAAAATTGTATAAATATTTTACTAGACTTTACCTTTAGGAATTTTAAATGGATATGGTCGTTTTAATGAATTTTTTAAAAAGAGCATGCAGCCAACGTCTTTTGCGTTAAATATTCTTTCCTATCATGATATTTGAAAGTATTCTGAACAGATCCTTCTATAAGAATTTATGTTCCTTCAATTGCTCTTACACAATCTTGATATTAAATTTTCATATTAAAATCTATATGCTAACTACTATTAAGGTTAATTTAACCTTCAAGTAAGGGTAAAACCTATCACGGTGGAGTATTTGTATAGGAATTTATAATTTACCAGATTGTTTGAGACACTTGTTTTCTAATTTTATTATAATTCTCATAGCATTATAAAAATGGCAACCAGCGATCTTTTCATATTGATAAAAAAAAGAGAGAGAGAGAGAGATATTGCATAGTTTTTTACATTATGTCCCACAATTTAAAGAAATTTTGCAACCTATTCTTCCGCAGTTGCTCATTCTATTGGGCAAAGATCACCTTTTTCAACTAATTTGATACACAAGTTTAGAAAGGTTTTAGGACTTATTATAATTATATCATGATACCTTTTTTGTCAATAATTTGTTTCATTAATTCTTCTCATACTCTCTTTCTCTCTTTCTACACTACGTGTAAATTGATTTATTCTAGGCTACATTCGCAGTACATAAGAGAAGTAACTTGCATAATATAACATGCATACATTTATTGCAACACGATAATAATCTTCTTTTTTTCATTTTCTTAGCCAGTCATCGAAGGTAAATATACTTTAAAAATAAAATTAGTCATTTCAAAAAATAATGACATAAAGTCTTTTCTAAACACGGAAGAAGCCATTAATTTATTTACATAAGCTAATTTACGTAAACTATTCACATATTCATATAAATATATACTTTTATAGTGGCTTAAAAAAAAAGATAAATTAATAATAATTATTAAAAAAATCATTAAAATATAAGTACAGCTCATACATTTAAGTCCAAAAAATATATATTAAATTTTGTTATTCTAATACATAATAAATTCATACATTTCATCTTTAGTTAAAACATACAACTAAACGATTTTACTAACGTTAGCATATTTTTCATCAAATTAAATTAAAATAACAATGCATTATATGGCACCAATTTTTACCCAGATGCAAATGTGCTCCCAAGCACAATGAACTAGAAAAACAGGTGAAATATCAATCTTCCTACCACCTTGTCTAATTAAGAAAAAATAAATAAAAATATCTTTACCAAGCCCTGCACAACTCTCCGTTGCCAAGGGGTATACTAAGTGGGCACGCACTTGCATGCGAAGGACACCACATGCTCGAATGTATAGGTTTGGCTGCGAGTGCCGACCGCACACAGGAACTGGCTTCGTATTACCACTTCTTGGGACCGTCATATTAACCCCCCACCATTACCTTCTCAAAGGAAGCCTCTGAGTGAGGATGCAATGCCTCAGGAGAAAAGCAACTTTCTCAAAGCTATGGCGACCAACTTGAATATCTAATGAAAGGGTCTTCACTGGATACACTCAGTGATGGCCTTGCGAATTTGGTAGGACTTCCATTGCAAAATATGGTGAATGACATTTGATTAATGTTTTTATTATTTGAAAGTAAAATGAAAAGCATAAAAAAAAAATAATAGGATCTTTTTCTTCTTTTCTTCCAATCCCTTCGATCAAGGATTGAGAGGAAGGGTTAAAAATTATTGTTATTAAGGTCTAGTTCTTTGAAAAGTACAAAAGTTACTAAAAAATTCATATTTTCTCAAGTCAGTGTTACTGAAGCAACACTTAAATGAAAAAATAATTTACTCATATTCTTTTATATACTGAAAAGTAACTCTAATATCTATTATCTATATTTTTTTATATTATAATTTTTCGATATAAATTGCTAAGATTTATTCATCTTTCCATGATACCCTTTATACTATTAGATTTAATTATATACTATCTTTTTATGGTTGAAGCTCAAGTTTCTTTTTCTAAACTATATTTTTAAGTTATACTTTCAATATATACATTAATCATATATAAATTTTATTTTTTAAAATAAAATAAAATTTTTATAATTACTATTTATTAATTAAATAATAAATATTATATTCTTTTATAAAATATAGATTCTATCATAGAAAGATATTTTTATTTTAATTATGAAATATTCTACAAATGTTGTCTTCTTATTTTTTCTTTCAAAAATGCATCAAGAGTAAAAGACATGAATATTAATGGAAAAAAGAATCATAATCGTGCTAATATATTTGAGAAAGATTAAATATATATATATATATATTGCCTAGTCTGTAAAAAATTAATTTAAATATCTCTTAGATAGTTAATTATTGCTCGTAATTTGATAGGTAAATGATAACTTGGGGAATGCAATTTATCTTTTTGACTTTTTGACCGAAGTAAAAGAATATAGGTAAGTTGATGAACGAAAAGTTGATTAACTTTTTTATAAGACTTTTCACCAAAGAACGAAAACTAAGGAATTTGGGAGGGTATTGAAAATCCTTCTAAACCCTTCCTTCCCTCACTTAAAAAACTTTCAAACATGCATATCTAAATATTCCCTATTTACTTTTCTTTCCTTTTCCCTCAAACTCCTCTCCCAATATGCCCTCAGGGATGATAATTTTAACTCATAAAATGAGGATTTATCTTGTTCAGAGCATAAATTCTTTGCATTTTGTAGGGACAAGGATGAAGACAAATTATTTTTGTCTTTGCTGATGAGAATGAGAATAAGTATATTTCCATCTTATTGTGTTCCTATTCTATTGATCTCGTACTTAAGTAATATAATACTCTTTTCATATATACAAAATTATCTTTATATATATTAGTTTTTTTTTTTTCTCAATTCTAATCTTTTTCTTTTATTATTTTCAATTTTTGAGATTAGCTTCCTTTCCTCTTTGCCCTAATATCCTCTTGAGGATATTTCATACATGCTGTTAGGAGTAAGGTGGAACGAAGATAAAATAGAGATAGAGAGGGAACGAAGATTTATCATTTTTCATCAAAAAGAATGAGGATTAAAAAAATTTTTATAAGAGAGGATAGAGATTATTTTTTACCTTATCCTACTGCCATCCCTTGGGCTTCCATAGCTTGAAAGAATTTTTTCGAATTCCCGACATGCTGCAACAAGTCATGCACTGAAATTTCAAAACATCCCTCCCATTCTATTCTATGCCAACGATGTCGGTCCTTTCCAAGTCGGCACATGAATCATTTTAGGTCGATGAATGAGGTAAGGTGGAGAGGACCACGTATTCTTCTTCATCATGGATCGGCCGTGTAAGGTGATTGGTGAACTGGGCCTCTCCACTTGGCTTGCAAACCGAAGGGGATGCCAACTTAGCCAAATTTGAACTTGATTGTCATAACAAAGAATGATAATAGGCTGGCTCTGAAGATTTAGTTTGGCTCAAATTCAGAACAAACCAAATGTTTTTTTTTAACTAATTTATTCATACAATCCACCAGTCTAATAAAAGCATTATTTCAAAATTATATATCTTTAAAAACGAGAAAACAAGTAAAATTAATGAAGAGAGAAGATTAAAGTGGAGAAGGAAAAATAACACATTATATGCTGTTCATTTTGATGTTTCTCATCATGTGAAATGCTATCTCGTTCATTTCAAATTTTCTCATCATTTTTTTTTTTTTTTTTCAATCTCTTGATCATGAATGAATTATGTGGTCGTTCATCAGCACATAAGACCAGCACTTTTATCTGTTCTAAAAGTTCCAAGTTGGAATAGTAGTTAGACTTAGTGTGCCAAGTCCCACATTCAAAATCCAAACCATTTGCATCCATTTTCACCTTGGTGCTCTAAATCCAATCCAATTAATAAAAAGAAAAGAAAAGAAAAAAGAAGAAAAAAAAAAAAAATCCTCATCCAAACTCTTTTATTTCAGATGAATTTGAATACGCCAGTAGATCTAGGTTGAAAAAAATTATGACCCTACTTGTCTCCAGAGTATTTTTTGGACTAGTAGATCTTTCTTACAAACCAATTCATTAATTTAAAAGCCAAGTTTGACGATTTCATTTTGAACTTCGATCTCAGCAGTGGCATGATGTCATGCGGTCTTGGTGATGGTTCACTGGCATGGCAATGCACGCCAAGTGATGGAAATCATGCAGTTGGTGTCATTGCATTGGGATCCCCTCTCTCTCATCATGCATGGTTAAAACTCCCATCATGGCTCGGTCATGAAAGCATGAATGGATTTCGGGAAGATATAGCTCGGTTTAAGGAAATATAATTATATGAGGATGGCTTTTATTATGACTACTCGATCTATGGATTCAGCTTTGCAATCCATCACAATTGGCACTCTGAACTACATGGCAGCGGTTCAGAAACCCAAAATATCCAAAGTAAATTTGGAAAGTTTATTAGATTTTGTAATAATCTAGGCCAGAATCCCTCACCAAATTTCCCAATCTACGCGGTGTACCGCACCATAAATGCACCCATATAAGCAGCCTGTCTGCATGCCATAATAGAACGCCCAACACCAATACTCGACCATCTCTCTCTCTCCTACTGGCCTTCCCCCTTTCTCTCTCTCTCTCTCTCTCTCTCTCTCTCTCTCTCTTTCTCTCATTCCCCCCATCTCTCTCTCTCTCTCTCTCTCTCTCTCTCTCTACCCCCCTGTGTTACCAGCCTTGCATGCTTTCCTCTCCACCTTCGCTGATCTCCCTTGCTCTCCCTCTTCTCCCTTTCGGGTATAAAATCTGGCCTTGGAGTGACGGCTCTTCTCTTCCCTTCACCTCCTCTCAATTCCTTCTCTTTCTTAATCTTGTCATTCTCTTGGCGGCGGCTTGCCTGAGCTTTTGACTGGGCTTCTTCCCTCTGGTGTTGGAGACTCGGAGTCGGTTCTAATGGGGCCCGTGAGAGGGTTCAAGAAGAGGAAGAGGGCCGAAAAGAAGGCCGGGAGGCATGCGGCCGCGGCCGAGATGGATTCGGGGCAGGAGCCTGGTGACTGGTGGGATGGCTTCTCGAGAAGGATTACAGGTTCTTTCTCCTTGTACCTGTCCTTTTTTTACTCTCCATTGATTTCGTGTTCTTCCCTTATTGTGCTGTTGTTTAGTTTTTGCCTGTGCTCTTTAAATCGATGGGTTGTGTGCTTGAATAGTTTTGTACTGTCTTCGAGGTGGGGTTCCAGATTATGGATGTCATGTTTTTCTTTATTTTTTTGTTGTTCTAGATTTGGTTTATGTTTTTGTAACGGTGTTTCTATGAATGCATGGGTACGATTCTGTATCAAATTTCCATTTTGTGTGCTCACATGATTTGATGCAACTGTAATATTGACTGGTTGATGCAATCTAGAGAAAGAATTCATCTCTTGTCCAGAGATATCCTGTTTTGTTATGTTGGAACTGGAACAAGCCATGGCACTATGCAAACAGGAAGGATTGAATCAGTTAAGACTCGCATCTATCTAGATGGCAGATATTGCAGAAGAATTCTGCCTTTATTGTTGATATTGATGGGTCTTTTAGAGAATAAAATTTGGTTTAGAGTATGAATTTCGGGATCGAATCTTCCCTTGTAACATAGTGAGGATGTTGATACTCCATGTTTGTTTAGATTAGTGGTGTCAAATCATTCTCTTCTAGGTTTTCCATCATTTATGATTGCAGGGTAGGAGCTAATTAGGGCAAGAATTTCTTGCTCAAATTTTGGCTTTGTCGCATGGGGAAGATGCCGATATGCTAATTAGGGTATGAATTTCTTGCTCAAATTCTGGCTTTATCACGTATGGAAGGTGCTGATAATCTGGATTTGTTTAGTATTTCGGTGTCAAGATTATGCCCTCTTAGGTTTTCCATTATATGTGATTGCAGGGTGGGCTAATTGGTGTATGAAATTCTTTCTCGCGTATTGGCTTTGCCATATAATGTAGATGCCGATACTCTCTGTTTGTTTAGATTGGCAGGCATCATGATTATGCTCTTCTAGGTTTTCCATTTTATGTGATTGTGGGTTGCGAGCTAGTCAGGGCATACATTTCTTGCCATTATCATATAATGCAGATCTTGATACTCTGTGTTTGTTGAGAGTGGTGGGGATTTTGATTATGGCCTCCCATAATTTCCATATAGGACTGAGGGACCATGTAGTCCTTCAACGAATATTTTTGAACATACTGATGGGCACATTTCAATGTGATCTTGAACAATTGTAGGATGCCTCTGAGAATATTAAATGAATGTTGTGAGATAACTATTGGACCAAATTTCACTTAAAGTGGTACCATGGATGTAAGTATATTTGACAACCGAAATGAGGTATTTGAGGTGGATATGTGGTAAAACTAGGCAGGTAGATTGATAAATAAGTAGATGAAGCTTGCAGAAAGCAATATAAGGGTGATAAGTAAGGGAAAATTTCATGAGTTTTTTGAATTTATGTACATGGTAGGCAAAAGATGACTCAATGAAGGTAAAGCATCCAACATAGGTGTTTGGCTGGGGTGTGATAAAGAATAAGGAAGATGAATGTCCATATGGTAGTTTTGTTAGATATGAGTTCATGTTTAACCATTATGGATTTCTCATACTGGGATATTTGCTTATTTAGGAGACTGATGGTAGGCACAATGCATTAGGTACAGTCTTTTATGGTGTGGAGCTTTTGACTTGCATACATTGTGGTCATCATACAAAATAACTTTGGATGAAAAAGCAGCTCAAAGTTCTCTTAAGATTGCAATCATGAGACAATTTGAGCACAATTTTTTACAGGTTATTTAAAGACTCAATGGTATTCCATCTTGATTGATTTGGAGATATCTTGTAAGCAAGCTGCCCATATCAAATATAAAATTTCCTGGAACCTCATTTGGTTTCTGCTATTTTTAGGTGAGCTCAATATATTATGTTCACCTTCTCCACCACAGTTACATGGTATTGTTTGTAACGATATTTTGTTTATCACAACTTTATTTCTATCAAAATTAGATCCATCACCAGTGCATGCCTTCTCATATCCATTTTGACAAATTCCATTTATTTGCTTGCCAAAACTGAGATGTTGTATGAATGGTTAAAATATTGATTTTTCTTTTTTTTTTTTTCTTTGCAAAACCTCTATCTTTTCTGTTCAATTCAGTGTCCTAATGTGATTCTTGAGGGGACTTTCTTCAGTCAAACATAACCGCATAGTGTTACTTTGAGTGGCATTATCGATTTCTGCCCCTGATATGAGCAGACATTGCCACGATAGGTGTGTTAAAATTGTCTAGAGTAAATTTCAGCTTTCTGGACCTTTCAAGTCAGGATTTCTTGTTTCTTTATATTGTCTGTTTTATACGATATTTTAGATATCCATCTGTATTTCGCTGTAAAGTAGTATTTGTAAGAATGCCCTATTCCCGTTCTTTTACTACCTCATGTTGAATGCTCCCTATTGTTACATCAAGAAGAAGAAGAAGCTCTCTTCTGTAATCTTGCAATACTCTAATTGTTGAGCTGAGATCATGTTTGTATTTTTCTCAAACCAGGGTAAGAGGAAAATATTATGCTTATTATCTGGCATCATTTTTTTGCTTACTTCATTCTACATACTATTACACTTTGCCATCTATTCACATTTTTTTTCCTATCATATTATTTTTGTTTAGGTCTGCATCTTGTTAGGGTACCTTATTTTACAATCCTTTGACTTGATTGAAATCTCTAATTTTTGTTAACATCTAATATCATACTATAAATAGTTTCATGGTTTTGACTATACTGCTGTTTCTTGGATCTGCTAATGCTGCGATTCATGTTTTATATTATACTTTAACCACTTGTAATGCTGGGGGCCTTCTTTGGACCCCTTGAGGCTTGAAGCTTCTTGCTTTTGAGCCTAGTGGTAAGCATCTTGTCTACACCATGCTAGATCATGTTAATGCTAGTGGTAACCACTTGTTTTATTAATGCATCTTGCTGCCTGACCTACTGATCTTGACAGCCTATAGAACAATGAAAGCTAGCGTTCCTGCTTAAATCATGCTTATCATGTTTTGATTGTCAAAGATCATATACTAAATGTTAAGAAAAGCATCATTGTCAAATACCAATGTGCTATTTTACATAGTTAAGCTATTCATCAAGATGTTCACTTGATGCTATTTATTATACAATGGCTGCAGTAAGTGGCAGAATGTATTATTTATAAATTGTGAGCCATCATTTCCAGCACAAATAGCTGCATTCCTCGTACACTTTTGGTTATCTGAGCCCTATAATGTCCATCGAGTGATTGGTACAATCTCAGGCCTAGATGTGTGAAATTCCAACCAAAGTCTTAATGCAAACTTGACTCACACAAATGCATAATAGTAGATCTTGATTATACAAGTTTATAGATTTATATTTGATTTGAAGAAAGCTAGACATCAATATGTATGTAATAAGCTATGATGATTTGTGACATAACCATGCAATCCACAGTTTGTTATTCAAATCTTATGTTTACTCATTCCATAAGAAGCTTATATAGCCCCACATTCATCAAACAGCACTCCAGTGTTACAGGTCCTGCTGCCGACAGTCTGTCGGTTATCAATTCACCTTGTAAACCTTGACTTTTGATAAACACAAGCTTCTGTTTCTGCCTCACTAAATTTTCTTTCATTTAAATTATCTTGATGACCACATGAAGTATTACTTGCAAAGAAATTTTTGATGCATTTCCATGTGAATGCTGCCAGACTTAGTCATACAATTTTGGTATTTCACAATGGATCTCTCTCTCTCTCTCTCTCTCTCTCTCATGTATATTTTACTAGTCTGCATTCAATTTGTCAAAAAGCTAGAAGGATAAATGATGTGATCTATCAAAATAATTATGTATCAATTCAACGATGAAAGACTTAGTTGGAAGTGAATGGCAGTCTTTTGATTTGTTTGGATAGCCCTACAAGCTGATGAGTAAAGGGGTGAGCTGGGCTTCAACTTCGTGAAGTTTTTATTTGCTACAATCAGGATAGCAGCTATATTTGTAATTGCACCATCAGGGAAAGAGCTCAATATCAACGTTCACAGTGAAAGGTGGTGAAATGCAGCAATTATCAGGATAATTTTAGTTCTTAACTTGTGCTAGTATTGAACACTGAACCGAAGTTTCAGTCATTAGAAGAAAATGATAACTAAAGCTAATTAGGAAAAAAAAATTCACAATCAAGTGGTAACAGTGCTATAATAATGTGTCACAAAACTACCTCATGATATATGAGCTTGACTTAGCTGCACTTAAGAGGATCTCTACTTAAATCAAATCAGGTCTAGATTTAGATGATGGGGTTTCATATTGAGGATCCGAGCAATTGGATATAATCTACTAACTTTAAAATGCTTGAACAATATATATATATATATATATATATATATATATATATATATATATATATATATATATATGATTTAAAGACTCCTAATCTATGCATCAAGTGGTCAAAAAAAAAAAAAAAAGTATCGCTTCATGTTTAGATTACATCTAGTGGCTTAGATCATTAGCATCGGATACCATGATCTATTGTAGACCTGATTGGATCTGAGTAGATAGTCCATTCAAATGTAACCAAGTCAAGAGTATATATATATATAGGCTATTCCCCATCTTTTTCTATGCTATACCCACTCCACCCTACTAGGCTTACTCCCACCAAAATCAAACCCCCACTCCCTTGTTAAGTGGCAAGGTTTGGATCTCACCTTGTAATGCCACTTTGCAAATTTTGGCTTATGGTGCTTCTCTTTTCACATAGGATTTGAGGGTACACACATGCAACTGCTGAGATGCTTCTTGATCGAGCACGATGGAGTGCACTGATAAATTAATATTTTCACTTTTTTAGTTTGCATGGCAGTGAGGCTTTCTGGTGGCAGTAACGTTCTTCTCTGTTAAATAATTTTGACAAGGCAGGATGCTATGTTTTCTTAAAGTCATGTTGTTCATGAATGTTAGTTTACATTCTTCATGCCTCCTCAGGACCCCTATCTTTATCAAAGGAGCCAATAAATTTTGAATCAATCTTCAAGATCTCAAGAAAAACCTTCAACTACATATGCTCGTTGGTGAGGGAAGATCTATTGGCCAAAACAACATCCTTTACTTGCATTGATGGCAAGGTTCTCTCTGTAGAAGATCAAGTAGCTGTTGCCTTAAGAAGGTTATGCTCTGGTGAGTCTCTATCATCTGTAGGCTTATTGTTTGGGATGAACCAGTCAACCGTCGCTCAAGTGACCTGGCGGTTTGTGGAGGCTATGGAAGAGAGAGGCATCCATCACCTCAGGTGGCCCAACTCCGACGAATTGGAGATGGTGAAGTCCAAATTTGAAAAGATCCACAGCCTTCCAAACTGTTGTGGT
Organism: Metroxylon sagu; assembly: GCA_017589505.3. Classification (NCBI taxonomy): domain Eukaryota; kingdom Viridiplantae; phylum Streptophyta; class Magnoliopsida; order Arecales; family Arecaceae; genus Metroxylon; species Metroxylon sagu. The sequence goes on along the minus strand of JACVBY030000515.1, from coordinate 743,005 downwards.
GCCATAGCCACCACCCACATCATGATGTGCCAGCCTTCGGCAGACCCTTCCAACAAGGTATGGGTTGATCATCAGAAGAACCATAGCATGGTCTTGCAGGCTATTGTGGACCCTGATATGAGATTCCGAGACATTGTCGCTGGCTGGCCAGGGAGCATGAATGACTTCCTAGTGCTACAGAGCTCAGATTTCGCCAAACTATGTGAGAAAGGTTTCAGGCTTAATGGGAAGAAGCTGGAGCTTTCAGATGGGTCAGAGGTGGGAGAGTATGTAATTGGAGATGCAGGGTTTCCTCTTCTTCCTTGGCTTGTCACCCCTTACCAAGGAAAGGATCTTTCAGACTCAGAAACTGAGTTTAACAAGCAGCACTCAGCAACTGGAATGGTGGCGCAGAGGGCATTGGCAAGGCTGAAGGATACTTGGAAAATCATCCAGGGGGAGATGTGGAGGCCCGACAAGCACCGGCTGCCTCGAATAATTTTTGTTTGCTGCTTGCTGCACAATATTGCCATCGACTTAGAAGACGTAGTGCAGGATGATATGCCACCGTGTCATCAACATGATCCAAATTACAAGCAACAGTTTTGCAATTTTGCTGACCAGAATGGATTGATTCACAGAGATAAGCTGTCCCAGTTTTTGTCAAGAAGATTGCAACCCTAAAAAGAACATCCAAATTGTATTTCTTTTGTTTCTGTTCCCCTTCTTTCATTTGTACTGATGCTGGTTAGTTAGAAACTAGTTCTTTTTTTTTTTTTTTTTCAATATATTTCATTATGCTTGAATTGGTGTAGGTAATTGTTGGTGGTTTTTTTTCCTTTTTTTTTTTTTTTTTTCCTTACTCTTTTTTTTAAAAAAATTAAAAATCCTTGCGGTTGCCTGATGGTCCTTGCAGAGTCGGTAATTCTTTTTCAGATGTCAAACAAGAAGGTGAAAGCAAAGGTCTTATTCTGGTCTCTGGATCATGCAACCCCATCCAGGAAGAAATTGTTAGCAATGATATTGGCCACTCTACAAACCAAGCAATTTTCAATCATAAACAATCTATGAACAAATAACTACCATGTCAGCTACTTTCTAATGTAAATGTCCTCAAGCCAATCATCATCCCAAGAAGGAACAAAAAAAAAAAAAAAAAAAAAAGCCAATCATCAGTTATTCAATAAGGCAGCCACAGTTAGTATTTGGATAGCAAGTTAGAGTTCTATAGCATGTTTTAGTTTTGATGCATAACTTCTTCTTCTTCTTCTTCTTCTTCTTCTTCTTCTTTTTTTTTTTTTTTTTTTTTTTTTTTTTATTTTTTTTTAATGGTGGTTTGTTTAACACGTGGCATCTATTCAATTGCAAGTCAGGACAAAGAATAAATAAATAAATAGCTCTTGAGTCTTAATCGTTTTAGCCGACTCTTATGGATTTTTTATTTTTTTTAAAAAAAGAAAAGCTATACTACTAGCAGTTGGTGGAGGGCGAACGGAAAACACCATCTACTACTCTGCATCGTGGATGATGTCCCATATAAATGCTTTACTTCGGCCCAACCCCCCAGATCCCCATGGGCGCTGGTCGATGGGTGAAAAGCCCCGCATCGAGACTCAAACCGATCGCCCCCCTCCCTATTTACATCAAAAAAAGACTCAACCCCCTCGCCAATTGTAGTAGAGTTTATTTTTAAAACCCCTTGCCGTTGCTAGGGTTTCTGCCGTCGTCGTCGCCTAATTCCTTCTATTCCTGCATCCATTTTAGGGTTTGATTTGGGACTACGATGGAGGCGTCGAAGCTTTTGAAGGACAAGAAGTTTTGGTTCGCTTCCTTCCTCGTTGTGTGGGCGGCCGCTCTACAGGTTGTTCTCCTTTCTTATGCTCAAAGTTCTTCTATTATATCTTTCGTGCAACTCGATGCCTCCATCTTCCCCTTTTAGTGATATGATCGGTTGCTGAACTGAATGATATCCCAATTTTTATTGGTACTGTGGCCCAAATTTTTGCAGTCACATATGATGTGGATGCAGAAGCAAGACGCCTTCAAGCAGAAATTTGGAGATTTGAACCAAGAAAAAGATGGAGACGATTGAATTACTGAGCGATTTTATCAGGTTCCTCGGAGGCAGAATTTTATCCGATATCTCTCAAGACCTGAATTCCATCTCTTCGATAGATTCTTCTTTTTTCACATTCTTGTTTGTTTTCTTGGAAATAGGGTCTAATGATCGCTTGGAGTATAAAACATCGTGAAAAGATAATATAAACACCATCAGCAGAGTTTTTGGATAGGGTTTCCATTGATGCGTCGTTTAATCTTGTCTTTATGGAAAAGCTTAGCTACATCCTCTCCTACCCTTAGATTTATGCAAATTCTGGAGCCACTTTATCTTTCTATATTTCTTTATCTTTGGGATACGTGAATAGTATAAATCTAAAGATAGAAGAGATGACCAGATATAAGCTTGGCTATATTCGAATGTAATCAGATTTGTATCCTTTATCTCTTTATATAAATATATCACTAGAAAATATGAATGTTAATTTTAGTTACTTATGCTTTGCATACTCCCTTTTCTGTTTGCAGTCGGTTGGTAGATTGAAATTGACTGATTTTATGGTAAAAAGAGATAGTTAAAATATTATGTATAATATCATGATGGCTTCTGTATGTTTTCAGTGCTCTGTGGGTCCTCTCTTTTATGTTTCAGCTGCTTATCTGTTTTCAAACTGTTAAGTTTGTTGATTATAAAAGGAGTAATACATTTCTTTTTTTTAAAAAAAAAAATTCTGATAGGTCAGTTTGGAATTTATAAGATGCACAGAAAATATGCCATGTCTATGCATTCATATGTGCAACCTGATTGTCAAACGGGTTCACCATGTTGAATTCTATAGCCTGATGTTCGAACCTAAACCTAGCATATTTTTATTCCTGATTGGTTTGGTAAGGAAAATCCTGACATTTGAGAAACTTTTCATGGCTGGATAGCAAGGGGATGGGAATTCATATAAGAGCGATGCATGTTAGAGAATATTTGGAACTTTGGGAGGACCCCTTGTGGAATTCACAGGTTGTGTTTTCTTATCTCTTTGGTGCAAGGGTGGTCCTCTATGTTAGCATTTGAGTATTCTAACTAACATTTGTTTTATCAATATTTTGTAACATACATTTAGACCAAGGTATGCTTAATCATGTCGAATTGTCTGGTATGGGATATTCCAAACCATACCGGTATGAAACCGTTATGATTTACCATTTCAAAATAGTACGGGACTAGTACTATGTCAAATTGCTCTATATAGCCTGAGACTGTTGTATATCAACCTCATACCAACCTTGTACTACACTAAACTGTAGCGAACCACTCGGTTTGACTCAATATAGGGCAATTCATGGGTTAGGGTCTTTCAGCTCACTTAATTGATATGTCATTGATTCGATACGAAGTGATCGGTACACTATTGGTTCGGTATGGTATGTTCTATACCGATTTTTGGTATAGCGAATCTTGATCTAAATAAATATAGTGCATGGCATGCATTGGATCTTTGTTTTCATATCTTCCTGTTAAGAAAGTCATGCTCATTGCTTCATAAACTATGTTTAAGCATGTAAGACAACTTGTGAAAGTCATGCTCATTGCTTCATAAACTATGTCTAGACATGTAAGACAACTTGTTTGGCTCGAATGTTGCAGTTTTAGTGCTTGTTCTGGTTAGCCATCGATATGAAGTGTCAGTTAATATTTGCTTAAACCAATCTATTGTATGCGGCCAATTGCAACTAAAATATTTACTATTCTACTATTTCACTTTTAGATAAAGTCAACTGGTTTTTAATCCAAAAGATTCAATTTCATTTAAAAGAGGCTGAAATTAGGAGAGCAAAATTAAACACGATACGTAAACAAATCTCAAATCCAATGCAAAATAAATGAATTCGGATTGACCTTAAGTGAGTTCGTATCGTAAACGTATCGATATGATTATGACATAAATAATCATATTATGTCACGCGTTGGCTCGCCAACCCAAAAGTGACTTTATTTAGGATCCATTTAATTAATGACATATTAAGTGGATCGTGTTAAGCATGTTAGGTTGTGTTTATTCGTGTTGAGAGAGACGTGTCGTGTCAATCCAATACGATTTGTTTATCAAACGGGTTATGCATGTCGTGTCGTGTTACTTATGTAATGATCATGTCGTGTTCGTGTTTGGATTTTGACATGATTAATTAATTGTATTGTGTTCATGTCGATCCATATACTGTTATACCTTAACTTCGATATGACACGAAAACATGAATTGCCACCTCTAACTGAAATGGGGTATTACTTGTTTTAAACAGCTGCAATGGTTCATGCACACAAATAAGGAATGTGCATGTTAATACATGCAGTCGTAAGTTGCCATGAAGTTTCAAACGTATCTTTTTTCCTGTGAAAATGCTTCTGTTTTTATTTTCTTTGGACCTTTGACATGGGATATGGAATACGTGAAGCAAATAATTTTGGAAATTATGACATGCGATAGGAACACATTTTTGACATTTATTGTTTAGTATATGATCAAACTTCAATCTCCATTTCTGAGGAGTTGGTATGTAAGAAGGATTTTTAGTAATGTTGACCGACAATGACAATACTCAAACTCTTGGAGGAGTTATGGGGCCCTCTACTTTTGTACATGAGAATCAAAAGCCCTATGACTAGGCAGATTCACTGTAAAATTTTTGCAGCATACCCATCTTTGTTCTCTTGCGATCAGAAAAATCATGTATGGATGAGGTCAAGCACGGGCTGAATTTCTAGCCTGATGTTGGTCCATTACCACTGCTTGGACATTGAAATTAACACTCCAGCCACTTCTGCCTTTTTTTGCCCCTAATTGACATTCCAGTCCCTAGTTATTGGGAAGGCTTGGTGGCTGCTGTTCTCATCATTGTCATCATACTATAATGACGTACTGAACAGCATCTGTTCAAGTTTGTTCAGCATTTTTTGTTTCATTGTGAGGATTCATTAACTGCAGTTTCTCCTATTCTCAGTTAATCAAGCAAATTCAGTTTTAAGGAAACTAAAATCCTTTGCCCCCCGAGAGATAGGAAAAGAGAATTCCAAGAGAAAAACCTAGTAGAGTAGGCGGTTAAAGGAACATGGTGTAGATTAATATTTTAATCTTGGACAACCAGAAGGTTCTCTTGCTGTATAAAGTAAGTTCATTGTTAAGTTTTGGGAGGGGAGGGGCAATTTTGGTTCGTCAGTTTATGAATGATTTTACGTGTGTAAGCTTAGGTTTGTAGGATCGTTCGGCAGGGGGTGGGGGAACTAAGCCTTTCCTCCTGTTTTTGACTATTGACTTAATGGTTATGTCTCCTGTCTGTTTTAAACTAGATAATCCTAGTAGCATTCATCTCATGATTTTCATAATTTTGTTACATTGGTTCTTGACACTTGAGTTTGGTTATCTAGTTTGATTGTCCCTCGTCATTTCATGGTCCTTTTATCTCAGCAATATGCATTCCGGGTTGATTTTTGAAGATCATTCTGGCTTGTAATTGGGTTTACTGTGTTATAAGACAAGTGAAAATAATTATTCTGAGGCAGACGGTATGGTGCTGGTATTTGCATGTTCTAGGGCATCTTTGATAGTTTTTAACAGTCTGGATAAAATAATGAGCTTCATCTATTCTGAAATGCTTAAAAGGGGAAGTCAACCTTTTGAATTGAATTGTATGTTCTCGTTCGACAAGTGCAGATAAATATCTGTACAATTTAATTGAGTACTCCAGCTTTTTGATAATGGCTTTAAAGTCTGTCACATGTTGCAGTTCTGCTCCTTCTGGGGAAATATTGATTAAGTTTATACTTATATAATGCGCACGCCCCCTCTTGACCCACTTGTTCTGATTAAGAATTTGCTTCCATTGATTCAGAATTAACGTCCGCTAGCCCAATTCTTGGTGTAAAGATAATGTTTGCATTCCTTTATGCCCGCAGGAATTCGTATCTCTGTTGCTTACCAACATTTTCTGATGGGTTGGACGAGATTGTCCCAGCAGCAAGAAGTCCCCTGAGCCTGGAAGCTGAATGCAGGAATAGTTTGATATGCAAACGAAGGATAAACACAAAATTAAATTACAACCCTGTTTTTGCTCTGCCCCTTTGCAAAGCCAACCTTTCTAGCCTCAGCTGTGCGATTAGGAGCTGATGGACGCTGCGATCCAGGTGGGGGCTACCAACGTGGTCGCTATGGGTGGGGATGATGAATGGCCTTTCCTGGATATGCTTTATTTGTGGATGATGACGCTTTTTCCCAGTGCAGTAGTACAAAAAAAAGTTGGGAAAGGGTGTTTGATAGATGGGGATTGAGCTCAGGTCGCATCCCTTCAAGGATCGCAGGGCAATCCATAAAGAAGACATCAAATTGTCTCTCTTCCTTCAATTTGCGGTCAGAGAAGTGCGAAGCTATTTGTAACGATGCAGCAGCAAAGCTTTTCGTGGAGGCAGGAGCTGTCCGGGAATGGTAAGTACGAAACATCCTTTGATGCCTACATATGTATTATTGGGCTATAGATTGGGAAGCATTGTCTTTTATCGGTCTTATATGTTTCATTTGGAATCTGCTCAAGGGATTTGATCAGGGTCTTATATGTTTCATTTGCTCGACGTCTAGCAGGGCCTGAGATATCTACTAAGGGTCTCAAGCGCTACCAGGGATCTCAACCGCTGTGCCACCGTTTATGAACTTAACCAAGACTTTGCTATTGGTCTGAAGCAAAAAAAAGAAGAGAAATATAAATCCTATAACTTTATAGGATACCTGATTTTTGTAACACCGCCCAAATGTCCATTTCAATTCGGACCCATGTTAGTTGCCATGTCCCAGGCCATGGAATGCCATCTGCCTAGAAAAGCTGTATCTAACTCATACAATGACAGTGAGATACACTTAAAAGAAATGAAATAAGGGTTTTGTCCTTCCAACCATGGCCTCATAGATCTTGATACTTGCAAACAAATTTGGAAGGATGGACCAAAAAAATTTAAAATTTCTTGCTGTGTCAGAAATCAGTGTTTATCGGCCTTACGTGAATTTTAACACTTACCCAAATGATGCGATCTTAATTCTCCTACCACTTTGTAATTCCAAACTAAATTGCAAGTTCATTGCCACAAAAATTTGAAAACCCAAAAAATAAAAGAGACAAAGGGAATTACTAGAATACATCGTTTGACAAGACGTCTTGCTAAATGCTCGAGAGCCGTAGCCAGGGCTAGAGGTATAGTCTGCAGGTAAAAGATCCAAGCCATACTTAGATAAAATAAAAACACGATCACCTATCTTAACACTAAAGAAGATTTGGGCATAAAATAAATATTGTAGGCACCTGCTCGGCTAAGGATCAACTTGCGCATAAAAGAAACAACGTCTGCTCATACAAGGACCCAACCTCCTCTAGACCACGGATTGCAACTTTTTCAGCAATGATACCAGCATCTGTTTCAAGAATTATCCTGCGACGCAGAAAGTGGCAAAATCTTTAGCATGGCATCTCTTGATCTAACTCAAGAGCACAACTGGAGAACAAAATCAATAAATATGCTAATCAAGGTACATCGTTGCGGTATTGAATTGCATATTAGTAAATCTGATATGCGAGTTAATGGAAGTGTGTGTCAAAGCTCAATATACATTCTATAATGCTAATATCTATTAAATGATTTGATAATTGATAAAACCAGTTATCTAGGTTCTCATTCACGATCCTAAATTGTGCAATTTATTATATTTTTTAATAATTTTTAATATCCGGAAGTACGTTCCTTCTAGATTTATTGCCATAATTCTTCATCAATGTTGCACCATTTCCCATAATTTGCAGTACAATCCTGGCCCCGAGGCTCTTAAGTGCTTTCCAGCTTTATTTCTTCAAAAGGTTAAAAAAAAAAAAAAAAAAGGGGTTTCTTTCCAGCTTTAAGAATTTTTCATAGCTGTGGTTTCAAAAACTAAACGTCCCATGATATTATCCTACTTCCATCAAATAAGAAAAATCTAGCCAACTTATGTTGTTTTTACAAGTACGTGCTGAAATCCTACTTGCCCAACAAAAAAAATACCAACAATAATAAGCAATGGGCATCAAGGCTTTAGCTCAGAAATGATTGCAAAAAGAAAGCATGTCTGTACCCTCCATCGACGATTTCATCGAGGCAAAGAAAGATCAAATCCAGATTTTCAAGTGTTGTCTGTTTATCTACCTCGTTCCTGGAACAAAGAGGATTCAAATAAAAACGAGACTACAAATTCGTGAACCTAAAAATCCTGACAAATAGGAGGGTACGCTAGTAAGAAACGGGCAAGACCTGAGAAGAAGACCAAGTGCATCCAACAATCCCTGAAGCACCGTGGCTATAATGAGTTCATTCTCATCATCTCCAGCAGTAACAAAAAAATGAATATCCTGAACGAACTTGTACACGACAATGTAACTGTCAAGCATTGCTATCTCCGCTGTAAATGATAAGACTATAGTTCATCAGCAGCACAGAAAAGGTTCATAGCTCTTCTACGTCGATGACAGAAAACAGTAAGACTATCAAGTCTGATCTCGAAGTCAATGAAGATAGCATGGAACTGGAATATAACGCAAAGAAGACAATTTATATGGTCCACACTGCACCAACCTCAATGGGGCAAAACCTCCCATCAACCAGATCAGGAAGGAAGAATGTACCCAGAACACAGATTCTGAAAGATTAAAAAATAAACATGCATGCACCAATACATTAAATGCCTTGTAAACACCAGCATTTTGAAACCTGTCCTATTCCCGAACCATACTAAGGTGGGAGAAAGTAGATAGTGAGGCATTAAAATGCACGCAAATATGTACAGGATAGCTTGCAGCAAACACATTGGACCAGGAGGACTTGAAATAATTTGAAGAATTTTGAAACGGACAGATGCACTAAGGATATGGCATAATTTTGAGGAAACATGAACTTCTGCCATTGATAATCCATACCATGTCCACCACATCTGGCTAACATTGAGAAGCGCAATCATAAAGTATTAATTATCAAAGGAATCTACTTTTTAAACATGCTCTTTAAGAGAAGTTTCATGCTAGTTTCTTTAATAATATTGTCAAGATGCCTAGATAGTTGACTCCTTTTCTACAAAATGGCATACCTCATGGATTATTTCATTGTTCATAAACCATAGACATCCATTGTGATGGAATATTCTCTTCTACAATAGCTTGCCTATCCCTAGCCCAAAAACTCCATTTTAAGTTAAGATTACAGATACAAATCACATGTTCTAAAATCATAGAAAACGAGATTAAAGAAAAATCACAATACAAGGTTTTTAAGAGGGCCATGTTTTTAGCGAATAAAATCATTGAATGTTTCATGCAAGGAATTATACAACCCTTCATTTACAAGAGAAAGCAAGGTCAGAAATTCTAGCACACAAGCACAAACATGTAAACTCTAAACAGATATGTGTAAGTAGAAATATATGTATATGCATATAAACTGAAATGAAATTGCATTACATCACCTTCAGTTCGAGCATTTGTCTTCAGTGTCTTAGTAAATACAGATTTCTCAAATGCCAATTTTGCAGCAAGTGTTGGCCAGTCATCTGTATAATATTTTACAGCTACTCGTTTCCCTTTAGAGTCAAGAAGAAGAATGTTTTTGATTGAAGGATATGAGTCCTGCAAACATTCAAGTAATTTGTCAGATTAAATATTCACCAAATAAAAAAAAGGAAATTGCTGAAATTTTATAATTGTGAACATATATTGGCAGTATCCTTGATTATGACCCTAACTATTCGAATTTCTCTACTATTTTGATCTCCCCTAGATAAAAGGGCATTTATCAATTTGCGTTGACTTGCATGTCATCTTCTGTTGTTGTTTCCTACATGGGGCCATATTACAAAGTAAAATAATGGGACTATATTAGAAGGGAGGAAAAAACAGAAAGGTGCATCTGAAATACGAATAAAGATGTTTCTGAATGACCAAGGACGTGTATGAACAACTAATGGAGAAATAAATAGTTCTTAAGGGGACTCCTTGAGAATTAAGCTTTAAGATCTTAACGTTCAGCACTTATTCTAGATGCAAGGGAGGGTGATGATTGGGCAACTCTGATTATGTCTACACAACTGTGAGCCTTGATAAGGAGGGCTCAAATTCAAATTAAAGTAAGAAGAAAGATGAAAATGGAGACCAAAGAAACTTTAGTGGAAGCTGCAAGGAGAGATTTGATGATGCTTTCAAATTTATAGGAGACCCTTGAATCATGGATGAACCTAGAAGGTTCTAAAATAGAAAGGGAAGCCCAATTAAAGATGGTAGAAAGGAGCAAGAAGGGACTCTTCGGCTTCAACTTGAGGTGGAATTGATTGTAAAGGAGGATCTATTAAGCTAACCCAAGCAGATAAGATAAGGCTTGGCACTACAAATATAAATGTTATATAAAATATAACCACAAAACCAGCATTCAGTTTTAATAGGAATCTAACAGATTTTCTTACATGATTGTATGTCAGAACTTATAAATTTATTGCAAGAAAAATTCCTACATGAAACTGGAAGATTTTTTTAGAATTAATAATCGAACAATGAACACCTGAAGACATTCTTTCCCCTTTCCTCCATTAAGGCCCTTGGTTTGCAGAAATGCCAACATAAAATTGTATGACAAACCTTAAAGGACTACAATTGGCAAGTTGTACTTTGTGCAGGAGAGTGAACAATAGCATATGACCATTATCAGATCTCACAATTTTTTTCACAATATTTACAATTGTTTGTGTTTGTGCAATGATGAATTTGAGGTAAATTCTTACCCGAATTTAGGAAAAATCAATTTTGAACCATCTGACTAGGCCATACGCTACTGTTTAGATTTTTTTTTTAAAAAAAAAATCTAATGCACAGTTGACTTAATATGGAAAAACCATCATGAAGGAATGATACCCTTAACATGTGACCAGATAAGATGGCAACATAGCATCCAATACACGCACAGATAGAGAGACCCAAATACGATCCACACAAGAAAAAAAAAAAAAAAAAGAAAAAGAAAAACAAGCAACCTCCAAGCTCTTTACTGCTGTCGTGCTGCCACCACCACAGCCAAAATGTAAAAGCTACAAAAACAGCTTAACATGGTGGAGAATATAAATCCCGAGATAGTCCAAATCTGGACATTACTTGATTGCCCAACCTGTAACTACCACAATGAGACTTAATTGAGCTAAATCTATAAGTTTATGATTCATGATTTGCTGAGATTTAATATACAATTCCCTAATATCTTGTAGGCTAGACTATAACTTTCATCCATACTTCATAAGTTTGCCCTTCTTGTTTTAACCATTCCAATCAAATTGAAGAGCATATACCATCACCTCTTTCAATCTTTCTTGCATACTGAATTTTAAGTATTAAGAGGAAAGCACGAAAGGTTAATGTAAAATTTCAAGTCCTCATTGCAGATTCTCAACCAAGGATCAATGTTTTAAAACAATTAAGAACTAATGACTACATAATGTATTTGCAAATAAATGCAGTACTAATATCAGTCATACACATGGTTTGTTATTATTTCCTTCATTTTTTACATTTCTCTCTCTTAGAACATGTGGGAGGATTTGAGAGGCTGAGGGGTTGATTCTCTATTGGCTAGAGCCTAGAGTGACATGCAGACCGACCTATGATGGGGTTGGTCTATTGAAGGCATACCACTGGCATGAGCTAGAAAGTGAGTTAGACAGATAAACTGAGGTTCTATTGCCTTAATCTTTAAGAATTTTCATTATTACAATGTTGCTGATCAGAAGAAAGATGACAAAGGCCAGATTGAAAGAAGATAAAAATAAAGATGAACTAAGGTAAATAAAATTAGATCTGCTCCTAGGTAAATAAAGTTGAATTAAGGTAAAAGATAAAAATAAAAATGAAGATCAATTGGTTTGATTGATGTGTTAAAATCCTCTATAAGTGGCTCTCAGATTGTATTTATATAATCAAATTGCTACTACACTCTTAAACAACTTGATTGTGCACGTGACTCCGCTCCTGGCACCACTCCATCAGCATAGCTCTTCCACTTCTCCACAATTTAGTCGAATATTTTTTAACGATCCTATGCATAGATCGTTTGATGGATCCTATCTCATGAGCTTTTTTGGAATGGTATTTTTCAACTTCTTAGATTTCTAAATACTAAGCCTCTCAAACCACTTGGCTTGCTCAGTTTATTCTACTACCACCAGCAGCTTTATTTCCATTCGATTTAGGATTCAGCCTGCCAGCTTTGAGCTTGAAACACAGCTATCTATCTGGCTTGCAATTATCACCCTTCTATCTAATCCACCATATGGTGAATGCCCATGATGCCACCGAATTAGATGATCATTGGTTAATATATGATGTAAACAGTTATCTTAGATGCCGATGCAAATCATGTGGGAGATTGAAAGCCAACTAACATGAAATTACAATCAAATTGGTAAAGGGAATTGCCTTGGAAGGACATTATAATTGATATACATACGTATATAAGAAGGAAAAATAGCATTGAAATATTGTGAAAATCTATAACTCCAGCAAAATGATTGGTATTCAAACTATCACAACATGACTAAATTAAGAATAGAAAAAAAAACTAAATAAGCAACAAAACTAATATTTTTTGATGTAACTGATGCTAGCAAACTGCACATTACCTTAAAGATAGACAGAATTATGTATCTTGCTTGAAGTAACTGATGTTACGGAATTAATGTTTTACATATACCCTCCATTAATTTTTAAATTGGCCAATGAAACATCATTTAAGTTATCATACAAGATGTTTTCTTGAATCAACATCCAAAAATGATAAATGTATGTTCCTATGGGCACCAATTTAGTGGTTGCATCCAGCAGTACTTTAGTTGCATGCTTCCCAATGAATGCACTGTCAGTGCGTTACACAAATTCCTAAAAGAGTGAAAAATGGTTGGTCACCCAAAAAGATTTTCTCTTTTTTTTTTTTTTTTTTTAAACATCTCCTCAACAATATCCATTCCTTGTGACACTAGCACATATTTCTTATTGATCATTCTTGTCTATTTTGACGTATATCTACAAATCAACCAGCCTAATTAGGGTTTCCAGCTCCTCCAAGCACTGATCTTCATCACCATCAAAAAGATCTTGAGGTATAGTCACTAACAACTCATTATATAATCGTTCTGAAACCTCAAAGATCTCAGGGTTTATACGTTATTTTGATTCCAAGAACGAGAGGACATAAGACGAGAATGATCAAACATGGCATTCCTATAATGGTTTCCCTATTAAATTCCCAGATCCAAACGCGTAAGGATTATATGTTATAGATCTTATAAAACCCCAAGTTCTTGATTTTGTTTCATTGTATCTTCCAATGACGAACCTTCTCAGATCTCCAAGATACTCCGGGTAGTGATCTTTCACGATCCCCTTAGAAAACGACTTATTTTCATCCAGAAACACTAAAGATCCCAGGGTTTATGCGCTAGTTTGATACCAAGAGCGAGAGAAATCCAGCAAATAATCCCCGGATCTGGGAATGCTCCCTTGATTCGCTAACAAGGTTAAACATCCAAAGATAAAACAATGTAGGAACCTACAAATCTTATAAAACCCTAAATTCATGGAATTCAAGATCACAATACATAAATCGGAAGGGGGGGGGGGAATCTACGTATGAAATCCGGATGAGATCAAATAACTAAGAGGGAAAAAGTTCGAACGAGTCACCATATCAAGAAGATCGAAGCGGAGAAAGCGACCGGATTCGATCACCGACCAGAGAGCGCGAGCGAGAAGACTCCCGACAGGCCCCAGAGCGCGAGAGCTAAAAAGAAAACGGTGGGGAGAGCGCGGAAGATGAGGAAAGTTGACGCGGTGCATTTATATATTAGGTGGATGTAGGCCGTTGGATGCTGGAGATCGGCCCAAAAGTTCAACGTGAACCCTACGATCGAGAAGGGTCAGCTGTCCCACCGCCAGGGGTCCGCCATAAAGTTCAAACGTTTATCGCGTTTCCCAGTCGTTTTGTTAGTCGGCCCACATTTAAGTCGATTCTCGGCCTTCTTGATGCCGGATTCTGGACTCGGACAACCTATAGCTGGACCTGGACCCACATGGGTTGGGCTTGGCTTGGTTCAGAGTACGAAAGAACTTTGCTCGAGTAGCATAGTTTGTTTCACTGTATCATTTGTCGATCGTATTATGTATAACAAAATCATCGATTAAAAGATAATTTTTAAATATATATTTCTTTTTGAATGTGTATTTATAAGTTCAACATCCAAGAATTATTTGACACACATTAAAAGGTCAAGAATTCAGAAAAACTCTAGTAAATTTGGAAAAGTTCAGAGAAAAACAACTAAAATTTTTAAAATCTTTAAAATAAAAAATGTCCATTTGTTTGTATTTTTTTTTTCTAGATTTGATCTTATTTGTGTGTGTGTGTATATTTATATATATATTTGTAGTGCTGATTAGGGTGAGAAGACCCTAGCTTACTTGCACACGACTTCGGCCTTTTAGTGGCCCTTGAGAACTCCTGAAGCCCGAGGCCCGTGGATAACGGCCCATCCTTATGGGCCTGGCCTGATTGAGATTACGGTACTATAAGTTATACATTGTTAGAATTCAGCTAAAATAAGATTTGTTCCAGACTCAGAGTTGGACCTGGGCTTTAAGTACACACGATAGACTTGGACTGCATCCAAGAACAAAAAAAAATATTTATCTGCCAAAACTTTTAGAAGTTTCAATTAGCCTTTGCCTGCGTGCGTGATCCAATCCATTATTCACACCGGTTAGTAAACCATCTTAAAAAAAACTAAATGCATCCTTATCTTTCGAGAAACAGTTTTTTTTTTTTTTTTTTTAAATCTTTCCGCTCCCAGTAGTGCTCTCCAATCACCCCTTCAAAAGAACCATGTCCATCCGTTGTCCTGTTCCAAGGCAATTTGTCAAACACCATCAAAGAAGCGAACCTTGAAAAATAGTTGATGTTTTGCCAAGGAGGAAAAACATGAGGATGCGGAACATGGGAAAGGATCAAGAATAAATTCAAGAAATTAGTTGATCGAGAGACCCATATTGAGAGACCAGAATTTCATCAAATGGAATAGGTGGGATAAATGGGGAAGAATGACATGGAGAGATGCCACGAAGCTTTCAAGCATGATTTGAATATAATGGCTGATAAGCAACCGCACCATCGTTTGGTTGGTGTTGGATGCTTCTCTCTCTCTATCGAAGATAATTAATGTCAGGGAACGAGAACCTGGATCCGTGAAGGGTCAAAAAAAGCTAATGTGTGAAAAATATTATTTAAATTCTTTAGTCCTTTGCCAGCTTCGAAACCTTTTTCAAAATATTACTGATGTGCGATTAAACATAAGTTTAAGTTAATATTATTTATAATAACGTCTACCAAAAACGTCTTGTCACGTTAGCATGGTAGCGGTGGGGATGCAAGGTTGTTGGGTGATTGGTCCAGTTACTGGCTCACTGACACCTAAATTTTTGTAGCTGGATTCAACCAATCCACCAATAAGCTTTGGACCCCAACAGGACTAGCAGCTTCCAGATGATAAGAATGACTTGAAGGCTAAAATGCTAGTGGCCAAATAAACAGATGACTTGGACTGACTGCAGCCTAGTCATTTTCAAGGCGAGGAATATATCAAACTGCTCTCCAGAAGAACTAATTCGCTGTGAAAGTCCGAGCGAGGAAAATAGTTATTACGTAACTCCACGAGACGAAACAAAAGGAGAGACTCAAGCCTCGTGGCTGGGGACCTTTTCTGAGACGATGACTCCCTCCAATTGAGGTAGGTGCCAGTGACCATTGCGACATTTGTACGTTTCTTAAAGTAATTAATTTATGTAATACTATTATAATACTTTAAAATAATTTTATATAAATAAAAAAAAATTAAAAATTTTACTGTTTAATTGAACTCAAAGTATTATAAATTATATTAAAACTGATTAAAAAATATGAAAGTTGATGAGCAAAAGCTTGGCAAAATGAATATGTTGCCAATTGCCTTGGCATCTTTAATTTTGCAGCCTTGTTGCTTGATGATTTATAGTGATATCTGACGATTTGGCAGGAAGCTTTTTGTAACTGATAGTGCTTTGCATGGATGTTTTGATTGAACTTAAGCTTCATAGTTTGATCAGATGGGTATTGCTGATAATTTATTTATTTATTTATTTATTTGCTTTTGGTGGATGTTGATAGGTTCTTTGGTGGAACATTGCTCAGCATTTTTATTCATGTTGGGGTTGAGATTTGGAGTATGCATAGGATCTCTCTAGAATAGACAAAATTCTATAAATTGGTAATGGCTCTCCTCTCCTCTCCTCTCTAGGGCGGGCAATTTCAGAGTCTAGAACGTCATACACCAAGTTTTAGTCCATAACTAGTACTTGATCCAGGGTCATGTTTCTGACTTCTGATGATGCCCATAGTGTCATGCTGGTGTGAAGGGTTGAAATTGAGGTGCACATTTCAATTTAGACAACTAAATCAACAAACTGGGATTATCAATTTGATTTCAGTATTATGCATAATATACCACATGAGCATCATCGGACAAATAATGATTTTTTTTTAAAAAAAACAAAGATCAACTAATTTTTATAAAAAAAATAACATCTATCTCTCTGTGGATAAATTTTCACTGTACCTTTTTTAAACAGCAAAAAAAAAAAAAAAAAGTACATTAAGCATTTTTTAAAATAATAATTTTATATAAAAATTTATGTGGTATAAACTGACAAACTAACCTGATAGTAATATTTGATGAACGATCAAAAGATAAGATATAGTTGCCAACTTGATGGTAGCATATGTTCTACTTTTTTTTTTAAAAAAAGTTTTAATTAGAAGAAACTTTCGCCGATAACATCATTTTTTTTATGATTCAAATTTATCCAGCCATCTATCATTAAGTTGATATCAAGTATCTATAAAAGTAATCCTAAATTCGTCGACTATAATAATTCTAAGTTTAAGCTTTAAAATCTTAGAACTCCAACTAAAAAGGGGCTAAGTTTTTTTTTTTGCTAGGATTAACTTGAGCATCAGAAGGAATTCATCGGACTTCTTTCATTCTTTCTCTCTCTTTTTTAGAACCCATTCATAAACCAACTGAGGAGTGCTCTGTCATCCAAATTATTGTCTTTGTATTGACCGGTGTTCAAAAATGAGCTCCAAATGTCAACAAAAAAACTATACTAGCAGCACTTATCATGGACTTTAAACTTAATTGTGACACTCCATTGGATCACTGATTAGTCACCAATATCTTAAGTTGATGTGGATAAAGAGTCGACATGAACTCTACCAAACACTGAAGCAACCATTTGTAAACGTCGATCATTTTCTATTATCAATTAGGCAACCAAAGTGTAATCCATCGCAACGTTGATTTGTTCTTTTGGAAGCTCCATCTCACAAAATGGAGCTGTCATGCTTTTCTTCTCAAGATTCGTAGCACCATGCTTTCAGCTATTTTTTTAATTATTATTTTTTATAGCTACGGTTCAATTTTTTTATTTGTGTGTTCTAAAAATTATCTTAGAAATAGATAACTATTCAAATCAATTTAATTTGAAATTATTGTACGATATTATGACAGAGATGTCAGAAATTTCAATCTTTTTTTTTTTCTTTTTTTCTAAGAATGATAAGGTTTTGTTATCCCACATTCTATCCTATACCGTACCGTCCTTCCATCAAGATTAACGCCCCATCCCTTGGCTCAAGTAGAATTATCCAAAATTAAATTCAGTGATATTTCACCAAATGATATTAGATCATCGGATGATTTGATAAGCTTGTTCAGTTTAGTAGATCTGAGAGTAATAATGACTGATATATAAAATACAAAACTTTTTTAAGGATTTCTATTATCTAATGATCTATAAATAAATCATTATCATATAATGGCAAGAATAATTAAAATAAGTCAAGATAATAATCAAAATAATTGAATAAATAATTAATTTGCAGGGATTAGAATCGACGTTATCTAATAAATCTAATCTCTAATTGAATGACAAATGAATTTCTAAAATTTCAATTGGTAAGTAAAAATACCATAAGATACATCTCATTTAACAGAGTAACCCTCGAGATTCATGGAGATTTTATTTTCTTGTCTGGAGTCGTCATTCTCTGAAGTCTCCTTTTATTTTAAGTGGGGTACAAGGTGATGTGCCGGAAAGCAACCCATGAGCCCAGAGGCTCCATTTGCATCGTGTTTCAACCCAGGCCCAAGTCTGCCGAGATGACTCATTCGACAGAGCGAGAATTTCTTTCATTTCCATTCTCACCCAAGAAAAATAAATCTTTATCCCCACTCAATTCCCATTCCGTTTTATCCCTCTTCTAATAATATATTTAAATTTTTAATAAAAATTATAATAATAATTTTATAAATATAAAAATATACGAAGGTAATATACGAAATCTATGGGATAGAAATGGAATGAATCGGGATGAGGTAGCAATATATTTACCTTACTTTATCGTCATCAATGAGAATAAAAATAATTTTCATTCAATGAAGCAAGATGAGTTTCTTTTCATGGATTGAAATTGCCGTTCCTTCTGCCTACTTTTTTTCAAAAAGGAATCAAAAATTTCTTCAACGTTTGCAAGTACATAACCGTACTATCACTACAGGAGGAATCTCCTTTGCCTATGTTTTTTTTTTTTTTTTTTTTTTTTGGTTTTTCCAACATGAGGTGAACGGCATGAGAGACGTGGCCACATAAGTATTCACACAAGTGCAATGGAGTTGGGATTAGATACGTGTCATGAGTAATTAGGAGTAGAGGTGGTCCAGCTCAACGAATGCCTCATTCCTGATGGTGAGGGCCAAAAATCGGACTGAGAGGAACAGTGACGACCAAGTCCATCTTTCGTGTCTCTCAAGAAACAGCGGACCTTTCAATGTCCTCATCCCGTGCTTTCCTTACTTTGACTTTTGTACCACAAAATTGCACGCCAACCAATAGTCCATGGCGTGGTTCAGCCGTTCCGGTTCCAACGGGATTTTTCGTTGGTCAACAGAATGAGTCGATTGGTGTGTAGTTTGGTTTGCATTCCATCATTTGTAAAGTTTAAAATCATCGAGAACAAATACCAAACGGAAAAACATGGGTGAAATATATATATATATATATATAATAATGCTGATTGGATTCATGTTAAAAGCCAAAAGAATTCATTCTTCTTCTTTCTCCAGAGTATTTTTCTTCAACTAGAGACAAAGTAAAGGTCACCGTCATACTCTTCTATTAATTCAACAGCATGATAATTTTTCAGGTCCAAATAAAACTAGTTCATATTAAGCCTAACACTCAATTTAACTAACACGAATCGAGATTAGATCCAGATATAATGTTCTGGGTCCCCTTTTGAATCTAATGTGTGATCAATGTATGACCTCGGAAGAACTGTCAAACCATGGAGCTTGGCAACTAGCTAGCTTGGGAATTGATCCAGTTTCTTCGAGTTCACTCACTGCTATGCTTCACGATCTCAAGTAAATGGGGAATAAGGCACAGCTCCAAAGACACCTTGCTCCGTTTGCCTGGCTCGAAATTTTGTAGTTTTTAATCAGCATTACCCCTCCACAGAAACACTTAGCTTCAGAGTTTGCTACTACTACGGTGACTCAGGAGACGCAAACTCTGGGTAAGGATATAGTGGTCCCAATCTCTCAACTACTTCACATCAGCTACTTCACATCACCATCTCTATCCTATTCATGCCGGCAAAGAAAAATCTCTAAGCTTCGGCACTGTTATTGACTAGATTTTAACATCTTGTTCTGTCTTCCAAGCCCACAGGCAATTTCAGCGGCGGATTGGGTGGCATGCCTTGTTGCCCACCGTATACGCTGATTACTGTCGGCATGCCACTACCTGATGCCTATGGTTGCATCACCCAGTTGCCCAGGGTCCATTTGATTATGGATTGGTTTCGAAATGAGATTAGACCGATTCTAAGTTCAAAATTTTGAAATTTATCTCGAGATTCTGACTTGAAACCATCCAACGTAACTCATACTCGCTCCTGCCCCACATCAATGTCAGGACCCTACTTTCTCTCTATGGCTCCACTTTCTGACCCTAATTTGTATGGTGACTCTGCCTCAAAATATTACATCAATCTCCTCAACCTAATCCATTGCCTCTCTACCTCTGTACCCCTCCTTCACGACCCTGCCCAACCACTCAATTTTAGATCCTCTCTCTCTCTCTCTCTCTCTCTCTCTCTCTCTCTCTCTCTCTCTGTTTAAAGCTCTCACTATATATTTTTTAAATATTTATGATTAAGAAGTAGAGATAAACTTTGGTCAAGGATATCGAATTACTTGAAGCATCTGTTTTAGACTTTTTTATCTTAGTTATTCTGGCCTCCACTTTAAATTAACTTGTAGTGATAGATGTCATATATGAATTTAGAACAACATTTTCAATGTATAATTATCTTCATGCAGTAAATTAGAACATATTTTTTTATGATAGATTGGAGGAAAAAGTTTTTTCTTAAATTTATTAAAAGACCAAAAAATAAGGATTATTGTATACAAGCATAAAGAATATATAGAGATGGAAGGATGCAAGGTTTTAGAGAGTACAATAGAAGGGAAGACATAAAAAATAAGGGATGCAAAGGAATTAGGAACTTAGAATACAAAACAAATTGGATTTTTCTTTATAAGGGGCTCGGGTTTTAAAAGAGTTCCATCAAAATGGACCCTATCAGAACAATTCTAAGTGGCAGTGCATTGGACCTGTGGCAAAGCAGACAAAGAATCTTCCTATACCATCCATCTAAACCTTCCTTTCTACTAATATTGATAGACCCGTTTTCTATTCACTGCACTTAGCTGAACGTGCTATTGAAGCATCCAGCCAAAGAAAATCAGTGCAGAGCATTATAATTGGCACAAAGCAAAAAAAATTGGCACATGAAAACCAAAAAGACTCCAGCACTTGTCAGCCTACTAAACAACACAGAAACTTCAGGACAGGAGTCACAACACAGGGTGAGAAAACAGTAGATGAGAAAAAACCCATACGTCTAAAATCTGAAAACATAATCTTAAATCAACTTGGAATATTGCCATTCAGATAAGTCAATCTTGATCTTCCTAAATTAGGGCTAATCTTATAGAAAGTAACTAATTACTCTGTTTAGCGGGCTCAGAATGGCAGAGATGCAACCACGATTGAAGAGTGTGGATCGCCCTAACCAGCACTGAGTATGGAGATAATTTTTTGTTTAAAAAAACTCTAATATTTCTTTCAATCCAGATTTGGTGCCAAGTAGTTCCTAACAACTGAATTCAGCCTTTTCTGAGTGAAACTGATATATTTTTCTTCCTTCAAGATAGTTAAAGATCATGCAGCTTACTTGGCCACCTTTTGATGCTTAAGCAGGACATGATCGGAGCCCAAATTTTTATTAAGAAAGAAGATCTCATGTAAAGATGATTGGAGTTTTCTGTAACTACTTTACATAATAGACATATGATATACTTAGGCCAACCCTTCTTAGCTAGTATCTCTCCAGTATAAAGCCGATTTTGAAGAGCTAGGCATATGAAAACCTTATGCTTAAAAAGAACAGCAGCTTATCAAACTTCCTTGTGAAATGACTAAATCAACCTCCCTCTATTTAAAAATTTATGGAATGAGTTAACAGAAAAAGAGCCAATGCCTGTTAGCTTTCACACCTGCGTATCAGCTAGCTTAGAAGGTTTAACATAAGCTATCTAGTCGGAGATAGAAAACCACTGTTTAAACTCTTCTTTAGATAGAGAATCGAGAAGCTTGAAATTTCACTTCATAGATCTCCAGCTCCATTAGGATGCTACAGAACAGTTATGATTGACATATCGTTAATACAACTCTACAAATCGCAAAGCCAAAGGAACAGATTGCAACCAAGAGTCCTCCCAAAACTTGATAGATTCCTCATTTCCTAGTTTGAATGAAGAGCAGCTCCAAAAAGCCTCTTGATTCCTACAAATATCCTGCCAAGGAGACAGTTTAATTAAGGAGCGTTTGACCCTTATACCCATTTTTCTCTTAGAATAATATATCATACTAATTATGCAGTAAGTAGAACAAATGGTTAATCTCTACCTCTTCATAATTAAAAACATAATGAATTAAGAATAAATAAATATAATGTTAAAAAAAATTTAAAAAAATGTCATAGATGAAATAAGATATAAAATATTTGATTTTGAATTATTTTGTCGATCTTCTAAAATATGTTGGATGCTTGCCAATTATATTGCTATCAATCCTAAGGGAAACTTTACAGCAAACTTGATTTTGAGATTCCTTGCCGAGCTATTCTCTTAGTAAACAACATATCCATCTTTGCCATCATGACAAGCTTATAGTTTGGGCTCGTCATATCTGTTGCTTGAAGTAGTAACTCAAGAATATCTAGTGTGTGTTAAGATTTATGGTGGTCCCTATAAATGCATTTGCTAATGAAATCTTCTTAGTAATCCAATCAACTAAGCTCATAAGTCAATATTTTTAAGAAAAAAATTAAACTTGAAAATGTGAGATCATCTCAATAATTTTTTTGATTTATAGACAATGGCGCTCAAAGCTGATAGGAAATAGAGTAACCGGCGGGTACATGGCACACGCAATGAAAAATGGTGCGATCAAAAGAAAGAGGGTGTCGACACTATGATCAAAAGAAAAAGGGTGTGATCAAAAGAAAGAGTGTGCAATCAAATGAAAAATGATAGCATAGGTGATAGAGATGAAGGGAGAGGAAAAACAAAACAAGAGTTTTATATGTGTGAAAGAGGATGAGAGAGAAGTCATCCATGAATTTTATCAAGAGCAATCAAAGATGACCTAGTAATTTTCACATTTGGTTAGTTTAGAATAGTTTTTTTGTGATTTAAAAATATATTTATTGACTTTGTTTGTAAATATAGACATGGTAATTTTTATATATAATTTCAACAAAATAATGGGTATAATTTGCAAAAGATCTTTATTTTAATTGAATAGAATGATGAAATGATTTTATACATGGATCGAGCATAATAGCCAATGCGAACAATGAGTTTTATATCTAAATTTCAACTTTGAGATTTGTATTGATTATGTTTAAAATCATATATTCCAGCACCACATTATCGAACCTTGTTCAATAGTACAATCCTTACCACTTGGGAAGAGATGGGGATCAATTTCTAACCACGTCCATCTTTACTCCAACTCTCTTGTACAAATTTTCAATCCTACAAGCAATGACATGACCTACTACTTGGGAGTCCAAGCTCTACCCACCCCCAATAGAAGTATGGTCGATGCTAGAGTAGAAGCTGTCATTTTGGCAAAGATTCTAAGACCATATTTTTGAAGGTAAATTGTCTTATTAGTTAAACTCAACTCTAATAAATCTTAATCTCAAATTAATTGAGGCAACTTTTTTTTTCCTTCACGCTGCTTCCATGCTATTTTATTAGATTAACTCTCTTACCCACTCTCATCTATTAAAATGTCAGTCTTTACCTATTTCTCATCTCTGAATACTGATGTAGCACGTCACTTATATATGGAATATCCTAATTAGCCCTTATCCACTTTCTTTGCACTCCATTAATAAGAAACTTTCCAATGACATATGATATGAGTATAGATTTTTTTTAATCATCAACCTATTACAAACCTTTTTTTTTATTATTTTTTTTATTTGAGATTGTGACCGAATACACGCAAATATAGGTGGAGTTCAGCTTGCCTTGTTACGGATAAAAAGTTGCATTCCCACTTGATAATGATGTAACCACCTATTCCGGGTTATTTCGAGATTATAATTCTTTTACTTCTCTTTTTTTTTTTTCTTGAGAAAAATTCTCAGTTGTTTAAAAGAAAATCTCTTTAAAAAAGAAGAAGATTTGGATCTATTCGCTCTCTATCTCTCTCCATTTAAGTGTTCTTGTTTTTTTTTTAAAAAAAATCCTTTCTTGCTTTCATCTACTAATCCAGCACCTTAGTTGGTATTTTACGTCTCATTCTTAACGCATGCAAACCTCCACCGATCAAGTTCAACGCATTCTTGGGTGGCTGCTCGTGGAAACAAGAAGCCGTGAACTAAACAAGCACGAAAGCCCAAATGGAAGACACGCCCTTACAAAATAAATAACTTGTAATGAATGCTTCCTTGCACTTGTCAGCGTCTCAGCCATTGAACCATACCGAAAGAGTAGACTAATACACAGAAAAAACCACGCCTGATCCATGATACCCCTCCTTACCTCAGCTAACAACTATATGAACCAAAATTTATCAGGACCATCCAATCAAATGAAGTTCCCTCGATGGACGAAACAAAGTGCCAGTTGAAGACCTTTAACAAGGCAAATAAGTGGTCGCATGCACGTGGATTGTGAGGTTTAACTTGGGAGGAACGACCACTGTCGATGTCAAACGTGGCCATTCTCAATGGATCAGCGACCATACGCTATGAGAGCTACGCATGCCAAGCTAAGCAAACGAGTTTAAGTATAACCCACGAAACGATTGACATACATATAATATTTTGAAGCAACTTGACATTATTTTATAGATGAAGCTGTGATCAAGATTGCGTCACAGCCAATGCTAGCAAGTCGCTGTCAGTGCTGCTCCAAGGAAGCTCATCAGATTCTGAATTATATCACTAGAATAATATCAATGTAGTAGTTGTGTTTCAAGTGCCCCGGGAAGCACGATAAGAAATTGTGGCGGTTGGTTAAGCCTCTACAATTCAACAAAGTCCTGTAGCCCCCAGCAACTTCCATTGACGAAGTGTATCCTTGTTAATTTCATTCGACTCCATGGTCCAACGTAGCCACCTCAAGTCCATGACGTTGGTGACCAGCCATTCGGCATTGAATACATCAGGGGACGTTTATTGAGGCTTCCAAAGTTCGTAACATCGGATGCTTGGAATATGGTGTCTTCGGGTCCACAATTCTATATATCTAGATGAACGATGACCTGTGGGTATGGGACGCTGCTAGTTTATTTTAAATAAAGCTTTCCGTTGTGTGCAGACGATACATTGAGTACGATTCATGGATTTGTGGCCAAATATGATAGGTTGGTTCATTATAAAATTTTGGTCAATTTCTCATTAGTAAATTATTGTGCAGTACTCTTTACTGGTTCTACAAGGGAGAAAGTTGTTAACATAGTTGTTAAAGGAGGATTCCTTGCAATTCTAGTAAGTGATGTGGGTCCTATTTGACACGGCAAATCTTTGTTTCAAATGGCATCACCATGGGAAACAACACAAAGACTACGCATGATATAATGCCAGCTTTCAGATTCCTGTCAACTCGTTTATTTCCATTTGTATATGCATTTTTTATATTATTCCAGCATGTTTTAGGTATTTAAAATAAGATCTTTGAGATATTTTTGAAGATTATTTAAAGTGCACGAGCACATGGCCATCTTTTTTTTCCTATCCTGTTTATATCTTTATCTTCATATTATTTCTAGAATAATAATGAATCTCAGTTTGTTCCTTTGTTTCAAAGGCAACCCCAGATGATCCTCGTAAACAAAGACAATTTCCACATGCTATTATTGATCGAAGTCATAATCTAGAGCCGGATTTCATGGCTTGATAAAAGTAGTCGTTTTACATCTGAACATGGCTGGTTGCGTGTTAAGGCAGTGAAGCTTAAAACAGCGGGATAAAAAGTCTACGAATTCTCATGATTCAACCAGTGCTTATCTATCTATTTAAAGCCAGATTTTCTCAGACGTGTAGCACTTCTCTTCCATAAACGCAAGGGAAAGAAGGGTCGTAATCAATTCTTTTTCCGAATCCACTCCAACACGGAAATTTCATGCGACTTACGAGAGAGTAGGTGGTCGATCGACGCCTAATGTTTTAGGAGACTTTTTACACTGCCGAAGTGAAACCGGCATTCTCTTGCCTTCCAACTTCTAACTCGAAAGGTTAACTTTCCTCCCTTGATTGCTGATGCTTGCTTACTTCAGCGACCTGCCCAGGCTTTTCCATTCATGACGTCTCTCTGCTGATCCCCCCCACAAATCAAACCTACCACCAACGCGAGTACAAAACGAGGGTCATTGCCTTTTTCTTTTTTCTTTTCTTTTTTTTTTTCCCTCCCTTATAACAGCAAGAGGAAGACTTAACCACGATCCAATATCATGTGCTCTGATTAAAAATAAAATAAAACAAAATGAAGTATTTGATTAAGATAAACCCAAGTAATATTAAAATAAAATAAAAGAAAAACAAATATATATATTTATAATAATATTTACATCAGTTAGCAATAGAATTCTATGTCATCGTAGTCAATAGGTGAACCAAACACACATACGGACACTTAACTCCATATGAATGCACGTGGAGATATTATTGACAAATTGTGTTGCAGAAAGATTGATCCGATCAGATATTCTACAATTCCACCCCGGATTTTCTTGTGAATCCGTGAGGAAGGTTCGCATAAGGTCCATCTACCAGCACTGGTCCAAGGCTGCAGCCGTTTTGAGTGTGAAATGAGACGCGCGTCCTGCGGCAAACCGCGTCTCTTCGTGTTGCTTAACCAGCAACCGTTTGCACCCGGTGCCGCCGCGCACGCGTTTCTTCCGACGCTAAGCAAATCCAATTCCCATTTTGCTCCTCCCTCCCTCCTTGTTTTTACCAGCAGCAACGCAACGCAACGCAACGCAACGCGTGCATCCTCGCCGGCGCACACTCGCTGCTGCTGACTCGCTCCGCGCTCTTTTCAGACCTCTGGAAGGAAAAGGCCTCCAAAATTTCAGCACCACATCCGGCCCCCATCCCAGGCCCAGCCGCTCTCGTCCGCGTATCCCTTTCGTCACCGCTATCTCAGCCTTACGTTTCGCCCAAGAACAAATCCAAGTGACTTTGTTTCAGCAAGGCAGGCTTCTTGACTTCCAAGGGTACCTTTGGATGCTAACTAAAGTCGCAAAACGTCTCTTATCGCGTAAGACGCTGGAACTCTGAAGAAGCCTACAAATAGACATCCCCGTGTCTGCCAGTTTCCATTCTTTCCAGGTTCAAACCTATCTAGAAGTAGGAGGACGCTAGCTTTGGTTGCTTTTGTTATTAAGAGATGAAGAGATTTAGAGAAGGAGGAGATGAGGTGGAGAGAATCGACATGGCTAACGTTCTCGTGTTTCTCTCTCGGGGTGGCGATGGGATGGGCCTCTTGACCCGGGACTTGCCGGGCCGGGTGTTCGAGTGCAAGACGTGCAATCGCCAGTTCTCGTCGTTCCAAGCGCTCGGCGGGCACCGGGCGAGCCACAAGAAGCCGAGGCTGCTGGGCGAAGGCCAGGGCCAGGGCGCGCTCGGGAAGCCCAGGGTGCACGAGTGCTCCATCTGTGGCCTGGAGTTCTCCATCGGCCAGGCCCTGGGGGGCCACATGAGGCGCCACCGGGCCACGACCGAGGGGTTCGGCCATGGCCTTGTGGAGAAGAAGCCTGGTGGGAAGAGGACGCTGTGGCTGGACCTGAACCTGCCGCCGTCCGAGGTGCTGGACGACATGGAGTGCAGGAAAGTAGGGCTTAGCTTCGAGTTTGTGGAGAAGACTCCTATGGTGGTGGGTTGCTTCCATTAATCTGCCATGACCTTTCGGATCATTGTTTAGTTTTTTCTTTGCTTTTTTTTTTTTTTTTCTTCATATGTATAGATACTTTTGGGATGAGATACTTTATCGTTTTGTTTTTGTCCTTCCTCTCTCTCTCTCTCTCTCTCTCTCTCTCTCTTTCCTTTGTTTTCTTTTTGGCTATGGATGAGGCTAGACTTATCGGCGGCATACTTCTCGGTGCTCGAAGAAGATGCTAGAAAGGGTTTTGTAAATTGAAGTCGCTCTGTCTCTACTCCTGAATCTTTGAATTTCTTATATTTATATCGGCCCTCGCCTAGAATATATGAATTCGTGAATGGACATAAAGGTTGAACTAAAATTCTATCAGGGCGCTCCAAGGTTTTAAATGGCTGCATTTTTCATAAAGTAATTTAAATTACTGAACTTGAACACCATTGGGTTTGGAGGGATTAGTCTCTCTGGGGCGGGGATGGAAAAAAAATTTTAAAAATTCACTGGATATGGAAATAAAAACGGACTGTGAAGTATCCATTCCCAGATCCATCCCTCAAATAAATGATTTATATATTTATATTAAGTTATATTACATTGGATTATATATATATATATATATATATGGTAACATGTATAATTTTATAAGTTTGACATTCTATTATATTTTAAATATTTAGATTTAGACTTTTAAATTTTGACTTTTTAATATATTTTAAGTATTTATTAATTTATAATAGATTTTAAATTTCAAATAGATTTTCTTTTTAATACTATTAGACCCAAAGTTGACTTCTAATTCTATGGAAAAAGAAAAAAAAAGAAAAAGAGAGAGTTAGGATGAGGATAGGGATGGACGGAGATGGAAAAAATTATTTTCTACCAATTAGAATTTTCCTTGAAGATAGAGATGTATGGGAATGAAAGAAAATTATTCTTCGGATAAGAGTAGAATTTTTTCTTAAGCATAGAGATGAAAGATGGAAGAATAATTGATAAGAGTACGGATAGAAAATATACCCTCCATTCCAAATCCATCTTATTTCTATCCTGAAAGGGATGAAAGAAAATTATTCTTCTACGATAAAAGCATAAATAGAAAATATACTCTACCTCAAATTCATCTTGTTTCTATCCATAAAAGTGGTGATGATTAATCTTATCATAGATAGAGAAAGGATTTTAAAGGATTTTTTTTTTTGACTAAGGGAACTTATTGTGTCTTAAAGGGAGGAAAAAAGAAAAAATAATTGTGTTCAAATTTTAAAACAAAACTTCCTCTAAAATATGAAATGAAACTTTATTACATTTTATATATATATTTATATATATATATATATATATATATATATATATATATATATATATATATATATATATATATATATATATGACCTCCACTATATCCTCACACATGGATCTATTGCTAAATACGGCGATTTGTATTTAAAAAAAAAAAAGTAAAAAAGATAAAGATGATTCGAGAACTCATGTGGATCTAAAAATAAGAAAGATAATTGGATCCTAAATTTAACTACATTCGAATGTAGCCAAATTTATCACACACACATATATGCAAAGTTTAGATTTTTTTTTTTATCTCCTCTCTTTGAATTAATCATAGGATGAGTGCTAATTTGCATTTAAATTTTTTGTATTCAAGTTTAAAAAATTGAATGTGATAAAAGGTAAAAATTGTTGATGAATAGCTAGATTATAGTTTAACCAAGATGCGGCCAATTAGAACTGTAGAATTAAAATAAAATTAAAAAAATGAAGTGCAAATTCTTAAAGTCCTGGGCAGGCATATATGCACAAATACACGATTTACATTTTTGAAGGATATATACACAAATAAAATTTTTGAGAGTTATAGATCTCTAAAAACTATTAGAACAGCCATTATAAAAGATAGTAATAGTATTGATAATCAAATAATAATATCATTTGATGACATAACTCTTGCTTTCCTGCCACTAGAGTAAGATAATATTCAAATAAAGCCTGTTAGCTAGGTACTAGATATGTGTGATAATTGTGATGTGGAGAGGCCATGGAAGCAAGCTCTCACGATGTTACTTGTCTTTAATGGTGGCATTTTCAACACCTCATTCTCTTTAGGACGGAGATTTCTTATTGTTTGCAATAGTGAAGATAGAGATGAAACGAAACCAAAAATAAGTATTGTTAACCATTATGAACATGAAATCCATAATGCATAACCCAAAGCATTGAGAATTATATATTATGCAAAATTAAAATATTCATTGAAAGCCAAAACTGAAACATTCATTGATGATTGAATAATTCTAACTTCGTTCATGATATGTTATTTGAACATACAGGTATTATCATTCTAGTCTCATGACATATTAATCTATTCATTTATTTATTTCTTTATTTTTTCTAGCATTAGTAGAGCCCTTCATCACGTAAGATTCCTCCATCGAAGAGCCCTTCATCCTGTCAATTTCCTCCATCAAAGAGCCCTTTATCCTGTCAATTTCCTCCATCAAAGAGCCCTTTATCCTGTGGAATTCCTCAATCCTCTAGGTCGCCTGTTTTTTTGGTTGGTGCTCCTCATAGGACCACGCCATGAAGACTTTGTTAATTGTCCAACTCGAGAGAGCTCCAACTCAACTCATCTTCGGAATTAGAGTAAAATATTTGCATGATGTTGTTCACTCTAAATGTAAAAGCACAGAAGTAAAAAATATTTTTTAATATTTATTGATGATTTTTTTTAGATTTAATTATGTTTATTGTACAAGTAAAAAAACAGAAGCCTTAGAATTAATTCAAGAATTAAAAAAAAAAAAAAAGATAGAAAATCAACTGGATAAATAAATTATTTATAGGTATGCTTTCTTTTTATTTCTATTTTCATTGATTTTATGCTTAAGTAATATATTATTGTTATATATTTTTATAGATACAAAATTATTATTATGATTTTTATTAAAAATTCATATACGATGTTAAGGAAGAAAGGAGGATGGAAGGTAATGAAGCAAGAATGAAAATTTACCGCTCCGTAACGAAAGGAAAATTTTTTTTTATTTATAGAATAAAAATAAAAATTATTATTTTCTTTGATAAGAATATAGGTGAGAATTTTGAGATCCAGCCGTTCCGTTGCCGTCCCTAACTCGTTTAGGCCACGCCTACAGGCAGCCGGAGGAAAGCAACGCCACATTCGGCTCACATTAATGGAGAGGATGACTTTGTTTGTCCGGCAGGCGAGCGGTCAGCCACGTGTGAGTATTCACAACTTCAATGCCATGAGTCCCTTGGCCCGGTGATAGCGCCGTCGATGAACTCTTCGTTGCCATTACCATCCTCGTTCAAATGCCCACAAACATTATTGATTGCTTGTCAAGCGATGCCACCAAACGCCTGCCAGACGATTGAGATGCAGAAACAATCAAACGCTGTTACGACATTTTTCACATATTAGCTACCACAGAACCACACGTTCCTATGTCCACTAACCTTATACGGTCAAATCTCATATATTTCTCTCTCTAGGATATATATATATATATATATAATCTAATTTGTGTTTTCATGAATGGCTGCCGGCTAGGTGTGCAAAAGGACTGACTCAGATTCTTATTCAAAACCACTATAAATTATAAAAATGTTAAGGACCCACATTAAAAGTCCTTAAAAAAAAAAAATCATGAGAAGACGGATGAAATCGGGAATTCTTTGTTAGATTCTGAAGAATAATTTCTCCCAGCAGGTCCCCCATGAGATCTTCGACTGCCGTGTTCAATCACAGCAATCTCCCCCCTGTGCCAGTGTGAGTAATCACACCGTCACCCCTGATCTCGATCCCAAACGGGTGTTCTCCGTCATCTGATCCCGCCTACAATAGAACAGGGAGGAAAAGGCCCTGGCGAGGATCTTGGAGGTAACGGGACCGGCCACAAGTTATAAATGTAATATCATTTTCATGATAAAATGGTTGTGTTGCCACATGAGGATGAAAGATTTAAAAGATTTCATTGGGAAAAAATAAATAAATCAAACGATCAAGTTATGGAAAGAAAACAAAGAAAAACACCATCTTATTTATCTTTCCCAAAAAAAAAAAACAAAAAAAAAAAACTTATTGATTAGCTGAAAATCTTCATTTCACTGAGACGCAACATCTTGTAATACTGGTAAAATAATTCTACGGACCTACAGAAGACCCATGGGACAATGTTTCAAAATTCAAACCTCTTTATGGTAATGCGTACATTTTTATCGAAGGGGCTTCGGGGTTAAAAGAAATTTAACATAGACTCCTCAACTTCCTAGATCAAGGCCATCGATCTTTCATTTGAGAATTTTCGCACTAATTAGCAGCATACAAATTACGCGAATTTTACACTTAAAAATGATGAGCCTCAATCTTCAACAACCAGCTGCTGTTTTTTTTAGCAACAGTTTAATCATTTTAACGAGCAAACAGATAGCTTCCGAATCTTATTCGCTTGCATATTTTTGTACCCTCTCTCCTCGTGCATTCTGTTCCAAGTTCTCCCCCAATAGCCTTAATAGAAAAGAAACTATGTGCTTGAAACATAGAGATATTAGGTTTGCAAGGTAGCACAGTTAAGAAGAACAAATTATTATCTCAATAAATTCCACTGCGAGGCATCACCACGAAAGCCCTTCTACACAGCATGAAAATGGCTCTCTTAACGTGCAAAATATTGCTTTGACCTTTCAAATGATGGCATCCATTTATAGCATATCATTACAGAACAATAACAAAATTAATTAGTGAATATTTTATAATTAATATCATGTTCTATGAGGTAGGAAATAACAGGTCCTTCAGCTGCTGTGGGTCAACGTGAGATGGTGCTTTAGTAAGGGCACATTGGGCAGTTGTGGTCTTTGGAAAAGCTATAACATCTCGAATAGAATTTACACCAGCCAAAAGCATCACCAGCCGATCCAAACCATAGGCAATTCCACCTGCCAAAAGTTTGCGACAAGGCACATTCATTAGGTAAGAGCCTACAGAATATTCATTAGAAGTTCAAACCCTGACTTAAATAACATTCTGGGAACCAGGTAAAGATATATGACTCATATATCGCTTAGAACTTGGAAAGTATGAACAAAAATTACATCTCAAAATGTTGGTTAATAATTTTCTATTGTAACTTTTGAATATCATCTAGGTAATTATTAGACTTTCCTTGAATTATTAAAAAAGTAATATATGCAAAGAACTTTGTTGCTACAGGGCTCCCTGTTTCCCATACGTCAAGCCCCAACAAGATAATTATAGCATCACAGCGTTACTTGCACACCTGCATCCAGCTCCTAAAATGTGTTGGGTACAATATACATTGGATAATTACGAAATTTTTGAAGTTGCAGCTTTTTGAAATTGATAGTGTTGGACATTTTGAAACAATAAATTCAATCTACTATAATAATGATAAAAGTGAGATTTTATTCTTTTCAAAAAGTGGTCAAGAATGTATGTATCAAAATAACTTCACAAAATATCATTCTTCTAAAATTCTTAAGTTTATTAAAAAGTTTGAATGATAAACATATGTAACAGAAGATGTTAATAAATAACATCATCTAATATTTCTTTATACCAACATTTAAATAATAATATGTTATAACTAAATAATAATTTGTATATCCCTGTGTCTTCTTTTGTTACTCTTGCCAAGCCACATGCCTATATTTGATTCTCATGTCTGTGTCCATGCTGCTCTGAATGCAACCATCCAACAAAGAAATTATGCGATGAAATGCTATCAGTAGAGAATGTGTTAGGAAACAACTTCAAATCTCAGGCTAAGCTACATTGTTAGTTGCAACACTTAGAATCTGTCAAAGCAGCATGAATAAATGGGTACGTATAAACTTGACGTGCGGCCCAAAAAAAAAAACACTAGGGATCACATGACAGATCCTAAGAGATGAAATTTGAAACCCAGTATACTGACTAGTTGAGGACCACCACTGCTAGAGATTTAACAGTTCAAAAGTTACGTGAAACAGCAGAGCAAGGGCACAAACCTATAGTTTTTCAACTAAACCATCAAAACCACATGGAAAAGGTTTTGATAGAGCACAAGGTGCTTCTTTAAGACAATATAAAGGAAAAAAAATGTAGTAAACACTATTTCAGAGAGTTGGAAATTCACCAAAGTTTGAATCTTTTTGTTTATTTCCATGTTCTTTAGCTTTCTAAATTTTAAGATGTGGTTTCTAAATATAAATAAAATGTCCATCTGTGCAAAGTAAATTTAAATGTAATTGATACTGAGCCATTGGGCACATGTAGGCATGAATGTGTATCAAGATCTGCCATAATATCAGTAACCTATCAATCAAGATTAACATGTTAATAATCAAAAGAGAGAAGTTAACAAACAAGCAGGTCAGACAAAAACTAACCCAGCATCCCATCAATAATCTTTAGTTCTAAAAAAAACTGTCAATATTTTGAAACTTTGAGCCACAAAACAACCCCTGAAACAGTCAATTATCCTTGTTTTCCTAAACTTGCCTGATAGCACAGCACACTGTTTGGTGGTTTTATATGGAAGGAAAAATTAACTTATCCTGGCAGTCCCAGGCAATGGGCTTTGACTAAAAGAATGTCTAGCACCTAAAAACTATCCTATGCAGAGCTCACCATACAACAGGCAGTTCCCCTACTAACTCACTCTAAATGAGAGAAGAAAAGCAGCAACGTTGTAAACGCCCAAGCACCTAAATCGTATCTCTTGTTACCCTAAAGAGGAACCCTTTATTATGTAACAGTGTTGCCTATAGATCAAATGCCAAGTTTTTGTAAGACACTCTTCGAGATGTAACATAGCTGGAGGGAAACACAAACTAGCACCAAGCAAGAACAGCGAAAAATTTCAAGCTAATGCAATTTTTTGCTTATAAAGTAATTGCAAGGACTTCGAAGTCATTTAGCTTGACTGGCATACTCAGCTCAAGTGAATATCGTGGAACATGTAAATTGCAGGAAATTTCATAATCATAAGATAACGATAAAGAACACAAGCAAAGAAAGCTCCTGAAAATAAATGCTGGCATTTGCATTTTCATGCACATCAATAACACATTGAGGTCAAGCTAAGGATTTTTACATACCATGTGGAGGAGCCCCCATGTCGAGACACTCCAGTAGATAACCAAATTTTTCTTCAGCCTGCACACATGAATCAATATTATCCTTGTCAATTAAGTCGAAGAGACCCCACAGGAAAAATATGTATATATACCATGAAGATGAAGGTCATCAACGTGTGTGGCATCTAAAAAACAAGGAAAAACTTATCCATATGTGTTTCCAATTTTTTTCACATTATAGGTTATTTCAAGGTTTTAATACCAGTACCGAATCCCTCACAATTTTTCCATCAAAATGGGTATGGTATTAATATAGCACCAATACTGATGAGTATGTACCAAAATTGACAACATCAAAAAGAATAAAAATACATCAATATCAAGTGTATGGTTTATATAGTACCATCAATGCTCACCAATATGGCTACTGTGTAAGTTATGAATGGTTTTGTCACCCTAACACTTGTATCGATGCAAGTTTCATGTTGGAATATTATCAATGGCACCAATGGGCCATTTTGGCTCTTAGTTTAGGTGCACCTTGAAGGATAGTTGTTAGTATTTGGTTATGCTATTATGTGGTATGGTTTATATTGGTATTTAATTATGGTTGGTTTTATGATTTTTGCAGTAGGTTTTATGGATATGTGCATTACTTTCGGTAAAAATTTAATATACTATATATTTTTTATTCTGATTTTCTTGGCATATTCATAATGCTATATGTAGAATTGCTACTAGGCTTTTTAGCTCATTACCCTACCCTCTTACCATGTTTCAGAGGACGATGATGATGCATACTTGTTGGATCCAGAGCTGGGCAATGGCACCGAGAGTGAGACTTAGATTTTATTTTCTGTATGATCTGATATTGTTTTAGCTACTCTGATATGTACTTTGAGGATAACACTTAGATACTTTTATATACTGGTATATTGACATTGTGACAACATTTTTAAGATATATATAATATATAAGATATAGCTTCTGCTGAAGTTATCATGATTGTTGTTACATTGTATATGTTGAGGTTCAGTAGGCTTTACGTGCTCTTATGGTTAGCTTTAAAAGTATGCGGCCGTGTCATGATTGGTCTTGAACCGAGGTCCAGATCGAGGGTCGCGGCATAAGGTGATCTCAAAACTTAGGCTTTAGACCCTAGGGAGAGAGGGGTAGTGTAGACCCTAGAGACATGTAGAGATATTAAGATACTTAATTAACATAACAAGAATTAAATAAAAATCCTGGAAGCATAAAGGAATTGCCTTGTGATTTTTGAATGTAGATGATTATGGAGGATAAAGGTTATACCAAACGACCTACCAAATTCGCTAATGGATTAGCAGCCTGTAAGCAGCAGCAATGGAAACCACAGACAGCTGAAGTGGATGAGGTGCTACAGGAGGAAGAGCATGTGGAACATCCCTCAAACATTCATCAGAGAGGGCAGAATGAGACCATGTGCACCTAGATGATGGTGTTCACAAACTCTATTCGGAAGATGATGATGATGATGCAGCATGACTTTATGGAAAGATAGCTTCTACAGCAGCAGCAATTTCTAGCCTAGCAGCAGCAGTTCCAGCAGACAGGCTCCCGGAAGGACAGACATGTTAGTCTGTCAGATTTCAAAAAAGTATGCTCCTAGTCCATTCCGAGGCGTCAAACACCCTTTAGATGTTGAGGGTTGGATAAAAAGGATAGAGAAGATTTTTAAGGCCCTGAAGTGTGCTGATTCAGATCGAGTTCTCTTTGCCTCTTTTATGCTCGAAGAGGAGATTGAGGATTGGTGGAGGTTGGAGGTTGCCGAGAGAGGTGACAATGTTTCTCTTATTATCTAAGGACGACTTCAAGTCAGCCTTCTATGAGAAATACTTTCCTCCTAATATCCAGCGGCAGAAGATCACAGAGTTTAATGCTAGAGAAGAGGAACATGACAGTCTCTGAGTACCTGCACATATTTGAAGAGCTGTCTAGATATGTTCCTACCTTA
The DNA here is from genome assembly GCA_017589505.3 of Metroxylon sagu. Lineage (NCBI taxonomy): Eukaryota > Viridiplantae > Streptophyta > Magnoliopsida > Arecales > Arecaceae > Metroxylon > Metroxylon sagu. Next base: position 706,162 of record JACVBY030000515.1, on the reverse strand, counting down.
GCCAACAGTGACTTTGACAGAGCTGAAAAGTTTGAGAATGGCCTGTGGTAGAGAATCAAAAAGGAGGTTGCAAACTTTGAACTGTCTAACTATAGAGCAGTAGTCAACAAGGCCTTGGTCATTAAGAAGGATCATAATGAGGCTCTATCAGAGAGAGACAGGATGCCGAAAAAGGGGCCTGCGTATGGAGGAGCATCTGGTCAGAGTTGGTGAGGATCTTATTCTGGAGTGAAGAGACCAGCTCCATCCACCACTATTTTTGAGTCGAGGAAAGCCTCGAACTGTTATACTTGTGGTGGCCCTCATCTTCGGAGTATGTACTCCCAAAATCATCGATACTGCTATTACTGTTAGAAGCCAGATCATCTTACCTTCCAGTGCCCAGACAAGCAGCGACCGAGTCACTCAACACCGCCACCCCAAGTCGCTTCTACTCAGAGGCCGAAGGCACATGGAAGGATTATCACCAATTGAGTCCTATGGTCAAGGACCCAGCAAACTAGTTGGCTAATTGAGTTGATTGGGTTAATCACCAATTGCCCCATTCTAGACCAAATTGGTTCAAGGCCAAAGCTCAAGCCCAGCCCATTAAGATTTTAGGTTTTGAATCCTTCTCGGACCTTAAGCTTGGTCTTCTTGAACCCAACAAGATTTAGCCCATAAGGTTATTGATTCTTACCTAAATGGCTAAACTCTATTAAGTTATTATATGGGTTTTGGGTCCATAAAATTGGATTCGGACCAAACTATGAAATAAAGAGGTTTGGTTCAATTTGATTGAACCTATACCTGCTCAGTTGAACCAGCTCCATCAACCATGGATTTCAATTCAAGCCCAAACTGTTACTGTTCATCTTCTTCCTCCCAAACACCCAACCCCATCCTCCATGGCTGACTAACTCTTGGTAACTCTTGATCACCGATCCTTAAGTGGCACCGGCTCCACCAGTGACAGCTGCCATGAAAGCGACAACCAACAAATGTCATAACGATGGCAAGAAGCTGACTGCTCGATCCACTACACCTCACTATTGACCAATAGTGTCATGCCACCAAGACTATACCCCAACCCACTTCGCACTCCGGCGAACCCCAATCACCAGTGCTTACCTCAAATTACCAACCCATTTAAATTAACAAACCAGAACATGCATTAAACAGAGGATTGTATAAAGATCACAATTTACCAGTGGCTGTCTGGTTGAAGACAGCGACAACCGGCAATGGCAAACCATGCAGGAACCTCCAGCACACCTTCCACGATCCCTGGCTGCTTCAGTTAAGCTTCATATTCACCAAATTGAATCAATTTAGGTTGGAACAGAACTTCTGGAAATGAAGCAGAGCATTTAATCACAACCTTACCTTCCAATCGATCCTACCTTAATAACCCTAAAGAACTAAGAGGAAGGCTTCAGCAGCTAGGATCTAGGTGACTCTCAGCTTGGAACGCATATCTGAGCCGGCATCACCCTGGACAAGGTCGAACTCCTTACTTCAAACAAAGTAAGCCTTCAAGGCTTCTTGGAGGGATCCATTGGCAACCACAAGCTCCAACAGAGGCTTGCCACGGTTAGGAATCAAGGAGAAGATGCAGGAATGGGTGAGGGAAAAAATCAGAAGAGAAGAAAGAAAGGAAATGGAGAAGAAGAAAGGAAAATGGATTTTGGATGGTATTTGTGATCCAGATCGAAACTGGTCTGAAGTATTTATAATTGGTGAAGAAGAAAGTTTCAAGTTGTTAGAGGTTGTTAGTTAGCTAGAGAGAAAGTTCTAGAGTTTGCTAAGAATGGAAGGAGATAGCTAGTGAATTGGAGTTAAAATGATGATAAAATCAAGCTAATTTTAACATTAAAACTAATTTACTTAGATTAAAAAAATGGTTTAAGTTAGCTTTAGCCGGTTGGTTTGGGTTTTATAACTAATGAGCTTTTAAAATAGATTAAGCCGGTTTAATTAAACCGGCTAAAGCCTTACAATAGCTTCTCACTAGGACGTATTTAATTGTGCTTATTGCTCAGATGTATCTATTCATCATGTCATCATATTTGTCTCTATTGAAATTATTGAAAAGTAATGCAGGACAAGAAAATGATCATAGCGCATATTCTTCGTTCATTTAAAACAACTTAACACCAAAATTCAGCCTTGCTCTTTCTACATCAAAAGCAAGACTCCAAAATGCACTTAGTTTTACTGGAGCTTCAACCAAAGAAGTCCAATTCTAAGGCTAAACAAGGAAACCCAAGAATAGGTTCTAGGTAAAGATGTTATTTCAAAAAACAAGTCAGATATGGAAAATTACCAATCAACTCAACTTGGACCTTCCAAACAAACTGAAACATTGATAACCAAAAATCCATACCAACTTCACCTGATCAAGGGGTGGTCAGATAAAAAAGGCTTAAACTCCACATAGCACTAATGGGGTTAAATTTGATTTGCTCTATATCAGCATTTAACCAGATATTTTTGGTGCTTGCAACGCAAATGAAACATTGACACTATGGTATCTGCCAATAAGGTATTTGTCATATAATTAAATACCAACCATTAAAGTGAGAACATCTGGAATATTTTTTCATCCCCTGGTTATACAAAATCGAACTCAAGTGACAAAATTAGAGATATCCAGCTTTGAAACACAACTGCCATAAACTAATACATTTAAACTATCAGATTATAATAAATACCATATAAGTGCCAAAGGTTAGCCTAAAACAAAACATCAACTCCAAGAAATGAAAGCTTAAATACATCTAAAGGCACAGATAACAGAACACAAAGGAGATGCATAGAAGAGGATTTTCTAACCACTTTGCAACAAGGCTAGAGAAAAGTAGGAAGGGTAGAACTTGGAATTCTAAACAAGAGGAAAACTAGTCAATAGATCAGGATACAACAAGAGAATCATTACAGGATAAAAAAATGTGTTAAGCTAATTGTAACATATGAACCAAATAAAGGAAACAAATGATCAGGTATCATGCACATAAATTCCTAACAGCTGCGCTGCACCTGCTTAGGAGAGATACCAACAATTTCCAAAACTTTTTCTTGTACTTCGCGCTTGTAAATTCTCAAACTTCCCCCGCCAATCTGACCCATGACATATGAAAAAACAAACCAGTATATTTCGTTAGGTTTTCCACATAAAAAGAAAAAAAAAAAAGAGCAGGAAAGTGATGCCAGGAAACATTTACATGCATCCATGTATTCAACCAGCTACATTGCAGAAAAGAAAATGTCAGTTAGAAAAGGTTATAGAGAAATGTTAAAAATGCACAATAATCTTTGACCATGTTATCTGGATCTAACAATGCACAATCCTCATAGAGATGACCACAAGCAAACTGCCTTTTGGACCTCACAATAAACTGAATCAAACTATTAGATCATGTTATTTATATATAGAACCAACTGGATAATTTATTTTTATGTCCCACTCAACTTTCTTGATTCCTAAAATGATCTATTTCCAATGAAAGCATAGCACATAAAATGGGCACTAAAATACAGATAAGCCTGAAAAAGGGATTGAATATCTAAGGAATAAAAAGTAACATGGAAATTTAAAGACCTAAAACCAAGACTGTTTTGGTAATAGTTTGCTGCAGAAAACAATCTTCCAAGTGATCTATGACAAATGATCAGATGTCATACATAAAAAAGTGGACATATGATATATCCATTATTCTACTAAAAATGTGTTCACAAGCCTAGATGATCAGATGGTTATATTAGGCCTATGCAAGAGCACTATTCCACTTATGCAGAGGTCATGTAATTGTTGCATGACACTGCTAACAAAGTGCCCAGAACAAGTAACAACTCACAGGACATTCCATACGTTACCAAAGTTATACAATATTTAGTCATTAGAGTTTCAGTTACTCCACCCCAGATAGACTCAATGACATCCAAGCACTGAGGAAAAATTTGCTTGTTGAACACCAATTATTTCCTTGTACTAGACTATAATGGTGAACTTGTAATCATTGGCATCTTACTGATATTTTAGCTACCAGCTAGTAAGACTATTTTGTCAGCCAAAGGTTTCACTTGCAATCAGGTATATTGTCTTTAGATGTGGATGATGCAATCATTGGAAATCCTTCTCCACTTAGACATGCTCTGGATGAAAAGGTATGAACTCCATTTGAAATATACAGTCTTGTTCTATAAAATAATGTTCTTTATATCAAGGTTTCCAGTATTTTTATGGAATAAGACTCGCCGCCGTCTTAACCCGTCTTAACACTTGGGATAGGGAATGTCCCAAGATGCGCCAATTGGGACACTGAGATGATGGCAGGACAATCCCGTCCCGATGCTTAGGGCAGCAATCCATCTTGGCATCCATGGGATGTCCCGCTGAACCCTAAAACCTTGCTTTATACTTCTAGACTTTTTAAATAAATAAAAAGTACAATGCCACCTAAAAGAGCATATGTAACAGAAGTAATCTAAAAAACGGAAGGAATTTGTACCTAGCCTTCATTAGAATCTGAAAAATGAAAGGAATTTGTACCTAGCCTTCATTAGAATCTGAAAAATGAAAGGAATTTGCTAGGTAGCAAGAAATCAGAACTGTAATACCATGCAACCATACAAGAACTATGAATATTTCATAATCATGATCATCATTGTATGCTTGTTTTATACATTTAACTTCCGTTATGACAATACTTAGCTTGGTGCATGTGCATTCAAATCATTTTTCATGGTCAGTACATTGTCATTCCAAATCATATGTAGAGGGCTTAATTATCCATTTTATGTTTTAAGCACTGGGTTGTGTGCATTACCTAAACTTGTGCTTTGATAACCTCATTAAATGGAAGGCCTCTAATGAGAATGTGAAAATCCATCACTTCATCTAACATTTTACAATTAGCAGGTCATTTTCTTTTTTTAAAAAAAAAAAACCCAACCAAATTTATGCCATTTTTTATTTATTATATGGTAATAAAAAAACAAGGAATTTTAAAAGGTACCATAGGGCTTTCTTATTATCCTTGTTTGAACTTCATATCTAGATCAACAACGATTAAACAGTTTCTTGTAATATAAGGAAACATAATACATCTGATCACGGAGCATCATGGTAATATTAGTGGGTGGTGTAGCGTTCTGATATTCTTAATGATGTCATATTAAGGAAAGCACATGATCTACTTACACCTATAGATGTGAAAATAAACACAGAAAATAGGATACTGAGGCTTTGTATGACAATATACCAATTGTGATGACCAAGGGACAAACAACATAAATAGCAGAACAATCAAATAAGCTACCTCAACTCCATTATAGACCATGTCGTAAGCCAAAGCACGAGCTGAAGAGAGATCATCCATGTCTTCAGGATTTGGTGCAGTGAAAGGGTGGTGGAGGGCCTGTTGAAACAATCAATCAAGAAACAACTAGGCATAAAATAGCAGAACAGAAGAACAGTAATGATTTGCACCATTTTTAACTCAGCTTCTTTCCTTTCATCAAGTTAGGTCACTGAAACTAATAAAAAAGAAGAAAAACAAACCTTTATATTTAAAAATAGATCTGCACCACCTAATTTTAGAAATTATGTTGTAATTGAATGACTGTAAAAGGCAGCACAGTAGAAATGCCCGTTAAGGGAATAGGGTTTAATAATTTAGTAGCTTAGCCACTAAAGGTCAGCCATCAGCATTTCATATTATGAATCCAAGCCAAGCTTATTCTACAGGGAGTTACAAAAAATAAATGTATAGACACTAAAGTATGATTCGACTAAAGTTGTGAGACCACCCTTACTAGGTACCAATCACTTCCAAAAGGTTTACATACCCATCAACTAAAGCAGTCTAGAAATAAAGGAAGAGTGAGGGAAAAAAAAAAACCTCATTTTTCCTCCTCACTCAACCAAAAGGCTCAAAATATTCCACTAGCAAAGCTATACTAGAAAATGAGTTCCACCTTTTTAACATGGCATGTATAACATAATAGAGACTTAGATGGATTATGATATAACTTCATAGTCTGGATTATTCTACCAGTTATCTTCTCAATTCAAAGAATTTCCGGATCTAATTTCATCACGTTTCCAATCAGTATTAACATTCATCATCAATGCAAGGTTTCTCCATTGCAAAGTCCATCTTCATATTTGTTAAAATCCTCTTTCAAGTTCTTTCATACAAGCGAGGTCACTTCCATAACCAAGATGATTTTTGGTTATTGAATATGGCCATCAAACCTCAATCATATCTCCACTTTCATTCGCAAATGGTGTAATCCCTAAGCTTAAGTATGCATTTCTAACTCCAAATTTCTGTTATCACCACACATTCGTCTTCAACTGAAGATGCCCATCATATTTGCAGGCAATGTAATCAGAGCCAATCTCAGATCAAGACAATATAAAAGGCCCAATTTTCATCCATAATACATTTCTTCAAGTTTAATCCAAGTGTGGTAATCATACAAAACTTTGAAGAGCATCTCCTCTTCCTTTTAACATGCATATATAATACTGGAAACATCTTCATCTTTTTCCCTACCTCCATAATGGTAATGCTGCTTAATAATTGGTTCAAATTCACATATATTTCCATGGAGGATTGCAATCCACAAGCATTATTTTTGTCATCCCATATGTAATTACCTTTTTTTCAAAATGAAAGTTAACTCATTCACATATCAGACAGACCCAAGGTTCTCTTCCAAAACAACATTCAATTCATCTATGATAAGCGATACCAGCTTGTAGATGGTCAGATTATGCTCCATAGCAAAGGAAAACTAAATAACAACTTCTCATCTACTATGTCATCTTTTAGTTTATTGATAAGCTTTCTTCCTCAAAGCTAACCAATACTGTTAGAGAACAGCATGATTGCGTCCAATTGGTGGTAATTTCTTCTACATCCTTCCCGTTATTGCCCAAGGAATAAGCATAGAGAGAAACTTATAAAGAATAACAACCAAAGCTTACATTCTCAAAGTTTCTATCTTTCAAGCATCACACTGGAGTAGAACTTAATATGGTTCATAATAAACTTCTATATCATTATATTACTAATAAAATTTTGGAAGAACTTCTACTCTGTCAATGAATCAGCGTTTGCTCTAGTGATCATACCCCTTTGCTTAGCAACAAGAGATTTTGGGTTCAGCCACCATCTTCAAATATCTGGACCTAGATTCTCCCTCCCTCCCTGCCACTCTCTTATCTCTTGAAAAACAAACAGGGCATTAACTTCCATCTTCATTATGAACTTCATTCTAGAGGTATTAACTCAAAAATACCATTGATAAAATTGCATGTCCAGAAAATGTAACCAACTGAATAAATGTTAAGAAAACTAATGAATTAAACCAATTAAATACAAATTATGAATAAAACAAAACGTTTATGCAAATTACTCACTATTTCATGTTAGTCTGGTGCAGTACCCACTTAGAAGTATGGCCTTTAAACGCTAGTTAAAGGATTAAACATCATCTAATTTATGCGAACTTTTAAGGAGCCCTGAAAGATGCAGATGTAGCTACAAAACTATAAAACCTAACCCTCCATAGAAGGCATCTACAAATGTACCCAAGAATATATCTTAATGGGATCGTGGTTATTGAACATGCATGATCACCAGAAATACATCCAGAAGGAACATAGTTGTCAGCAGGTAAGCAATTTACATGGTTGTGCACATGCTCTTGAGATATCTCAGTTATTCTTAACTGCAATTTTCAGATGTTGTTTCACCCCTCTATATATAGACATAAAGATATCAGGTTTAGGCGTTATTAGCTTTATGCCAACATAAAAGACACAGTTCATGTAAAGGGCTGTTTGGATGCTGATCAATAAGATCTGCTGCCCAAGGTCTTCTACTTTGGAGAGTGTGCAAAATATTAGGTGACTTTAGGAGGTAGTGGTAATTGGCAACAACTAACCTTTATTTTTTCAGAGATAATTAATTCCTCCAACAAAGTGTTTTATTTTATCCTAAAGAAATAGGGATGCTCTTACCTAGCTTGCCTAATCCCTTTAAACCTTAGAAGCTTTAAGCGTCTAAAACACCTAACACGCTTGACTCAGAACCACACGCCTATGATTCCAAAGCACATTCATTTAGGAATCGTGAGTCAAGATAGTCTAGAATTGTGAATCTAAAGTCCTTCCCAAATTGCACATGTGAGTAAAATCAAAAAAGTAGTGAGGTGGGTTCACTGACTTAGAGATAAGATTGGTGCAGAGAAAACTAAGTTGAAGGCGGTAGAAGATGGGACCGAATAAGCAGAGGCAAGGTGGTGGAGCTTGATGAAGTGGGGACCGATGACAGAACGGTAGAGGCTTGTCAAGGAGAGAAGGGAGCATGGGAGAATAATTGAGAGAGAGAGAGAGAGAGAGAGAGAGAGAGAGAGATCCACTTGCCACTTGGGCTCCTTTTGGGCAACACTAGCACAAAGGTAGGAGGTGGTTGGGGGGTACCGTGGTGGAGATGAAGAGCGGAAGAAGGGAGAGGATGGCAAGCACACGAATCGATCTAATATTTTTTTTTAAAAAAAAAAAAGAAGTCTCTCTTTGTAGTCTGATCCATTCATGTATTCTAATAAATTGATGTTGTCTATTTGATTAAGGAGAACACTTAAAACCTGTGTGTACTAGTTTGAATCTCCTAAGCAGCATAATTTATTTCCTAAAAATAATAATAGTATACATAAAGTAATATACTATACATATCAAAAAAATGATATAATATGTGTCTGTGTATTGTACAAACACTTCCTAGGCATTCCCATCTTTCTTAACCATGTTGCTTCGATGCACCCACTCCAATTCAAGCGATCAAAGCTTTAAACCATCAAAATTCCATAATTTTAATGCAGAGGTTCCCTATTTGATCTGACAGGAACTAGGGTTTTCTGTGACAACCCGCACAACTAGTACTAGGCTACTGTACCAACCCAATAAGGCATCGATATAGTATGGGGTTTCAACACAGCATTGTAGAAACACATCATACGACCATTGCCTCACCTCTAGCAATGCACAAGTGTTATATGTGGGGCAACAGCATACTGACTCAACAGAAGTACCTATGCAAGGCCCCATGCTGAGACTAAAATTCATGCACCCAAACAGGCCCTAAATAACGTCAATTCTTTATGTCACATCAATTCTGATGATATCTCCTATGTTTAACGTACAATGCGAGCTCAACTTTCTCATCAACTTGTGTTATTCACCTTCATTCTACAATCTCTGCATTAATTTTTGGTTGTAAGTTTCTCTCCACTGGAGATTTCTAGTTCCATTATGACTGAAGGTGAAGACTGTACTAGCTCTACCATGGGTACAGCAACTAGATCATATCCCTGCAATAAAGTACAAGTCTAAGTAAAAGAAACTAAGCCATTCTGTCACTTTCCTACAGCCATCAAAAATATAGTCAGCTTCCTTAAAGTAAGCTTTCTGAAAGTAATGATTTTACTTCCAATAACCATTCAATGGTTATTATACACCATGTAGCGTACAACTAAGAGTCAATACTGTTAAGAGTGCATATGAAACATAAGTTGAAGATGATTGTTCACTTGAAGGGCTACTAGCACTATGTAATTCCAAAATTATCAGAATTGGACTGGTGCATTTTCATTAAATTATTCAGTCCATTACATTATTCTATAAGTTTAAAGGTAAAAAAAGACTGCAATTGAAGAATTCATTGTCTTATAAATAACAAAGAAGAATTTTCCAACTCAAATCAATTGATTCATGGTGCATTTAAATATTGAGTACTAAATTTCTGCATGTTAAACTTCAATATCACGAAAAAAAAAAAAGCAATACATTACAATTGAATAGCACCCAATTTGATTTTTAGATGACACTTGGAAGAGATTTTTTTTAAAAAGAAAAAAGCAAGTGTAGCAGATGGGTCTTGCAGCAACACCAAGCAACAGCAGTCACACCAATTGACACATTGTTTGCCATATTCATCAAATTAAAATATATAGTGGACCAAAGCTGATCTATGAATTTTTCGACCAGTAAGATACTAAGGGCCTTCCAAACATGGTATAGGTGGGCACTGACCTCATGTCTCTGTTCCGATTCATTCCACTCAAACATTGGAAAGTCTGTCACCCAAAGAACCGAATGCGAGAACTACCAATTCCAAAACAAACAATCAGAACATGTAATTGGCATTGCAAATTCTAAAGCAGAAAATTATATCCAAGAGAGCAAATCATAAAAACTAAAAAGTTCTTATAAAACGTATTTCTTTTATTCATAAAAATGAAAGTAAATGCTTCACTAGCACACTCACATAAAGACTCGAATATGCACATATGTAAGTATGCATCCATGTGCATGTGCATGCACACACATGAATGCATGCATATGTGCATGCACAAGTTTGTGTCCAAGATGGTAGCAAACTGATTACTAAATTCTAAGTTCTTGTTACATGTTTGTAACAGAGAGGAAACAGGACAAATACAGAAATTGCTATAACATGTACAGGCAGGAGCAGTTCTACATTGACTACCACATGACCAAGTTTTTTCACCAACCATAATATCAAAAGCAGAGACAAGACAGAAATGGTTTAGATCCTCTCATACAAACTAATATTCTTCAGGTTTTGGAATCCTTTTTCCACTGCAAAACTCAAACCATCCAAACAAACAAGAAAGAGGAGCATAAAAATATCTCCCACTACGCATTTTAATTCCTAGTTGCAGAAATAAAATAGAATCACATATTCAAATACGACCAGATAAATGGAACTGCTCTTATATGTACATACATACATGCATATAGTCAGAAAAACTGTGGCTTATGTTTAGAAAAGAGAGGAACTTCCAGATGCCATGAATTATGATTTCATTTACAAATGATAAGTAAATATTTACAATAGGATTTTGAGAGTCATTAAATCATTCAATTTTGCAACACTAAAATTTTCAAAATTATTGATAGTTACTTAAACACTCATTCTTTGATACCCGGGACATCGGTCTTATAGAAAGACTTGCTTACAAAGCGCAATAAAAATTCCACCTAAAATAGAAAATTGGTTTTAAAGATTACAGACTTACATGGTCAATTAATCCCATTTCATGGGCAGCAAATAATCTGAGTCTGTCAAGTGTCTTGTTAACCATTGTGTGGTGACCTATTGCAAACAAAATAAGATCTCCTGCCTTTGCAGAGCAAAGTTTCAGCAACTGCACCCTATCTTCAGGTTCTAGAGTTGATGTTAAAGCAGCGATTCCTTCAAGCTCACCTGTGTCTTGCAATGATAAAGGTTTAGTGGATGAAAGTGTAAAACCACTGCATAAATATGCATGCAAAGGATTCAAGCAAGCAGTACAAACGACAGTTGCTGTACCATTATCCAAAACTTTGAGAAATGGCAAACCCTTTGCTCCAGCTTTAATTGCTTCATTATAGATATCACCCTTCTTGAGGGCTGTGTTTGAAAACTTTTTGGCACCTGAAGGCAAACATAATGCTTTTATAATGCCTCCATTTTTTAAAGAATCCGCAAAAACCTTGAAATTACATCCTTTAAAAACATCACTAACCTGCATTTACAGAAGAAAATTTTTAATATGAAAAGCAAACTTATGAGAAAAACTAAGGTTGTTACACAACAATATCAGGTAATAGCCAAGCATTCATGATCCAACAGGATTTGCAAACTCAATTTTTCTTTCAACTGTCCTCCATGGTTACCTAATAATGTTGACCAGGACCTCAACATCCTAGAGATATCAAAAGTTGGAATAATAAATTCTGGTTCAATGAGAGATATTTTCATTGAATGCATTTCTAGCTCATAGTGTATGACGACAGTTAGTTATTGCATATTTGTATACGTGGATATGAGATTTAATAACCTGACTATAGTCACAAACACATCATTTAAAAATTCAAAATGTGCAAAATTTAAGATCATTTCACAAGCTTCAAGACAACATGTGGCGAACAGACCAATTATTCTACACAAATCAAACTACAAGTCACATATCCTGCAACATTTGTTTAATATTGTCAAAGTAATTGGTAAGAATTTTAGTTTGTACTGAAACTACAATGCAAGTTGCTAAATCACTGTCAAATTAACAAAATCTCAAATTATCTCAAGCTAGACTTGGCAATGATCAACAATTAAGTATGAAACAAAATATTAGCATGCTCCAAATGGCAAAAATCATTGGAGTGACTCCTGTTGGTGTTAACGCACTGTAATGAAAAGCATTGGACATATATAATAAACTTAAAATTTTTAAAACTAATAAATAAAAAGAAATTAAAAAGTATTTACACATAGTTTGCAAGCTATCAAGATGTGTGGTAGGTTCAAACAAATATCGTGTGGCTTTGTGCATTTTAAAGAGCAGATTATCCATATGAAAGTTTGACAATGAAATCTAATTTTGTCTAACAAGTTTATTGGTAATTGTTGACACTGATTGCAAATGATAAACAAGGGGGGAAATGTCTTCTTTTCACCCTGATTAGATTGGTGTGAGAAGGGGGAGGGGGATAAATTGTTGACCTGAACATTCATTTATTACAGTAAGTATATTCTACAATGGAAATTAAGATGTGAAGACACAGCTAATCTATGCTAGATTAGCATGTACATAGTGGGAATTAAGCTCCAAAAACATGACAAAGCTATCTTAGAAAAAAGACTCACATCTCTTAGTTCCAACTCAAAGCGAAGATCTGGCCTATCTGACCCATATCGACTCATTGCTTCAGCATATGTAAGCCTTGGAAAAGGATTTGGAAGTTGTATACCAGCTATCTCTTGAAAAAGCTGTCATAATATAGCTAATCCATCAGACTCAACCAAAATAAGGTTAAACACTAAATAAGTCTACAACCAAAAAGTTGTTCAAAGTTAAATATCTTAGAGGTATGCTATTTGGGGAAAAAAAGGTAAAAAGAAAAGACAAACATGTCTTATCAAATCCTCATTAAGTTTCAGCATCTCCTCCAAAGGTGTAAAAGCCAACTCCATATCTAGCTGCGTAAACTCAGGTTGCCTGTCTGCTCTTAGGTCTTCATCTCGGAAGCACCTATAGAAACATGAAACATTAGGCAAGTAACAAAAGAAGAAATGGTAATATGAGCTTTATCTATTCACTGAAGACACACCTTTTTCTTGTCTCTGTGTGTGCCCTCCTTTTATTTTTTTTCATTCTACTTTATTTTTATTTTTTATTTTTTTTATTTTTTTATTTTTTTTGGGGTGGGGGGGGGGGGCGCTCAACTGTGGCGCTCTTTATCTACCAAGAAGACCTGTCTAATTGCATTTGAGCAATACATTGAAATAAGATGTCATGGTTATACAAATGGAACAGTACACAATTATTGTCCAAGGAACAAACACATGCTATCACTGCTATCACAACAATCAATCTTTCGGTAACCTCCAGAAAATAATACAAAAATGAAATGGAAAAAAAAAAAGAAAGAAAAAAGAAAGACGGCTTACCGTGCTATCTGATAATATCTCTCAAATCCAGAGACCATCAGCATTTGTTTGAACAACTGTGGACTCTGAGGTAAAGCATAAAATGTTCCTGGCTTCAAAAACCATGTTGAAGAGAATCAGGAAATTATGCATTGCAAATAAAGAAAGAAAGAAGTCATAATTCTAATGGTAGATATAAATGCATTTTATTGCTAGAGATGAATAAATAAACAACAAAAGAAATGACAAAAAGCAGAATAATCCATATAAAATCAGTGTCACTGCAGGGGAAACTTGCCAAAAGTAAATAATGAGTGCACCCCCCCGCCCCCGCCCCCCCCCCCAAAAAAAAAAAAAGCCAGTCCACCCAGAAGAGATTGCCAAGTCAAGGCACCATATCACATGGCAGCCTAGCAGTACAACAGCCTCTAATAATATAGAATCCATCTAATTACATTTCCCTCAAAGATCCACCCATGGTATGCCATAATGGCTCTCCCTATTTTGTTCCCCATCTAGTCCTTGTCCACAGTCCACTTATCACCAGGAAAGAAGACATAAAATCAGTAACATTATTGATGTTATTGAATAAAATATTTAGCCTTTTGACTTTACCCTTTTGACATTTCAACTATCACCAAGTGGACACAAACAATAGTACTATTCAGAAGTTAATGCAAGTAGCCAACATGATAGCATGTGAGCATCAACAAATGGACATACCATTGAACATATATATATATATATATGAATAGTAAATAAAGAAATATTCATTACCTGAACACGTGATGGCACAAGATAGTCACGGGCACCTTCAGGCGTCGATCTAGATAGTATTGGAGTCTCAATCTACCTTATGACCCATAATGAACTTTTGGTCAAAGTTGAGCAGAAAAAAGAGTATAACCACAATTAGGCTTAATAAGGTATGCAGTAACAAGCAAATAACATTCAAAGATAAAAATGAAATGATGCTCAATATCTAAGGAGTCCACAAGCTAGGGCAGGCCATACTGATCAACTCAATGACCTGCTCGCCGGTACTGAGTTATAAATTCAAGTCAATAATGATTCAAATTTAGGTCTTGGAAACCTCTAGTTTATCCATTGCCAATTCAGGTCGCTGTACCTTTCATACCATAAATCCAACCACATCCACTAATTAAGAATTTAAAATATTTAAGCTTAGCTGAAAATATTAAACAATACAGTTCCATTAGATAAGCATCTCATGTTCAAGCTCACGTGAGTTTGCGATTAGATTTCAACATAACAAACAAGTGCATATTTAGGGTATATTCATTAATAATAACATATGATTAGCTAGAAATTAAAAATAGAGGTTACTCTCGAAGGCTAAATATTTTTGGATGCACAAAACATATTATGAGTCTCTAAAAAAACACAAAAGTAGCAAAATAAAAATATGGACTTTATAATGGATCTAATTTTGACTTTAGTGTGTCAACAGGGTCACGTAACTTTTGTGCTTGTGTGCATCACTATTTGGCATCATATGTTGCACCATGCCAGCCCTAGCCCACCACATGTGCAAGATACATAATAAATACACCTTATGCAAACATTTCACGATACACATTCTAATTTTATTTTTTATTTTCTTGTTCCAAGAATGTCATTATATAGTCTAGTCATTGAAAATTGTCTGAAGTGGATAATGTTGATCTTGTGCAATACAAATGTATGTATTTACATACATCAAGCTTGTATATTTTTCATATTTGCACATACTTGTCAAAGGACTTCTAACTTTTAAGCATGGTTCACCTTATTGGATCATACCACCAGTACACGGCACACCATACCGATGGTTTAAAAACCAGACATGACCAATTGATTGAACCATCAAGCAATTAGGCCTCCGATTAGGTAAACAATAGAAGATACCAACTAAGTACATCAATATGTTTACATGCTTTTCTTTTATATCATTTCAATTTATCTTGTAGCATGATGTGATTTTATTCATCTTGAGCTTTTTTATTTCTAATATGGTTATCATTGTTTGAGAATTTGAATGAAATAACATGATAGTTATACCATGATGATATGCATTATTTGTAATGGTGTTATTATAGTGTCAAAAGTTGTAAGGAAAATACTAGTAATTTTAAATTTTTAACAAGTTTTCTATATTTTGTATTTTTTTATATATAAACAATTAATACATTTATTACGTTACCATGATATCATAATTCAACCCAAGTTGACCCAAACTGATGACCTGTGACCTAATCCCTTTTCCATTTTCGATGAATGGTTTGGTTTTTAAAACATGACATTGCACCATACTGATCCGATACTTTTAGACCACACGAGTACCAAGTGATGGTACCACAAACTAACCTATACCGACACTGTATCAACAGTACCAGTATGGGTATCAATGTTGAAAACACAAATCAGATAATATACATCTAGATTCATTTCCATATCCAAGTCTATCCTAATAAAGACAAGTCTAAGCAAATGGTTAATATCTATGTCCATATTTATATCTGCCAAAGAAAGGCTAATATGGATATCAGCACACACCATCAATTCACATCCAAATCCATTTTCAATGCCATTTAGTTTCTCATATAGCTCTCATAAACCCCTAAGGGGAATACATAACAATATCAATATATTTTCAACATAAGTTTCTTTCCATATGATGAAGTTTCACTTAGTGGATTCCCACTTTAATTGTCAAACTAACCAGAAGGGCTTAACATAGAGCAAATGTATTAGGACACACCAGAAGAGTCATGCAAGTAGTTATTTCTTTATTTTCTTTCTACAATCATTTATTTATTTTGGAAAAGAAAAAAGGAAAGTTCAGAGGTTGGTATGGTTAATTGGAGTTGATTAGAAAACGAAGTGAAAAAGTATAAAGTGGAATAATATCTTACCCACAAACTTTATGCAATATAATTTATATCCACATTCATATTTATATTGTTATCGTATCTATTTAGAACGCAAGTACAAATTTCAACATCCAATTAATATCGACATTTGTATTGATATTCGTTAAATAAAAACAACCACATACAGGAATATACTAATTTCCAAACCATTTTTAGCCATACTATAGGACATCATAGCATTACTTTCTATGCAATGACATGAGTGTTGACATCCTAAATTATAATAGGCCCAATTTGTTTAGAGCCAATACAGTCCTTGGTTTATCCAACCCATCTGTGCTATATTTTGTGAGAAGTAATACAAGAAATTCCCTATGGCAACATTTTTAATGGTATAAAGTACAAAAGACAAAGATAACCTGATTTCAACAATGATACCTCAACAAAATCATGTACGTCCTCTAAATAGCGCCGAAGTTGCTTGACCACCCTATGCCGCAACCTCAGGTTGGATTGCATTTGTGGCCGACGTAAATCAAGAAATCGATATCTAATAAAGTTTTGCAAAATTTTTTTAGATTAGAGAATTCTAATAGAACTCCATCAATTAAAAGAGTATAAACCATATATAATGCAATAAAGTTAAAGGAGAGCAGACAATTTCAATAAAGAACTTGTATAGAAAACCCATAAAGTAAGATTGATGACAAAGAATCACATGGTAATAAAAATATAAAGACAGGGACATAAAAAAAGATACTATTAAACTATAGGAAAATTGCATTTTGACCCCCTCAACTTTGCCCTAGTTTCACCAATACCCCCTTCATTTAAAAAAATAAAATAAAATCTCTAACACCATTATTGGCCATCATCAAATGACAAAAATGCCCTCTCTTTTATCTAAAATTTTAAATCTCGTGAAATGGAGCTATCCCAATTTATTCATGGAACAGGATGCATCGTCGTTCCACCTCATCTCAATATTGGGGGCGTGTGATGTCGTAAAATGCATCAATTGAGATGTAGAGATGATGATGAGACGGTTCTATTCCGACACTTGAGACGGTACCCGTCTTAGCGTCTCGTAAGATGTTCCGTTAGGATTTGAGACCATGTTCTTATCAGTGACCTTTTTCCGCCATTCATATGCCTCCATACACATGTTGTCTACCTTGGTACCCATCCTTAATGTCATCGCTACAAGTAATGCTGCCCAAGAAGCAACCTAACCGATGTCTTTATCCTTAACATCACCAGTGATGCTGCCCATGAATCATCTGTACCTTCACTACCTCAAGCCCCATCCATGATCTCATCACTACCAATGATGCCCAAGAAGCAGCCTAACCGATTCCCTTATCCTTGTCACCACCAGTAATGCTGCCCACAAAGTGGCCGAACCAACATCTTTCTTACCCTTGCCGACATCCGGCCAATTCACTTCCTTGATCCCTCTTTCTTTCAAAGAATATCTCACTTGCACAATTGTCATCATCCCCTTTCAATCACTTAGGATCCAATTCCTTCTCAATTTTTTAGATCGTTATCAACTTCCAAGCCACTTCCACTATTACATCTACTAATTTGATTCGTTTCTAAGCTGCCCCTCTTCTAACCTCAATGGATCTATATAAAACCCTAGAAACATGAGATATTGAGAAATTATCAAGAAAATTCTTGCATTAAAAAAAAAAAAAAAAAGATTAGCTAAAACTCTACATATTAGTTTCTCTCAAAACAACTTGTAAGTAAATTACAGTGTCTTTTTAAAAAAAACAAAAAATTTATGAACTCAGGTTTACAAATAGTTCTTTGAGACTTCGATCTTGTTGAGGTTCCAATTAAAGGTCATAATATAGATTATAAGGCCAACGGCTTTTGCTAGGAAAGAAGGTATGCAAGTCTAATGCTCTCTTGGCAGATCAAATATCTAACAAAATGCACCACCAGACTTTGGTCCATTTCCAAGGATGGTTCCATTAGCAGAACAACCTCTTATTCTATGACAAGCCTCAACAGAGTCCACAAATCCTACCCATCCAGCCTCTACTCTCTGAGTCACACCTAATCCTAAAGGAGAAGGGTATTTTAGTTTTAAAAATAATTTTAACTTATCATATGATGATCATGTGATGCAACTCCTTGACACTCAGTTAGCATATATGAACTAACACCAAGGATTAATAGGAAATTTTTAAAGTGGAGGGGGTGTGCGTGAAACTTAGGTAATATTAAGGGGATCAAAATGTAACTTTCTTTAAACTATAATTTCACAACCTTTTGAAATGCTGGTAATGAAATATTATGGAAACTATGATACAAATAATGAATATTGAACTACTGAAACTATAACAGTTGATGCAGTTAAAGTTCATATTATGCAATTATAGTTTGTGAGTATGCCCCTTCTACCAAAGACCTTTATATGCGAGGGCATCAAAGCATAAAAATGTGGTAGTGTTATAACAATAATTTCATATATCATCATACTGGAAGGATAGGCCCAGCAACATCTATCTGTAAGAACAAAGTATCATATGTTCAAGCCTAAGGAAGAATATTCATTACTTTCAATAACACCCTAAAGAAGCATCTTCAACCAAGCAGTCTACCAAATTATGTAAGAAATGCATATCATCAATTATGGCATTCAAAATATGCAGCAATGAACTGGAAGGTTGTGGTTCAAATATATCAATTGCCAAAAAATAAGCATGTTGCTCTTTTAATTTTCCTTTTTTAAGATATTGTCTGCATTATATTTGTACTTATCAAAAAGAATGTTACGCAGACCTAGTTAGTTTTAAAATCTATAATTATCTTTAAAATCTATCTTGAAATGTGAATACCATAATATATCACCTATATGAAGCGCTTACCACATAAATAAGAAACTATACTGCTGCTAAGTAATTTTGTAGATAATGTTAACATGTCTGGACTGCTGGACTCAGAATGTATAGCTTAATTATAGCCAGTTATGCATGATCATAATAACTACATGGGCTCCAAAAAGTTGCTTTTTTTACTCCAGCTTGCCATACCGATAGCTCAAATTTTAGATTTGTATCTTTCACTGTATCTTCAATTTATCAATTATGTCAAACAGGAGAGTAAAGAGAGGTCAAACAAAAAATTTTTCAACTGTGATCCATAGAAAAGACATTTACTACTAACCTCAGGCTTTCAAGCACACATCTCGGACAGAATAATGGAGCCAGTGGAGGTTGCAATCACTCTTACTACCGAGCAAGGAAAAAATAGCACCCATAACAACCTCATACCACCCGATATTGCCATACAGGCCCAGACAGATATACAAAATACCCCTCAAGATGGTTCCACAACTGAATCCTTGTACCACTCAAAATTGTTTGTGCACCTTTTATTTCTTTTTGTTTATTGTAATTGATATTAACTGGCATATGTTAACTGTTATCTACCCCACATCGCCCCTACACTGCAGTACTTAGTAAATACTGTACCAACCGCTGGCCAGTATTCTAAATCCTTGGACTAGGTATCACATATTAGACATGTTCCATTTGAGACAAGAGAATAGAAAGATTAAATTATGTGTTCAATTCACAAAATTAAATAAAACCATATCAGTGGTAAACAAGTTACCTCAAACGAATCTCTTCTGTGATAACATCTTTTACATCATCTGCAGTAGTAACTGGAAAAGGCAATGCATGATTTACAGAATTTAATAATATAACTTGCTCTGCAGCAACCTAGGATGGTGAAAATCAACACAAGGTTTCAGTTAGTGTTTCACAATAACAAAATGAAGGGCAAATTGTTCACATGATCAACTCAGCTTGCCAAAAGTACATTTTTCCCTGATTTTAACCTCAGATGGTCAAATTACTGACAAATTTTTGTTACAAATTCATTCGTACTGGAAATCAAAAGATTGATCACAATATAAATAACATGACAAAAAATCAGTAAATATAATCTATATTATGTCACTTAGGCAACTTTGGTGATTAATGCAAATAGTCATATTATCATTGACCAACATGATGTCCAAGATCCAGCAGAATCTGGCATCCCCTCGGATAAACTTTCATTGTAGCATTGTCGATAAGTAAGCATTCCTCACTCTAGAAGGGGTCAGGATTCTTTTGGAACATTTCATTTCATATCATAGCTGTCTTCCTTTACATGAACCCACAACACTGCAAAGTTCTATTTCATTAGAACTTTGCGTATAATATCATGAAATCTGATCATTAGTTTGCACAATTCAATGATAATAACAACCATTTCAAAACAAAGTTTTCTAGTCCAGAAGGTTCTCTGTTATGCCTTACAATTATGAAAATGCATATATATTTGTACAGGTATTATATTTTTACTTCCTTTCTCCTTCCCTTCTTTTTGTGAGCCAATAATAACAGTTCTCATATGCATAGACAAGGTAAGGTAAGCTCTAAAGATCATTTTTTGGTAGTCACCTCAAAAACCTAGTTCCAGACCTAGTGACTTCCTGTAATTTACAGAAAATAACCTGTCATACAAAAATGTTCCAAAACGTTATTGACACAAAGCTCTTCTTCTCCAATCAGACATTAATAGATCAGACTAAATAATCAGATGGATCGAGATTTGCTATGTTTGATTTTTCCAAGCAGTATGCTTCATCCACAGTTGTATTATTATGCTTCTAAAATTTTCGTGTGATGGCCTAAATTGAAAGAGAATTAACTAATATTACACATCGAAATCTTCTGCTCAATGGTATTCTTGTTCCATTCCCTCAACAAGTTTCAGATATCCTAAAGCCTCTGATTACACTTGACCCCATCTCAACCATCTCCAAAACTGTGAAACTTATACGAAAATTTTACTTTCAGATTATACAATAAAAGAAAACAATAGCTGGAGTGAGAATGATGCTAATGTTTATGTCGGAAACTCAATAGATCCAATCAGCAACTCTGAAGCCTCTTCCATACAAAGTACTTCAGTTGCAGCTGTTAATGTGGGCTGATAAAAGCCAATGCTTATGTTTGAAACTTAACAGCCCCTCCATTTGAAGTACACTTCAGTTGCAGCTCTTAATACCAGCTGATACGAGCCAACACAAGTTCGAAACTCAACAGATCCAATCAGCAATTCAGAAGTCCCTTTCTTTTGAAGTTCTTTGGTTGCAACTCTTAATACTGGCTGATAAGATACAGTCATATTCCATAATCTGGGTACAGTAGTTGCTTGAGAGAATTTGTTAGGTGAGTTCAGTATGAGGGATCATCCAAAATTTCCTAGATGATTCAATTAGGTAGAAGGGATGATAAAAGTCATCACCTATTTTTTGTAAAATCCACATACAAGATTCTCTTTTATTCTAAAGTTGGTTCCTCTGATACTGTATCAGCTATCTTGATTATCTAATAGTAAAGCATTGTCTAAGTTTGCCAATGCACACTTGATGCGACAGCTTATAAAAAAATTTAGAATGCTAAAGCCAGACATTAGCTTCAATTCCATGTTATCTAAACACAAGTCCACAAAATTATATCCTTCAAATTATTCAAGTTATGAAATGAGTCCAACTGGCCTGTTTTGGTAAATTTAAACTTTCTGAATAGTCAGGGTAGAATTAATCAAAAGAACTCTCAGCATAATAAGTATATTTTCTTGACATGCTTGTTTTCTAAATCAAGAAACAATTTTTCTTTCCAAAGCAAATAAATCTTTTTATTTACTATAATTCTAACTCTCTCCTGACCAGATTTTGTAATCCTAATCAGTGATATAGAAGAGGCTTCGGTACATATGTACAAATGTTGGTGCCTTCCATAGAAATCTTTTTTTTTACTGTGTAAGAACAAGTGATGCATTTGCAAATAAAAGTACTGATGTTGGAGTTGTTTGCAGACATGTATGCAGTTATAAAGACAAAATTTATGAGAATAAGTATCTTACGCTTCTAAGTAACTGGTAGTTCAGAACTATCGTACATCATAAAGGGTATTCTTACAATAAAGATCAGGAAAAAAACAAAGATGGCTTTGGTTTTCAGTATACAGGCTACGAACATACATCAAGATATAAAGCAATAGGAGTCTCGATCATACCTCTATAGCCCCCGTCTTCATCTTCTTATTTAGGGATTCTTTTGGCCGAGGCCGAACAATCCCTTCAACGGTGATCACATACTCAAGCCTCAGCTTGTTCACCGTAGCATAGGCATCCGGGAACTCATCAGGAAGCGTTGTAACCTAAGCAACCAGAGCTATCCATCAGCAACATTCCCTCATCAAGAATCAAGATAACTGACATCGATTAAAAGAATCATCGAATGGGGCCAAAAATCAGCATCATTCCACTATCAAAAATAAAGAAATGCCCTGCGACACCACTCGGTCAGCAAGAATCAAGAAGACCCAAGAAGGGAAGTAAACGCTAGAAGGAAGGATAAATAACGAGCAGTGGAAGGAAAGAACGCACCTGAACGATCCCAGAGTGATCCCTGAGGTTCAGGAAGGTGAGGCCGCCATGAACCCTGTGGAGGGCTACCCAGCCGCAGAGCTGGACACGCCTCCCTACGTCCTCGACCCCGAGGTCGCCGCAGAGCGCGGTTCTTGAGACCCATTGAAGCGGAGAACGCGTCGGAGCTTCGGCCCGGGGATCGGAAGGTAGGGTTTCCGGCGGCGGGGGAGGAGGAGGAGGAGGAGGAGAGACCGAAGACGGCGTGGTGGAGGAGAAGAGAGGGGAAGCAAAGGCTCTTCTAATTGGGAATCTTGAAGGGAGTGCGCGGGGGAAGCGAGCGAAACGGGCGAGGCGAGGGGAGAGCAAAGGCGCGACGCGTAGGATCGAAGCCATGGGCGACGGACGGTGGCCTCTGGATTAGATTCCAGCCCAGCGGCGTACCATTTTCAAGCCTATTTATAGGCTCCCGCTTAACCTTTGGTCGGGAGACACGTGCGACGCACGAGTGTGGGATACCGTATGGGCTGTTAACAGGCCCGCCTCATGGGTTCCCACTATAGGCCTTACAATGGGCCAATTTCCACCAAGATGTCGAAATAGTCATAGAAACAAACTGACGCATCCCTCCATTGTTGGCACCACCTGGCAAATGGCACGCGAACCTGTGCGCGGGGCGTAGTATAGAGCATAAAGACTCGGACACCTGGAGCCTCGCGAACCTGCAATCCCCACACGTCGTGATAGGATAAAGAATTTTACAAATGCTATATGATAACCAGATATATCATACTATATTGTTACCAAATTAAAATTAAATACTAAAATATATTAAGTTTCAATACATTGTATCAAATATATTAACATTATACCAATGTGATATCAGATTCAATCTGATATCGAAACAGTGAACTTTGATTTCACATGCTTGGAATGGCCATCATTGCTCATGAGTAAAGTCATTTAACTAAAATTTTGATATATCTGCAGAGTCAAAGCCTCAGAACCTAACAAGACTTTGAGTTGGTTTCAAAAAACATCTTATTGAAACCGGCATATTCTTAAATATATAGCCTTTCAGACTTTGCTCGTATATACTCGATAAATAATTTGGTGAGGAAGGAATGGAGCTTATTTTAGAAACAAGGTCTTTAAATCAGATTAGATGGTACAGTTAGTTGCAAGTTAAGCTCATAAGTATCCTTTTTATCTTAAAAGCCTAAATGATAAATTTTCTAGCATTTGAGGTGATCTCTTATAATACTATTTGGGAACTTCACTTTCTTTTTTTTCTATTTCTTAGTTACCTCTCAACTAAGGTTTATGAAAATGAATTTTGATGAATTTGTTCATGCTAAAACTAGATTTGTGATCCATAACCACCCTGAAAAAACTCTTAGGGCTATGGCATTACCTCTTCTCACTTACTTCGTGCCAAATGTTAAGCTTACTGCAGCATGCAATGATCTCAAAGAAACATTAGAGCTAACTCATATCCAATAAATTATGTTTGAGGAAGATTCTACTATAACTCTATCTCTTGGATGAATAAAAGAACCTCAGATTGTATGCATCTCCTCCTAAAAAGATATATGTTCTACTGTCTCTACCATCTATACGATCATGTGCATCTATGTTTATCATGAGGTCAATTAGGCAACAAAATTGCTAGCAAATTGAAGGGTGTCTGGTTAGCAAGCTGCGATCTAATCCAATTACTACCTTTTCGAGGGTCTAATCCTCCCTTCTTACTGCCCAAAAAAAAACTGGTATTTTCTTAAATATAGCCCAAAAATATTATATAATAACGATAAATAATGCCACATGATTTCAGTGAGCCCCTTTAGCAGCAGGTAGTGTGTAACTAAATTTTGAAATTCTTTACATTCAACAATACACTCAGTGAATAGAAGAGGAAGTCCTTTCTCTAATTCAATTAGAATGAATATCACCGGTTGGCAACAAAGTGCAAAAGAATAGCAAGCATGAGCAGACGAGTCATCTATATAATGATTGACGCAAGGTCTTTCATGAAGATGCTTAAATCTTATTTGGATGGACTACTAGAATATCTTTAAGTAATTATTTTTTAATGATCATACAAAATAACTATTGACTCTAGCTATTTGCAACCGCTAATCCAAACGTACCCTTGATATTCTTCTAGTATATTTTCTTATATTCTGCAACTTGGAGGTAGAAAACGTAAGGACCAACAATATATCAAAGTGAGAATAACTTGTCACTGTATAATGAATCTATAGCAAAAGAAAAAAAAGAAAAAAAAAAATCCTTCAAATGATTTTAAAGCCTAAAGCCAAGTCAAAACCTATAAGCATAGCTTTCAAATTTTTTAAAAAGAATTATCAAGAGTTCGTTGGATTGACCAAATTTTGAAAAAAACTTCTTATTAATTGAAAATCGATTCATTCTATAAGATTTTTTAATACATGATCCCTCTTTTAATATCATCCCTTTTTATATAATTATTTTTACATTACGCATAGCTATCTTCTTACCATATATGATATATATATATATATATATATATATGTATGTATGTATGTATGTATGTATGTATATATGATTATTTTCTCAATCCATATAATTATTAAGGACGGAGAGGGTTGGAAGTTGAAAGAAAATTGATACGTTGGATTTTGTAATTCATCAACCGGGACTAAGATCAAATGAATGGCCGGCTATCAATTTGCACCATTTTTTAAGCTGGCTGATCTAACCTGGCCACCACGGTGGTTCTATACATCATCATCCAGTTCAGTAAAGCTACATGCGCATGGAGTCAAGCAGGATTTAGGCATTCAGCTATGGCCCCTCTCCAAGGCTCCATCCTGAATGGGAACCCGCCACCACGGCCCCTTTCCCTTGGTTAGTGGCACTCGTTTCTAATGGGTCCAGATTCCTCAATCCTCTACGCACCAATTACAAGCCTAGCCCAGTCATATTGCTCAAAAAGTTGGGCTTCGGCCCTAAAATATTTTGGATTAGGCTCGATCAAGCCCATAAGTCGCTTAGCCCATGCACACCTCTACCTGGTAGGCTACAACTTGCCTCACGTCTAATTGAACAGTTAAAAATATCAAGCTCAAGTATCTGAAAATATGTTTCTTGAGCGCATGTTATACTCAAAAGAAACCCGAAGATTGCAAGATAGGTTAGAAGTGATTCATGGTGAGTCACCCGTTCTGATTTGCAATACTTTAGTGAAGTCTTTGGGGAATTTCAATAGTAAAACTTGCAATAAAACTATAAAAGACTGATGAAAAATTATTTTTTCTTATTAAGAGATTAATGAAGAAGTATTAAAAAAAAAAAAAAAAGGATGAGATTTGATTTAGAAAAAATATATAATAAAATTTGTAAAAAATCTTAAGATGGACATTAAAAAAATAAGCTTCAATTAGATATATTTATATAATAAAAATATATATGAGAAAGTGAATAGTAGTGTCAGAATTATTAGTAATAATATCAATGAATTTTTAATTACAATAGATTTACATTATAAATCTACTCTTAGTTCTTACTTTTTTTACATTAGCCATAAATCAGCTTGCTAGACATATTTACGATAATATTATATTGTCAGAATTATTAGCAATAATATCAATAAATTTTCAATTACAATAGATTTACATTATAAACTTGCTCTTATTTCTTACTTTTTTGCATGAGTCATAGATCAACTTATTAGACATATTTATGATGATATTATATGGTGTATGTTATTTGTGAATGATTTAATATTTTCGAATGAAACTAAGGTTGGAGTTAATTATAAGTTAGAATTATAGAGAAATGCATTAAAATTTAAAAATTTTAGTTTATGTAGGATAAAAACTGAATTTATGGAATATAATTTCAGTATGAAAATAAAGATAAATGTAGAGTAAAAATTAAGAACCATAAAATTTCTAAAGTATTCATTTTTAATATTTAGAATTAATTATTTATAAGAAAGAAAAAAAATTAAGGATGATGTTATACATAGAATTAAAGCAGGTTGAATAAAATGTGGAAATGTAATTAGAGTACTATGTGATTGTAGAATACATACCAAGTTAAAGAAAAAATTTGATAAAACAACTATAAGACTAGCTATTTTTTATAGTACAGAGTATTATATGGTTAAAAAATTATATGCACAAGAATAAATATGGTTAAAATAAGAATATCGAGTTGCATACATAGTAATGCAAGGAATGATAAAATAAAAAATAAAATAATTCATAAAAAAAGAGTTAGCACTAATTAAGAAAATGATGAATTAAATGATTTGAATATTTGCGATGCAAACCCAAAAAGGCATTTATGCGAAGAAGCAATTCGATACATGTAAGAGAAAAAGGAGGTGAAAATTGATCGATAATTTTATGAAAAGAAGTAATAAAGAAGTATTTAATGTTTTTATATCTTCTCTCAAAAAAATGATTTTAAACTCAATAGAATAGAGAAAAGAGATTCACATAATCGATCTTAACTAGTTTAAAATTAGAGCTTTGTTGTTATGATTATTATTATTGCAGGACTTATAATAAGATTGATCCGCAATCAAGGAGATTTTTTTTTTTTTTTTTTTTTCATGATGTCAAAAATACCAACAAAAACAACATCCCAAGGGTAATGGCATGCTTATTCTTTTCATACCACTTTTAGCCACCGAGCATGCGACAGCACAACACATTAAAGTGGTAGAATGATCAAAAGCCAGAGCCATTGAGGTGTCATGGCACGGTGATCCTTTTTTTTAACTAGCTATTTAACCTAACCCGATGTCTTCAATTGATTCGCTTAATTCTTCACCAAGAGGAAAAGTTCTTTGGAGCATCCATTCTTTAAGGCAGCTCGTGTATCACGCCGGTGTCACCATCTGGAACCCTGCTATCATGTCACCGTCATGCCTTGGGCAAAGCACAAGAGCAGGAATTCTTAGCGTTAAGTCATTTCAAGGCCTTTTGCATCCAAGTCTTAGCTCGACACAGAAAGATCCATGCTTTATCCCAGTTCTTGGAGATTCCGGCAACCAGAAAACGCCATTGATTTGGGTTGACTGATTAAGAAGTAATTAAGCATTCGATGCCAAAGCTCGCTAATTTGCACTCTGATCGATAGTGCTGCTCCAGTGCTCTTAATTATGGTGCATTATCATATTACTTTAGAGCAAAAGAGGACAAATTCTAACAATAATATTTTATTTCTAAGAATGAAACATTCATGCTCTTCCACCTGGTAAATAAAGGTAAAGATTAAGACGTGCCAAATAAATTTTTATTATTTATAAAAAATAAAATATAAAATAAATTAATGCGATCAAACTGTTGAACTAACTCGATTCTTACTTCTATTTGATATAGAAGTGGAATACAAGGACAGAAGATAGAGAAGATAAGGAAAATAGAAAGATTAAGTTACAAAAGTTACTTCTAATTAAGTTATCGACTATTTTTAATGATACTTTAATTATTTAATCTTTAATTTTAAAGTTAGGATCTTTGTAAAAGTCTTCTGCGTCAATATTTATGATGCTCTGATTGTAACTATAGATGCCAACAGGTCGAAACTTTTAGCAACTCTTTTTTAATTTCAAGAATCAGTGGAAACTTTCTCGATCTAGCTAACTAAAAGTCTAATCATCCATGGTGATCGAAGGTAAATAAACAACTATGTTGAATTTTTGATTTGTCATTCTCTTATCTAACTTTTGGGAGGCCTAAATATGATGCTAACATCCCCATCAATCTAATAACCCCAAAATCAAGTGTAAAGAAGATTTCTATGAACAATTTATCATACTTTAAACATAAAAATTTTAGATACTAACTAATTTATCTAAAAATTTATATAATAATGTTTGCTCCAAGCAACCTCTGTGTGTGGATCGTTGTCCCAAATATCACAAGGTGTCTTCCATATTATATGCCTAGGTTGAAATTTGTTGGAAAGGTTTCAGAATCAATGATTTCAAAATCAGTCCATTAGATGGCGATGTTAGAACTAATAGACAACAAACATCGAATTATTTGTCGTTCTCTCACGATCAAGACATGGACTCGCCAGTGAAATCAAAATTAGAGCACGAGAAGAAAGCCCAATCAAATCACAGAACTAGTCATGGCCAGAAGGTGCTACGTTAATGGGACAAATGAGCCTAACTTTAGAGCCAAAGGTTAGCTGAACCCCCAAGCGTTTGGCTAGCTTTATCTCCCGAGTGGGGCATTCTCTTGTAGGAATCTCTTTAAAGCAATGAATGAGGAAAGTCTACGGGCGAGACTCTTCGCAGATCATTCCCCTTGTCAATTCGAAATGAAACAAGTACAATGGAGGGCTCCCCTGGTTCATCATTGGAGCACATGATCAAGGGTTGGAGGGGGTCCCCTGTGTGTGGCATTGGCACGCGTCCACGAGACCACAATAATGTGTTATTATAATAAGTGATTATTAGAGGCTTTAATCCTAATCCTAATCCTAATCTTAATCCTAATGATGTTTGATTTGTTGGGTGATTACTTATAGACATGTGGTGGTGGGGCTTCGTAGGGCTTTAAAACTTCTGGGTCCCTAAAACAAGAGCAGCTTATTATGGGAGCGATGAGATAGAGCGTAACCCATGTTGTAAGACATTATTAATGGTTAACGAGCTCCACAAGTGGGCATATTAGAAAAAAATAAGGGAAGATTTCTATGATATGGCCTAAGTTTTGGACCTTACTATTATGAGTTTTGGATCTCTATAATGGTCTTGGGCTTTACCTTGAGAAAAGAAATTATACTTTTGGGTTTGTTGGGGAAGAGACTTGAGTTGGTAAAAGCCATTTTAGAATCTCTCAATTTAATTGCTTGATAATTTAGACATGAAGCACTCGTGTATGATATGCAAATTATTCTTTTTATTTTTTAAAATTTTTAACATATATATGCATTTTTATGTGTATGACCATATGTTTATGTTTATATGTATAGGAAGAGTGATACGCTTTCTTTTTCCTTTTTTTTTTTTTTTTCTATATTCATCTTCAATTTCTTATACCACTATATACATACACATATTAGACCAAAAAAAAAAAGAATAATATTATTTTTTTGTAAAAATATTTTTTTTACCGTAATAGTTGATGATTATTTTGAAGAGACTTAATGGGAGAAAAAAAAGTCACATTCAATGGCTAAGTATATAAAACAATTATCAAAAGTGAGTAGAGTAAAATTCTCAGTTCTCAATTCTATACATATATATGTATATCTATTTGACATTTAGCCCCAAGCTCAATAATGATGATGATAAATTTGATTAATTATCAAACTTTTTTCTTTTAATTTTTATGGAAGAGAAAAAGAATCATCGGAGTCAAAGTGGATGCCTTTTTCCTTAAAGTCATTCTTTTTATTTTTAGTTTTTAAAATTTATTGTATATTATACTTCATGGTGAGATCTAGCCTAAGGATCATTTCTCCCCCTCCATTTGGAAGGAGATTTTGTGACCGAACATTGAGATTGTTTCCTAAGTTTTTAAAACATATGGTTCTTAATTTTTAACTTCCTTTTTAGAGAAATTTAAAATAGAGAAAAACATATAACTCTTAGTTTTTGTATTTTTTTGAAAAAAAAAATTGAAAAACAAAATTAAGAATATTTCAACCATCTACATAGTTGGTCCCAAAAAAAAAAAAAAAAAAAAAAAAGAAGAGGGAGAGGGTTAAAATCAGCTAGCTACCATACACCTAATTATGAGATTTTTTTAAAAATATTTTTTTTTTTTTACTATAAAATTGTGAGAGGTGTAGCTTATAGGTAGTACCATCTTATAGCTACTAAAAAGGGTAAAAAATCATAAAGCCATAAATTATGAAAAATGCAAAGAACTTTCTTATCTAATATGAAGATTATTTTAACTATGCTTTTGTTTGGATTGATTAGGCCTTTTATTTAAGTTTTGGGATCCAAGCTGCATTAAAAAAGAAAAATGCACAATATAAAGAGGTGTTTTTAAGCCAATAACAGCCCTATGAGTGCTTTCTAAACTCATTTTTTTCTTAAATACGAATCTTAAATATTGGGCCCAATAATCTTACATATTGTGTTTAATTATTTTAGATGTTCAAGATTTTTCATAGCATTCTAGAACAAATTTTCAAAGAGGTCTCCATATGTGAAGGCAAACATTCTTAACCATTAGTTTTTGTTCGGTTTTAATCAAACGACAGATCAATCGCATCACAGTTGCTACACATTTACATCATAAATATGGTTCCTATCAAATTGTATTTGGTGCTCTAAAAGACCAAAATAGGTCTCATGCTGTGTGTCTAGTGCAGTTAAAATCAAGGCTAGCACAATATTTAGACATAATTTAAACTACTCTTGATTCCAAACTATTGGAATGAGAGATCCACGCTAAGATTACACAATATTAAATGAGAATATAATATGAGCCATTTCATGCGCCATAAAACTTATAAGAAGCAAACATGATTATGCTTTGAAAGCGCATGATAGTGTCCAAGGAAAATCAAACTTGAAAACTAACCCAAAAAATCTTATATGGTAACATTTAGGTTTGAACTCAATCGCTATGATATAAACGTCTACCACTATCCCTATAGATGGTTCCTCCTAACCCTAGTTCAGCTCTTGACCTATTTAGCTCATATTATATTGTATGGAATCACTGCTTTTCATAAAATAATGCTAGAGATACCATCTACATGTGATGTTAGATTCAGTTATGGTACTTTCTTTCATAGTTCTTTTAAGAAATTAGATTTTAGTGCTATCCGTTCGAATGCTTCATTCGATATCTTCAACCTCTTATATCATTCCGATATAATTTAAACTTTTTTTTATTTATGACACCGTCAGCATACTGCTAAAAGTATTATAAAATTTATTACTTCTTACGCTACATGTTATGATGTGTTTGATGATACTCATGTGGATTTGTCGACTCACATTGTTACAAAACTAAAGTGTTTTATAGGATCTTGTTAAACAATGGGATTGATAGAAGAGACAATGGATGGTCAAATTGAAATATGAATATGGTTGACTATATTCGTTTTGTAGGTGATTTCTACTTAGTTTCACTTGTTTCTTCCTACATATTTTCAACTTATTCGACGTTTATTATCATTATTTTTTTTGACTAAATTATATTTTTAGATCCTAAATTTTTACTTAAAATTTATTTTGATGCTACAGTTTAGTTCCTAATGTTTTAAGAATGTAGCAATTCTAATATTCTGAAATTAGTTGAAATTAGTAAAACAATCGATAGTCACCCCTCATAGAAATACATAAATTATTTAATTAATATATTATCTTGATGCGAACACATGAATTATTTGGCTGACATGTCACTTTGATGTAAACATTTAAACTATCTACATGTTCACGGCAAGATGAAATGGTAATAATTTTATTAATTTTAACTAGTTCTATAATACGAGATATTAAAAATATAATATTTTTAAAATATAAAGAATTAAATTATAATATTTAAAATATAAGATTTAAAATATAAGATTTTGAATGAGAAGACGTGGGTCAAAAGTTTATTTATTTATTTATTTTTCCTTTCTTTTCTTTTCGAACGTTAGCTTCCGCTCGACCATTGCCTGCCCCACGTAACGCACTTCGGCGCCAGTCAAATTATTTCGAGCCAGATTCATCATCAACGCATTCGGTAGGCCGCCAGTCGTCTAAGAACGTTTGGACGGTCCAAATATCTCAGACGAGCAGACACCACCGTAGGCCCCATGAAATCGACGGCTCCCAAGTCCCAATCCGTTCATCATCAGTAGTCTCCCTCCACCAGCTATAGGTACTCGTTCCATCCACCTAATTCACTCATCTCCACCAATCAGAAGCCGTACGCATTTCGATCGTACCGACATTGATTTCTTTTATTTCCCACCGCCGGCTCATCAATCTGGACCGTCCAATTGAATGCGATTAAAGATCACGCAACGGCGGGACCTGAAAACTAGTCCAATCATTGACAAGCACGTGGATGGTGCCTCTGGATCCCTCGAGGGACCAACGCATGGCGTTTCCGTGATTATAGGGAGGCTGTAGGGGTATTTGGCGAGAGACGTGTTGACCGAAGGAGCAGTCACGTGACGACGAAACTGGGGGCCCCACCCCCCCCCCCCCCCCTCTCTCTCTCTCTCTCCCCCCTCGCTGCCGGTGCGACCATCCACGAGCGAAAGGCAATAAAGCCAGCGACGAGCCATCCGCCTCGCGCTCCCTCGCATGCTCTGCTTCCATTGCTTTGTCCTCCGCCACTCCAATCGCCGCTTCGCTTCAAATAGGAGAGAGGGAGAGGAAAAAGACGGAGAGGGAGAGGTGAACAACGAACAAGGAGCGGAGAAAGGACGGTAAGCCCCTATCGAGTCTCCTCTTCTGTTGCTTTTCCGGCCTCTTTTAGTTTGGTTCCTACTCCTGTTGTCTCTCCCTTTCTGGATAAAGGATGTCTTTTTACTCTGTTTATGTTTGAGGCCTTTCGATCTGCATTTATGTTAGTAGTGGCTTATTCTCGGTCTATGTCTTGAGAGAAACGTGGAACGGAGGCGGCAATGCTGTTCTTGATGAAGAGGATCGACCTCGGTTCCGAGTTCTTGGCCTCTCGCATTGAATTGAGTTCTTAAGAGCGGGTCTATGGTTTAAGAGATCTTTTGTGCCTTGCTATGGTTTCATTCTCTGCTGTGGATCTCATGGTCCAGAACAAATGGAGGAGTCCCCAATCCGTATTGAAAACAACAGCTTTTAGTGGCACCACTCATCCAGTAGTTGTCTCGGAATTCTGATTTAATGCCCCCAGAGAACTTTCCTTCTGTGTGTCACATGGTAGGGCTCGCAGTCTTGTTTCTCTCCATCACAGGCTTTCCCTTTCACCGCTCGTATTTATTAGACCTTGTACTGCCACCTCAGGGAGGGATGTCATCTCCAGTCTAGGGGAAGAAAAAAAAAAAAAAGGTGAAAACTTTTCTCTTTTTACTTCTTCTTCCTGCAGTTGCCATTAACTGGAGGTCGGTCCTAAAAGCTTTAAAGCCTTATATTTTAGTACATCTTTACGTTGTCGCTTCATCCTCCACCTTTTCCTGGGTTGGCTTGCACCAGGTCCAGCTGAGTAAGAATTAGCCGTCAAGAGAAAGTGACTGCTTAACCTTTTCCTCGGCTTTATTTTCTGTTTAATTACTCCCACTCCTCTGCCTCTTTCATCCCCTCTCATAGGCTGAATTTTTAAAGTAGGACCCTTTTCTTTGCTCCATCTTCTCTTAACCTTTTACTATTCAACAGTGCGTCACGAGGGAAATAAATCTCGTCGTTGGCCTCTGTCTCTCTTCGCAGGGGGTTCGTCTTTCTGGTTGGAAACATGAGAACAGAGCCCGGTAGAATTCCCAAGGTAAGATTTTCCTCACAAATTAGATTCTTGTTTTAACAATAAAATGGCTTTATTGCTTGAATCAGCTTTGGAATAAGCTTCTGAAATCGGGCCTTTTTTCGCAGTCATCTTCTTGGCCTAAGACGGTGGTGAGGAAATGGTTCAACCTGAAGAGTGGGGAGTTTCATTCCGACTGCAACAGTAATGAATCCAACCACCTCTTGTACCTCTGGATTAATGACCCGTTACAAAAGATCCAATCTTTCTTTAAACTCACCCTTTTTTATTGATCAAAACTCTGTTTTTTTTTTTTTTTTTTTTTTTTTTTGTGGATATAAAAGCAGAGAGATTGGGAGGAGTACAGGAAAGGAGGAGGAAGAGCTGTTCGGACAAGGACGGCAGCCTTCGTATGAGAAGGGATTTGTCAGGCAAGTATCCTCCACAACTGCTCTCTTTCTCTCTTTCTACTAACTCCGCTCTTCTCGAATTATTTCTCTTGTTCTCGACAAAATTTTGATCTTGGAGAGGGGCAGTTACAGAAAGAAACCACTCAGAATTCTCTTCTTTTCTTCTTCTTCTTCTTCTTTGCAGGTGGGTGGTTGCTGGAGAGCTTCGAAAATATCAAACCGCCCCGCCTCGGTGCTGATCCGCCGGCCGGCTCTTCCCCTCCTGCCATCAACCTCAGGTGACCCGGGAAACCATTTTACTTTTACTTTTTTTTAAAAAAAAAAAAAAAAAATTATAACCAGAGCTCTCGTTTCAACGCCACCGATAAGAATATTTGGGAGTTTGGCACCGATCGTCTTTGTTTAATCCCAGTGAAAGTAGCACCCTAATTATAAGTTTCGGTATTTTTGGAGTTGTTATTTAATACATATCGTGGTTATGGTTCAATTATGGGAGCAGGATGTTCGTGGGTACGTGGAACGTGGGAGGAAGGGCGCCCCATGGGGAACTGAACTTGAGGGATTGGCTTACGAGCACGCCTTTCCCCGCCGACATCTATGTCCTCGGGTATGCGCTATTGTTCTTCGCTGGCTCTTTACCTTTGGCTCAACCCTATGGTTTTCTGGCGCTAATGATGATTATTCCCTCGCGTCTTCCGCCTTTTTCCTTAAACAACGCAAGCCTCTTTTCTGTGTACTGGTCGAACACCAAACAAGTAACAACACCCAACGCAGGACCCAAAAGGCAAGGCCCAGACTGGGCGTGTCATGGTTGCAATGATCGTGTCCTTAAATGTTTCATGCGATGTATTTTTCGAAATTTAGATGACCATTTCTGTTTCCAATCAGCATCCCATCTTTTCAAAGCTTATATAAAACAAATGTTTCAATATTCTATCATTTATCGACATGTACAATCTGGTGCAAATTATTTATGCATGTAACACTACTATATATTTGGATAATTAGAAGCCCGTGCTAGCATCTCCCTTGAACGGTAAACCAAGCGTGAAGGGAGGGGGAAAAGACCCATGCATGGCGAGACGTTTCGTTTAACCGGTACACACATCAGAGGACTGCGATGGGACTAGTGAAGTAATGTGACGTATTGCAAAGTGACCATTCTGCCCTCGTTCTCCATGGGATGGTGGGGGGAACGACACGGGGGGTAGTAGATTCGTGACTCGTGGGCTGACCCTCCGCCGCTCTTTTCGCTCTCAGGTTCCAGGAGGTCGTCCCGTTGAACGCCGGCAACGTCTTGGGCGCCGAGGACAAGGGCCCCGCCGACATGTGGCTCTCGCTCGTTCGCCAAGCCCTCAACCCTCCGAAAAAGGGCCCCATACTCGCCCGCAACCACAGGTCTGCCGCGGACGCCGGTCAGAAGCCGAGGGTCAGCTTCTCGGATCTCCTCTCAATGGACGACGACGACGACGACGACGACGACGAGGGAGGAGGGTACGACGAGGACCGGGAGCCGAGTAGCTACCCGAGCTCCACTAGCGACGAGGAATCGCCGGAATTATTCCCGATGGGATCATCTACGGCGCGCCGGGGAGCGGGCTACTGCCTTGCGGCGAGCAAGCAGATGGTGGGGATTTTCCTGTGCGTGTGGGTCCGGGCGGGGCTCGTGCCGCACGTGTCCAGCCTCAGAGTCTCGCGCGTGGGAAGGGGCATCATGGGCTACATGGGAAATAAGGTCCGTGGAGTATTATTATAACTCGATCTATGCTTCCCGTTCTGGTACCTGGTTCGCTTCTGGATTGGATAAATTGTGATGTTTGGATCCAGGGATCGATTTCAATCAGTATGACTCTCCAGAGGACCACCTTCTGCTTCGTCTGCACGCATTTGGCATCAGGAGAGAAGGACGGCGATGAGGTGCGGAGGAATTCGGATGTCATGGAAATTCTTAAGAGGACTAGATTCCCCCAGTCTCATAGATTTTCCGGTCCAGGGGCGGCGTCGCCGGAAACCATCTTGGAACACGAGTGAGTGTCCTCAGCTGCTTGCCTTTGCGTGGAAACTACGTGAACGAACGTGGTTCTGTACGACCATTTTACAAAATTTCGTGCCGAATGAATGGCCCGGCGATATTCAAAGTTCGCACGAAATCTTAGATTTAGTTTTGCCTCATAAATGTTATATCTTATATGATTAATTTGCAGCAAGATTATATGGCTCGGAGATCTCAACTATCGCCTGGCTACGAGCTGCAGCGATACCCACGAACTCTTGCAGAGGAACGACTGGGAGGCGCTGCTAGAGAAAGACCAGGTGAGAGATGTTACTAAATTCGTTTACGTGTACGATTATAATTATGGATACCGACTGGCTTTAATGCATGCAGCTTAGGATTGAGCAGAGAGCTGGTCGTGTATTTGCTGGATGGGAGGAAGGGAGAATATATTTCCCTCCCACTTATAAATACTTAGCTAATTCTGACATTTATGCCGTCAACCCGGCCAAATCGAGAGAGAAGAAACGCACTCCGGCTTGGTAAAGCCTCCATACCCTGGCCTCACTCTTTCTCTCGTCTAGTTGTGCTGCTAATATAATAGTTTATTCAGGCCATGAGCAGTTCACTTAAATGAGTCTGGACCACCCAGTTTGTGGACCGGCCAAATTGCCATCCTATTAAACGTTAGCTTATTATCTTATATATATTGGTAGATCAAAGAAACAGCTCAAGTAAACCAAGACAGCAGCTGTAGTGGTCCTA
The DNA here is from genome assembly GCA_017589505.3 of Metroxylon sagu. Taxonomy (NCBI): domain Eukaryota; kingdom Viridiplantae; phylum Streptophyta; class Magnoliopsida; order Arecales; family Arecaceae; genus Metroxylon; species Metroxylon sagu. Next base: position 668,791 of record JACVBY030000515.1, on the reverse strand, counting down.
TTTTTATACTACGAATCCTGGGCAAATTCATACGTATTATGGAAAACTTATGACCAGAGAGCAACTCACGGTCATATATATATATATATATATTCTATTTCACGTACGATTCTATCATATGAGTCCTTTTCCTTATAAATATTAGTGTCATGTGAGGTTGGAACTCAAAATACATGCAAAGTCTTAGCATCATTTTCTATGGCTGGCTAAGTGGTTTGACTTTTGACGCATCATTTCTGTCTCGTTTCACATCACCGCTCCATCTTTCATAATCCAGGATTAAACCATAATTAAATCAGGATTAGACAGTCAGAAGCGACTGTTTCGTTTTCATATGCTTGTAGTTTTTCACGGCCGCACGTTGGCCGGTCACCTTTAATTAATCACCGTGCTTAGCTTCTGTAACAAAGATTAATCAGACCTTTTCAATTTTATTGGTGGAACAGATTCTTTATTCCATGATAGACTTTTAATTTTTTAACAGATTGTTTGCCGTAAAAGCGAAGCATGAAGGTGGCACTGAAAGCTGTAACTAATACGAAATTTATAAGTTGCTACTTGTTCATTAGAATAACATTTTCTTCGTAGTGCATTCTGATAGCATGTATTGTTTGATATATATTATTATTAGCAGCACTTAGTCAAGTCGTAAAACTAAGAGTACATAACCACGGATCAGATTGAGGATGATGCTCGCATCCATTAAGAAAAAAATTTTCTCTTAATTCGGAATCAGAATCCGATAAGCTGGCTGGCTAACGTGGTTGCTGGTGGGGAATGGGATGGCAGGTGCGACCGGATACTGTGGCGAGGGAACGGGATGAAGCAGATGTGGTACGTGAGAGGGGAGTCGCGCTTCTCCGACCACAGGCCCGTGTACTCCCTCTTCTCCGTGCAACTGGACGACCACGTGGTAACAGATAAGCGAGACCGGATCAGCAAGGGCAACGACCAAACCAATGGCCCCGTAAACACCGGCACAACCATGGCGAGTAATCCAAACACCAACGGCTGCAGCCCGTCGTCGTCGTCGTCGTCGTCATGGGGGAAGGTCGAGGCAGAGGAGCTGCTGCTCCTGAGCAGGACACAAAGCTGTTTGGAGGCCTCCAGATTCTGACCAGTGTCTACCACCAACTCCTGCTTTTTACTTTTTTTTTTTTTTTTAACTCCATAGAATCTCATTCTTTTCATCAACTACTACCAAAAAAACAAAAAAGAACAAAGAAAGGAGAAGCAGCAGCAGCAGCAGCCGTAACAGAGTATTGGAAGGAAGAAGACGAAAAGCCAAGATAGGAACAGCAAAGACTGCCCCTTGGAAAGCGAAGGTTAGTTTTAGCCGCTGCGGGGGCGTGCCCTTTGATCCCCTTTCTCTTCCCTGGCAGGTAGCAGCGGCAGCAGCCTTTTGGTTTCTTGTTGCCGGTGGTGTTTGATTCGGTTGGCCAACTAGCCGGAATCCGCGTGCTGGGTTGGGTGTGTGGCGCGCGCGCGTCAGCCTTGGTCGCATGCTTGGAGTCGGAGGGTGGCGGTGCGAGGGTTGGTTGTTAAAAAATAGTTTCGGGAGGCTAATTATTGCAGCCACCAGCCGAAGTGAGAGGGCTGTGATGTCTGTAAAGCGAGGAGAAAAAGAAGAGAAGGGCTTACAAAATGGACAAATGTAATACGTTGGAGGACAGTTTTTTTTTGTTTTTCTTTCTTTTTATTTTGGGTGCTTTGGGTGGGGGAGCTGAACGAGGAGCGTGTTTTGCGTCTTCATTCCTTTGATTCATCGTTATTTGTTTTGGCACTGCGCACCTTGTTTCGTTTAAAAAGCTACAACGGAATACCCTGTTTTCTATTTTGGAGAGAGCATGGGTGGTCAGCGCCTTTTGAAGGGCCTAAGCTTTTGAATAACAGAAAATGACTCGGGAGATGTATCCAGAACCTCATTGCTTCATCCTTACTGGTTGGGTGTTGCTTTGTTGCAGGCCTGGCCCGATTTCTTCAGGTTCTTTTGTTTCACCTGGAACAGTTTTGGCTACTTTCCAGCGGAATACACTTCAAGGACAAAGCTTGAAGGTGATGCTTACAGTCAATTACTTAATAACATGACTATGTACTTCCACTGAGCCCATATTTTGACAGCACACAAGAAGGCCTGGAGAGCCCGACCGCGTGCAACGAGCATAACAGTGGCAAATAATTTTCTTATTTTTATGCTATCAAATAGCCAGGCTAGTTCAATCGCGTGCATAAAAAAATCAGCCATACTACAAGAAACACTTACAAGCACATTTATATCTTGTTCTTTAATTCTGATTGCAAAATCACTTTCTCCGAGGCCTTTAACAAAAAAAAAAAAAAAAACTTGCTTATGCTTTGTGCACAACTTCTACTTTTCAATCCCAAGCAGATTCAGCTATGAGCTCACCAGCTAGCTAAAGGTTACGGCTGTGCTTCACACAAAAGATAAGCTACCCATCACGTTCCAAACGCAATGCGTCTGCAAGCGGCGCATTCCATCACCAGACATTGAATCAGGGCAAATGAATTATCATCGAACAGAAGTGCACACGTAACATAATAGACACAATAAATATTCTCTTAAATCAACATTCAAAATTTTGTTCCTCCTGATGAAACAAAAAGAGGAAATCTTTAGATATCATTCACAAAACCATTCCTGCTACCAGCCAAGTCAGCATTACTTCCATACTACAGCAGCAGCAGCAGCAGCAAAGCTTTAATCCCAGCTAGTTGGCTACATGAATCCTTTCTTCATTCTGCTTGGTTTAGAGACATTTACAGATTTATTGCTTCTGTGCACAGATATGAAAATCCAGCCGAAAACAGAAACACCACAACATAGAGTACAATGTTTATAGTGATCAAAATTTCATGAGCTGAAACAACTCAAGTGCCTGAACAAAAACAGAAAACCAGGCAACCACCAAATACTTATTTGTTTGAAAAGATTAAATATTGTCACAAGAGGCTTCAATAAGGACAATTGATTGGCTCTTGCTGCACCGCCTTCTGTACCAGCTCAGCCTGCTCTTGCGTATGCACAGACGTGAAACCAGTGGCTGTTGCGGCTGAAGGTGCTCGTCCAACATATTTGATGTCATCAAAAGTCCCCCTCCCAAGTGCCCTCATGGCAGTATATAAGCGAGGGTTAATGTAATTATATGGACCCATGTTCATCGGCTCTTCCTGGCACCAGACAATCTCAGCATCTGGAATTAAAAAAAAAAAAAAAAGAAGAAGAAAACAATAGAAGTAAGCTCAGCGATAAAAGCCACAAGAATATTGCCTCAAGATAGTTGAGTTTAATATAACTAACAAAATAACACTGAAAAATGATTATATAAAGCAAACCAGTCCTTGAGAACACACAAGAAGGAGACCAGATACCAATTATGAATGATTATATACTTAAGAGATATTCAGATAACAAGCAGATACCGCCCAACATGGTTAGATGTCTCAATAGCTGAGCCAAGTCAGCTGGCCCACAAGCAGGTCTATTGAAAACCAAACTCTGGACTCTAGGTCCATAAGCTAACATCATGTCCTTCAGTAGGCCATGTTCTCCAAACAAAGTCTAAGTTCAGCCACACTGGCATCAGTTGAGACCAGTTATGCCATGTTAATTATTTAAAAGTTTGTAATCTCTTTTAGAAACGGTTCTTCCAACAGTTTACATGCAATTGTCATCTTTCTACAGGAATCCTACACCAAGCTGCACAAACTCAGCTCATTCACCGAGCATTGGACAAGAGTTTTCAGATATAATTTATTGGAAAAATATAAGGCAATTACAAAATGATCTTTATTTTGAATCAGCATGCATGTGTGCCATTTTGGACAATTTCTCATTGTATATATTTGTATGCCTTCTAAAAGACACAGATGATAGGTTCTAGGAGTCGATTTCAACCATCTTCAGTTAGACAAGGATACAACAATCATCATAATAAGGTTAAAACTCCAGAATCATATTGTATGTGCATGTGCATATTGAGGTCAAGTGGCTAACCATCCAGAACTTATGTTAATTTTCATACTTGGATATCGCTTAAGCTCTCTCTGTATGAGGTCATAGGGGAATGGGCAAAGCTGTTCAACTCTACAGATGGCTATATCCTTGCGGTCCTGCTTCTTCCGTTCCTCATCAAGTTCATAGTACACCTGCAAAATAACAAATGTGAGAAACAGTTTCCATTGAGAGATCAAATGATAGAAAAGGCTAGTATCTCGTGAGACTGCAATTTATTTGGGTTGCTAAAAGAAGATACATGAGGAAAAAGAATAATTACCTTTCCAGAGCACAATATTAGTCGGTTAATACTCTCCTCAACCTCTTTGTGATCACTCTGGTCTTTTATAAGCCGCTTGAAGCGTGTTCCTTGCTTATCAAATCCTGGGTGGCCTTCAAGATCATCAAACTCAGATAGACATGATTTGCAGTCCTTGTGCCGAAGCAGATTCTTGGGAGCCATTACAATTAAAGGCTTGCGGAATTCCCTATGTATCTAAACATCAAACAATAAAAATTGAATAAATAGGAAATTCTGCAAATATAATGCTTTTAAAGCATATTCATAAACACTGACCTGTCTGCGCAGAACGTGGAAATAATTTGCAGGTGTTGTGACATTTACAACCTGCCAATTGCACTCTTGGATCTGTTTCCGAAGTGTTGATTCCATCTCCGGTATGACATAAGGGTTATCATCACTCATCTGCACATCATTTTATGCACCTACACATTAGATGACAAGTAATTCTACCATATATTTAAACAGGCTACAACAGCGCAAAATTGGAAATTTCTCGTGTAGCAGGAAGATACTCTTACCACATCATGCTATCTAGACCACAAAATAGTACCTCATACAGAAAAAAATGTTTGAAAGAAAAAAAAAAAGCAATAATATAAATTCTTTGTTTTGTTAAAAAAATACAACAATTTGGAGCATATCTACTAACTACTTATCAATAAAAGGAGGGAAGGTGATATGCTGAAACTATGATTCACAGGACAAAAATTTTAGGTTCTGTAGATATAGGCAATTAGCTGCTAAAACTACCTGAAGGAAACGCTCTAACCGTGCGCTTGAATGTTCTGGGCCTTGACCATCATAACCATGGGGAAGTAAAACAACAAGCCCAGTTTGGCGGAGCCACTTTGCTTCCCCGCTACTCAGAAACTGATCAAACATTACCTGGGCACCATTTGAAAAGTCACCAAATTGAGCTTCCCAAAGTACAAGTGAATTAGGATTTTCCATTGAGTAGCCCAATTCAAATCCAAGGACAGCAAATTCTGAAAGTGAACTGCAAATAATAGTGGATATAGAGGATTAGCATAAGGTTATGCTCATCAAATATGACAGCTGTAAAATGGTGAAATCTGCTGCATAATCACAAATAGATTCCTATCAGCACTCAGCGCAGGTTCTCAGAACAGAAAAAGGTGCCCACCAAAGACAACAAGCTGAAGTGATAGCTAATAAGTGCTCGCAACAGAAAACCATTCTTGAACACAAATTAAGATTCTATGCATTCAAGAGATGATTTTCAAGGAGCACTAAAAGACAAGACTAGGGAAATAGTAATGGATAGTGTACCCTTGGAACCAGCTGATTAATAGGGGTTCTCAATTCTCAAATTTCACAAATCAGAGAAACATATGATCGACAAATTAGTTACTGAAATCACCATAAAGACGCCTCATGGATCAATACAAAACCAAAGAGATCATTGTAGTAGACATTTTTACCTACATAATCATGCCTGATCTTCAAGAATAAAGGCATGATATGAAGACAACGACTATTTTTGTCTGTTGCAGTTTAGAATCTCGATCTTATTATTTGATTCTTTACTTAAAACAAATTCTTCTAAATTTGTGCATCACGGAGGAATGTTGAAATTCATCAGAATTCTTGTACACCGGCTTCCAAAAAGATACTTAAATTTCCTCACTACTGATGTAAATTCAGGGATCTTTATGATGGATAGTCAAGAATAAGAAGTGAATATAAGATTCGTATGAGAAAAAAAGTTGCACTCATTCTTATTCACCACAGACACTACATACAGCACAACAGAAAAGTGATCATTTTTCCTTTACCTACAACCTACTCTCCTTAACATGATTCTCTGTTTATCCAAGACTTCAATCAATCAACAATTCAGATTGCATCTTTGCACAATGTTACCAGCTAGACCACTCCTTAAACATACATACCACAGCAGAACTAAGTAGAGCTGCTATAAAACATCAGTTGAGGCAAGCTGGAACAATAAGGTGCATATAAGACGAGATGATGGGCTTAGAACATTAGCAAAGGTGCATATAATGATAACAGGTGAAAAAGGAAGAAATAGAAAGTATATAAGAGTTCTGGAAGCGACCTATGTTTAACTCTTCAAGTCTAGCGCTCATGCTTCCATCTAAGCTCTACACTTAACATCACTACCGCAAATCTTTTTTAGAAACCCTAGATGCAAACTGATAAATATAATGACCCTAAAGGACAAAGTATTGGCAATCCTACCAAACCAAAAATTATCAAAACAGCCTTCTGAATTCCCAGGTCTGCCAATCTGGAACAACTTGGAGTTATGTCAGATACAGAATCCCGTGTAATCAGGATATAAGCAATGGCCATGATTGGTGGCATTAAATAAAAACATACAAGCAGAACCATATTGGATTTGTAAATTACCACTAACCTGAAGACTTAAGCTGCACCCAAACACATCAAGTAGAACAAGAAACCAAACATGGGTCTACTTGTTTGGCCCAAAATTTCATACATCCCAAATAACTGTTTAATGAAAAAAGATGCCGTAACTGATATGACATCAAATGTTTTTGGTAAGCAGAATCCACTTGTTCATTTCTAATGAAACTTGCCAAAGGGAGAAAAAGGGATCTAAAAGCACTCCAACAGTGATTAAATAAAAACAAAGAATTCTTGGCAGGATGCACCTGTAAATAGTCATTTTGCCTGATAGAAAGAGACTCTTCCTCAAAACAGAGAATCAGAGGTACTAATAGAAATACTAATAAAAAGAAAAGCAAATGGAAATCTTCAGAATATCAGTCATCAAGGTTTTCATGAAGTTTCTTGTACCTGTAAATAAAATGACCATTTTTTTTTTATTATTCTTTCTAATGTCAATAGTTGATAACTTATGAGTAATCATCACGTGCTGAATTTAACTTTGTTTGTTAATTTCGGATACATATCAGGTCCCAAGTTGTGCAGTGAGTCAAAAAGGCCTGAGGTCCATCCCAATCTTCAATCATCAATTCCTGATCCATCTTTACCTACTCTCTTGAATCATAGATGATCTTATCCAACATATGAACTGGCCCACGTTATCTCTTTTACCCTGAGTAAGTGCCCTTTTCTCCATAAGATTGGCCATTAAAGTTTTACTAAAGGAAAGATGAAGTCAACATTAAATTTTCATATCAACAATTTGCATTCACACATCTAGGGTCAACCTGCACAACATTTCCACATGGATTTGAGAAATCCAGCCATCTTAAGAAAGGACTCCTTAAACTTGGCTGGTGTATTGGCCATAGAATTGAAATCTCAAACTGATTAACATGTCAAAGTGTTGAAAGTCAAATGAGTGTGTTCGTCCAACAGCTCAGCATTTGATGTAAGCAACTCTAGGTATCAGAATGCTGAAGGCTCCATGCACATCCGACACCAGACATTGAAAGAAGGGGCAATATATTTTTCTCTCCAAAATTAGTTGATTTTTCCAAAAAAAAGAAAAAACATGCAAACATACACAACATACCCAAATGAGCAAGCTCATGGAGTTTTTTAAGAACATAGCAGTTCATAGATAGATACAGGAATTTATGGCACATACCTGTTGCTAACAGTAAACAGCTCCTCATTTTGGTTGATGAGGATATGGTCCAGAGGGCAATATTTCTCTCCTGAGTTCTGATCATGAATGACTGAGTGGCGATGACTGAAAGTACCTCTTTCAACATCTTGGCCACTCAACCTTACATGGTTTCCTTCCACTATAAGAGTGGCAAAAGCAAGTGCCTCCCCAAGTGCCCAGTCTATGCCTTCCCCACTTTCAATCATCTGAGCACGGTGCTCAAATATCTTCTTAACCGCTCGGTGAGGCTTAAAATTTTCAGGAAGAGTTGTGATGGCTCTACCAACACGTTTCAGAATCTCAGGGTTGACTCTACAAAAATGAAATGATGACTTAAATAAAGCTGCATTAGAATAAGAGATGTAGGGAAAGAAAATGAGAGAGAGAGAGAGAGAGAGAGAGAGGGAGAGAGAGGAGACCATACCCAGTATTGCGAATACGTGATATCTGCTCAGGCGACTTAAACCCTGTCCAGTATGCTGAAAGCCAGTCCCTCCTTTTGGGAACATAATCTTTGCTGCTCATGAATTCTTCATTCAGGATGGAATTGACTTTGTTGTGAATCTTTTCAATATCTTCTTTAGAGATCTGTTCTGATTCTAAAAGTTTGTTTTGGTAAATTTCAAGCGTGCTTGGATGATTTCGAATTACCTATTTGAGCATAATACAAGTTAGCATTGCGAAAACTTCTTAAGAGTGCCAGATGACAACCATGATAACAACCAGACTCTGAAGAAGGAAATATAAGTTCTTGTTATTTACCTCTAGATATTGTGATGATTTATTACTAAACAATCAAACAAAAACCAAAAGAAGAGACCAAAACACATAAGAAAGAAGAATATATCGAAGACATAGACATAAATGCATACAACATAAAAAGGCAATGGATAAGCAAAGCCTAACAAAAACAATGAATAGAATTTTAAAAAATAAAAAAGATAAAGAATAATTACCTGGTACATTTTAGGCTGTGTGAAAGAGGGTTCATCAATCTCATTGTGCCCAAAACGTCGATAGCAGACTATATCAACCACTACATCAGAGTGGAATGTCTGGCGCCACTCTGCTGCAAGCTCACAAACATGGACCACCGCTTCCATGTCATCTCCATTTACATGAAAGATTGGAGCATTCAAGGCTTTAGCAACATCTGTACAGTATTGCGAAGACCTCCCAGACCTTGGATCTGTTGTGAATGCAACTTGATTGTTAATAACGATGTGAATGGTTCCTCCAGTTGTATAGTTGGGCAAGGCACTCAGATGTAGAGTCTCATAAACCACACCCTGCCCTGCAAAGCTTCCATCACCATGAATCAGCACTCCCATATTCTTTGTCCTATCAGTATCATTGGAATTGAATTGCTTTGCACGTGTCTTTCCAACAACAACAGGATCCACAGCTTCCAAATGACTAGGATTTGCAACTAAAGATAGATGAATTCTCTTCCCACCTCTAGTAGGCCTATCATAAGAGGTACCTAAATGATATTTTACATCACCAGTTCCTGTGTACAACCCATTCTCCCCATCCACAGGCTTTGTACCACCACTGAATTCACTAAAAATCTGCCGCAATGGCTTCCGGACGACATTGCCCAAAACATTCAGCCTTCCCCTATGTGACATTCCAATAACAATGCTCTCCACGCCCATGTCGGCTGCTCTATCAAACATCTCCTTCATGCCTGGAATCAGTGTCTCGCCACCTTCAAGACCAAATCTCTTTGCAGCAGTCCACTTGGTAGCCAAGAAATTCTCAAACTGCGTGCTCCAAATGAGTCTATCGAGGATGACCTCACGGCGCTCCCGACTGTACTCTCTGGGTTTCACTGTCTCAATCTTGTCCCTTAACCAATTACACTTCTCTCTGTCAGCGATGTGCATATACTCATACCCAATGGTCCCACAATAAGCCTGTTCAAGCCTGTTCAAAATCTCCCGAAGGGTTTGAACAGGACGATTCTCCGACAAGAAACCAGCCATCCTCCATACCCCGAGGAAGAATTCCCTATCTAAATCTGCCTCTGTGAATCCATGGAAACCAAGGTCCAGATCATCCGGAATCTCACGCTTCTCTAAACCTAAAGGATCCAACTTGGCTTTCATGTGGCCATTGACCTGGTAGGCCCTAACGAGGAGCAGCAATCTCATACTCTCCTGGATGGTCTGGCCGGATATACCCGGAGAGGTGGCAGCTTGGCCGACAAAGTTCCTAAAGAAATTGTCCCAGGACTCATCGACGCTGTTGGGATCGGCTTCCCAGGCCCTCTGCAGCTCCTCCAAATAGACGCTGCTCGTGCCATCGAGGAAGCTATCGGTGAGCCTCGACAAGGGCACAGCACGGGGGATCGGGGCGGTCGATTCGGCCTTGGACCTGAGGACCGTGGAGTGGAAGCCCCGGGTGGGCGGATTCGGGAGGGCACGACTTCTTGCAATGCGATGAGGTGCCTGAGCTAGATTTTTCCTAATGGCTAATCTAGCCACGCCCGATGCTGCCCTAAACCATGCCATGGTGATCGATCTCAACCCAAAACCGACCTAAAATCTTCGGATTTCTTTCAGCTCTCTTTCAATCGAAATCAAAGAGATGAAACCGTAATCTTAGACAGAAAAAAGAAAAAAAAAAAAATCAGAAATCCTGAGAAAAAGAGAATGGTAAGGAGAAGAATCAAGCGCAAGGCTTATATATTCATCCGTATTTGCATAGGATTTTACGACTCAAACAGGAAAAAAAATTAAAATGCCGCAAGATCCAACGAGAAAACACGAAGAAGGGAAGGATTTACGCTAGAATAGATGATCTTTGAGGGCGCGATCATACCTGAGAGATGGAGAGTTGGAAGAAAACCATAACCCCAGATCGAGAGAGAGAGGTAAAGTGCCTTCTCTGTTCCCGTTCAAAGCATCCACCTTCCCTAATAACACTCCGGGTTCTTAGGATACACTCCCTCGCATCTCTCTCTCTCTCTCGCTCTCGCTCTCTAGACGGTGTGCCAACGGGAAATAAGGCGTATATAACAGTCAGGAGAGGGCCGGGTTTTTAATATATTTAAATGATCGAGACGCCGGTGACGGGATTGGGTTGCCGAAATATACGTCGACTTTTTAAATTAGGTAAGAACCGTCGCGTCTTCTTACAATCGAACGACGAATGGAACCGCAAGCGCAAGCCCAATATAGAGACGTCTGCGCGTGCGTGGAAACGTCACGGCGAGAGCATCCCCGGCGACTTTCCTCCTCCATCCGTTTACCAGAATTAATCGTCCAAAGAATGGAAAAAGATATTATCACCCCGCATTTAATAGCTAACCTGCGTTTATTTATACTAGATATCAGAAGATGAGCAACCCTCATGATTCCTTCGGATAGAAGGAGCATTTAATGTTTTAATTTCAAGCGTCTTCCTAGACCTAGCATACTGGATTTTTTTTTTTTATTATTTTAACTCCTCATCTGGCATTCATAGCCACAACCTTTATTTTATTTGAAGTAAATATAAAAATTAAAAAAAATATGAATATAAATGTAAATAAGTTATGCTCACTAATAAAATTACTTAATAAAAGAGTTTAAGCTTATATATTCTTTTAAGTTGCTCAACTTATAAGTTTAAATTTTTTTTAAGTTCTCAAAAAAAGAAAAGAGTAGAAAATAGTGCCTAAGTTTGAATAAACCAAGTGATGAATGAACTTGCTTTAATTTTAAAAGGACAATAATTTGCTTTTATGTTTAATGTTAATATTTTATTCTTAATGAATTACTAGACATCTTAATTTTATTTTTATGCGGTTTAGTTGTGGAGACTATTCATGAAATATTTGCTTTTCTTTTTAATGATTTTTGTTGATCTTATAGAAACTTGAAATGCATTTAAATACCATTTAGATTTTTGGTTATAATTATACTGATATTATTATTAGTAATTAAAATTTAATTATGTTTTATTAATATTAAAATTATATAATTTTAATATTTTTTAATTAAAATTTTGTTATAACTAATAACTAGAAATTAATCAAAAAGCAAATACAAAATGGGTATGGGTAATGAGTAAAGGGTAGGCATAGATATCACATAATCCTCATGAATACAGGTATGAGTGTAAAGTTTTATATCTATTGCGGATATAGAGTAAGTATAAATACAATTTTTTTTGATTAGTATGGGCATAAAGATACCTTCTCTATTCTCACTCTATCTCATTGCCATGCACAAATGCATTTATATTTTTCCTCTACCTAAAGTATAAGAATAGTAAAAGCCTAAGACGTGTGCCTACGATATCAATATGAAGATTTGGTTTCTAATGAGTTCAACCATAGGTTAAGAGCTTGGAGGAAAGCTATACTATGCAGTGAAAAAAAGAGTCCCAAGAGGGTTTTGCTTTAAATTCTAATTTTTTTCCTTTGATTTTCTTTTTTTTTTTTAATTTTAAGACAAGTGTTTGATAGAGAACCATAAGGAGGGTTCCACATTAGAGTAGAATATAATTCTTATACTTAGTATTCTAACCCTAGAGATCTAATATATAACCAAATTATAAATGTCCAATCAACTTGACCTATAGTTAGAGTTGGTATTTGGATAAAGTTGGGCCATTTTAGGTTCAGATTACTTTTAAATTCGGATTATTGAAGCTAAATCTTAATCCTAAATGATCGGGTTAGATCAACCCATAGGTCATTTTGGGTTCGCTTAGGGTTTTTTTTTTAATAATAATTCAATGCATTCTTTTTCTTGTTCTTTTAAAGTAATTTATCAATGACTAATTTAATTCTTTTTTTTCTTGTACCCATTTATTACTTTAATTACTAAAGTAAATAGGTACAATTATAAACTTGTAAAATATAAAAATAACACAATTAAGCAATAGTCTATTAAAATGTACTTTTAAAATTAAATGAATATTTATGTCAAATTATTAATAAAATTACAAAACAAAATGGGCAAATGTTGGAAATGTTCTTAATCTTATAAATAAAAAAAAAGCAAATTTCACTCTTCTATCTTCTCTCCAAAGGTGTTTAAAGCTGTTGATGTTGATCCATCATGTTGACCTCATATTAATTTTGATGATCACAAAACAATTAAGTTACTAATGAGTTTTATGGAGAATCATGATGAAATGCAGGTATACATGAATCATCAAGATAATCAATAATGATTCCAAGCTCTTAAATGGGTTTATGATTCAAAAGAGGAATTTTTGTAGAAGACTAAGATCAACTAAGAATGATTCAAGCTTCAATTAAGTGAAATTCAGATGGTTGGGAGTTTTTCAAATGGAGAAAGTTTAGAATTATGAGAGTTAGAACAATTATCTTCTTCATTTCAATAATTTCTATGATTTATGGAATGAGTTTTCAAGTTTTGGAGGAACTAGTCAACTCCCACAGTAGCTACCAGCACTTAAAATGGAAGTTTGAAGCATTTGACCAACTACTTTGGAAGCTATCAAGTTAAAATTATGCCACAAGAGAGTTAACAGCAAGTTTTACCAAGTTAACCGACTAATTAGTTAGCTACTGTGTCAAAACAGTAAGAAAATTCATGTTAGCCGACTAACCAGCCGGCTACTGTGGCAAAACAGTGAACATCCAGAAGTTAGCCGAGTCTGGAGTTGGTTACTGTGGCCAAGACAGTAAGCTTCCTGAAGTTAGCCGACTCTAGAGTCGGCTACTGTGGTCAGAACAGAAGGCTTTCCAAAAGTAGTCGACTCTAGAGTCGACTAACTTGCCTAGAAATACTGTAACGGCTAGTTCTGCGTCCAACGGTCACAAACGGCTAGTTTAACATTTTAATCCCTTAATAAACTATAAATACTTGTAAATGGGATTGATTAGCAAGTGATTGGGAGCATTTTTGAGGGATTACAAGTGAGAAAAAGAGAGAAAAACAAAGGAAAAATCAAGAAAGATTTTAGCCTTCCAGTTTTTGAAATGAGAGTATGCTGCTAAGTTCAAAACTCCTTCAAGGCTCATTCAAGGCTCCTTCCAACTACTCAAGAGGCTTCTTCAAGTACTCATAACTCCAACATTTAAAGAGGATAAGCTCATTCAAATGAGGAGGTCTTCAAAAAGTGTAAAGTGCTTTTATTACTGAATTTGCTCATTAAGGAGCTGTAATTTCTAAAACTCTTTTTCGTTGTGAGTTGTTTGAGTTTCAACTTAATTGAAACTTGTGTAGGGTGTGCCAAACCCTTAATTGGCGAATTGTAAGGCTCCCTTGTGCCCGGAAACAAGAAGTTAGCTGAGAAAGCTAAGGAAAGGCTCCCTTGTGCTTGTGAAATAAGAAGCTAGCTGGGTTAGCTTGGCTTGTAATCATTTGAAGAACGATTAGTGGAGAAAATTCCCATGGGATTCTTGAGGAGTGGACGTAGGTGCAAGGAGTAGCACCGAGCCACTATAAATTGCTGTGTTTGTGTGTTTATCTCTTATTGTTATTACTTGTTTTAGCTATCACACTTCACACTCACACAGAATTTACTGTTTTGCAAAATTGCATATACTTGTCAAAAATTTTTAAAGAACCAAATTCACCTCCCCTTTTGGGTTGCTTAACTGGGCAACAAATGGTATCAGAGCTAATGCTCTTGTTCCTATTTGTCTTAACCGACAAAGAGTTAAAGATCCATGGCAGCCCAAGTAAGTTCCTTGTTGACTGAAGGTCAGTCCACAAATAGACCCCCTTTATTCAATGGCATAAATTACACATATTAGAAGGTTAGGATGAAAATTTTTATTCAAGCACTTAACTATGATCTTTGGAGTATCATAGTTAATGGCCCTCACACACCCACTCTTTAAACAAATGGTTTTGATGTTTCCAAACCGAAAGTGGATTGGGATGAGTATGACAAGAAAATGGCACAGCTGAATGCTAAGGCCATGAATGTTTTATATTGTTCTCTTGATGCAAATGAGTTTAATAGAATATCTACTTGTAATTCTGCTAAAGAGATTTGGGATAGACTTGAAGTCACCCATGAAGGTACCAATCAAGTGAAAGAATCTAAAATCAATATGCTTGTACATAAGTATGAATTATTTAAAATGGAATCAAATGAATCAATTAGTAATATGTTTACTAGATTTACTGATATTGTGAATGACCTTAAAAGCCTTGAAAAATCTTATACTAACAGTGATCTAGTGAGAAAAATTCTAAGATCTTTGCCTAGGACATGGGAAGCCAAGATGACTGCAATTCAAGAGGCCAAAGACCTCAACATCCTTCCTCTAGAAGAGCTCATAGGATCATTGATGACCCATGAAATTCAAGTCAAACAACACCAAGATGAGGAAGAGACCAAAAAGAGGAGAACCATAGCCTTGAAGTGCTCAGATCAAAAGGAAGAATATGCTGAATCTTCTAAAGAGAGTGAAGAGGATGATGAGCTTGCTCTCATCACAAAAAATTTAGAAGATTCATGAGGAAAAAGAAACAAGGAATGAAGAGAAGGCCACTACTGAAAGAAGAATTCAGCAAAGATGAATGTAAGAAACCGGGACACTTTAAAGCTGATTGTTCACAATTAAAGAAAGGTCCCAAGAAGGTTAAAAAAAAGGCTATGATGGCAACTTGGAGTGACAGTGATGATACAAGTTCAGATGATGAGAAACAAGAAACAACAAACCTGTGTCTCATGGCCTGTGAAGAAGAGGTAATTTCTAACTTTCAAACTGAATTTACATTTGATGAATTGCAAGATGCATTTTATGATTTAGTTACTGAATTCAAAAAATTAGGCACCAAAAACAAAGATTTGAAAAATCAAGTGCAAAAATTGATTTTTGAAAAGGAGAAGCTTTCAAATGAAAATTCTGTTTTAACCCAGGAAAATCTGAATTTGAAAAATGAGGTGAACAAACTTAAGCCCATTGTTGATAAATTTACTTTAAGCTCTATAAAACTACAAATGATTCTTGAAAGTCAAAGGACTGTTTTCAATAAAGCTGGATTAGGCTATAATCCCTTAAAGAAACAAAAGTTTTTAAAAAATATATTTATTCCCCCAAATGATCTACCTAAAATTACTTGTTTTAAATGTAGCAAACATGAACATAAGGCCTATGCATGTAACTCTCACATCAACAAGAACATTAAGAAGACGTGGGTTCCTAAAGGAACCATTCATGCTAACCTCAAAGAACCCATGAAAGCTTGGGTACCTAAAAACATGACTTAAATTTGTGGCTGTAGGTGTGTCTTGTGATCCGAAATGCAAAAAGAAGATGGTACTTGGATAGCAGGTGCTCAAGACACATGACGGGTGATGAATCTCAATACATCACTTTAGAAGCTAAGGATGGAGGAGTGGTCACTTTTGGAGACAATGCTCAAGGAAGGATCATTGGCATTGGTAAAATTGGTATCACTTCTCATACCTTCATAGATAACGTTCTTCTTGTTGATGGTTTGAAACATAATTTGTTAAGCATTAGTCAACTATGTGATAAAGGTTTTAAAGTAATTTTTAAATCATCTATTTGCATGGTTACAAATCCTGCTGATGAGAGCATGAAATTTGTTGGTCATAGGCATGAAAATATTTATATTGTAGATCTAAATGAGCTAAATGACCAAAATTTGGAATGTCTAGTTGCCATAAATTTTAAGTTTAATGAATCTACCTGATTATGGCATCGTAGACTTGCTCATGTTAGCATGGATTTGCTTATCAAACTAATCAAAAGAGATTTAGTAAATGGTTTGCCAAACTTAAATTTTGAAAAAGATAAAATTTGTGATGATTGTCAATTTGGAAAACAAACTAGAGTTTCATTCAAATCCAAAAATATGGTTTCAACTTCTAGACCTTTGGAGCTTTTGCACATGGACTTGTTTGGACCTGCTAGAACCATAAGTCTAGGTGGTAAACGCTATGGTTTTGTAATTATAGATGATTTTTTGCGTTTTATATGGGTTTTATTTTTAGCAAGCAAAGATGAAGCTTTTTTCTGCATTTTTAAAGTTTTTCAGAAAAATCACTAATAAAAAAGGTCTTCAAGTTTTATCTATTCGTAGTGATCATGGAAAAGAATTTGAAAATTAGAATTTTAAAAGTTTTTGCAATGAAAAAGGAATCAACCACTCAACAAAATGGAGTAGTTGAGAGAAAGAACATGACTCTTGAAGAAATGGTAAGAACCATGTTGTGTGAAAGCAATCTCTTAAAATATTTTTGGGCTGAAGCAATCAACACAGCATGTTATGTTTTAAACAGAGCCCTAATAAGACCCATTTTGAAAAAGACCCCATATGAGCTTTGGAAAGGTAAAAAATCAAATATTGGGTATTTTTATATTTTTGGGTGTCGATGTTTTATTCTAAATAATGGCAAATCTAATCATGATAAATTTGATGCCAAATCTGATGAAGGAATTTTTCTTGGCTACTCCACTAACAGTAAAGCAAATAGAGTTTTTAATAAGAAAACTTTGATGGTAGAAGAATCTATACATATAGTATTTGATGAAACTAATGACCTTCCATCAAAGAAGAAAGAAATTATTGATGATGCAGGATTACTTGAAGAGGGAGTACAAGAGATCACTTTGAAGGACAAAAAAGATACAAATGATCAAATCAGTCAAGAAGACACCATTGAAACACTTCAGCAAGGTGAACCACAAGGTACTCAAGAATTAGAAAAGGAGTGGAGGTATGTTTATAATCACCCCAAAGAACTTATCATTGGTAGTCCATCACAAGGAGTAAGAACTAGATCTTCTTATAGAGATGCATGCAATCATTTAACATTTGTTTTACAAATTGAACCTAAATGTTTTGATGATGTTAAAGATGATCCTGATTGGATAAATGCTATGCATGAAGAATTAAATCAATTTGAAAGAAACAATGTTTGGACTTTAGTTAGTAGACCAATAGATTACTCCATAATTGACATTAAATGAGTTTTCAGAAATAAATTAGATGAACATGGAAACATCATTAGAAATAAGGCAAGATTAGTAGCTAAAGGTTATAATCAAGAAGAAGGCATTGATTTTGATGAAACCTTTGCTCTAGTTGCAAGATTAGAAGCCATTAGATTATTACTTGCCTTTGCATGCTTCATGAACTTTAAATTATTTCAAATTGATGTTAAGAGTGCATTTTTGAATGGATATATTGCTGAAGAGGTGTATGTTGAACAACCACCCGGTTTTGAAAATCATGAACATCCAAACCATGTTTTTAAATTGAACAAAGCTTTATATGGTTTGAAACAAGCACCCCAGCATGGTATGATAGATTGAGCAAATTCTTGATATGTAATAATTTTATTAGAGAAAATTTAGATACTACATTATTTATAAAAAGATAAAATGATGATATGTTCATTGTGCAAATTTATGTAGATGAAATCATTTTCGGTGCTACTAATAAACTCTTATGTCAAGACTTTGCTAAGCTCATACAGAGAGAGTTTGAAATGAGCATGATGGGAGAACTCAACTATTTTCTTGGACTCCAAATTAAACAAGCTGAAGATGGAATCTTCATTAGCCAAAGCAAGTACACAAAAGAGATTCTAAAGAAGTTTGGCATGAAGAATTCCAAATGTACCGGTACCCCTATGAGCTCTTCATGCAAACTTGACTTAAATGATAGCAGCAAAAATATAGATTTAAAGCTTTATAGAGGCATGATAGGTTCTCTTTTATATTTAGCTACAAGTAGACCTGATATTCTATTTAGTGTATGCATGTGTGTTAAATTTCAAGCAAATCCTAAAGAAGCACATTTAAATGTTGTTAAAAGAATTTTAAGATATTTAAATGGCACTAAAAATCTTAGACTTTGGTTTGATAAACATTCTTCTATTGATTTGATTAGATATTCTGACTCTGATTTTGCTGGTTATAAAATTGATAGAAAATCAACTATTGAAACTTGCCAATTTCTAGGAGTTAACTTAATCTCCTGGTTTAGCAAGAAACAAACTTCAGTAGCCTTGTTTACAGTTGAGGCTGAATACATTGCTGCTGTGAGTTGTTGTGCTTAAATCTTGTGGATCAAGCAGCAACTAGAAGATTATGGCATCAAACTTAAAGACATTCCCATAAAATGTGATAATACTAGTGCCATAAACTTAACCAAAAATTCAATTCAGCACTCTAGGACCAAACATATTGAAATTAGACATCATTTTATTAGAGATTATGTCCAAAATAGAGATATAATTCTTGATTTTGTTAGTACTGATAAGCAAATAGCTGACATTTTCACAAAACCCCTTGATCAAAACAGATTTTATGAAATTAGAAGAGAACTTGGCATGATTGACCCCCTGATTAAGTGAGTCAGCTAGATAGATTGAATTTTTAAATTTTTTCTGAGCATGTTTTTAATGATTAAAAATCATGATAATTAGCCCAACTAACCCCCCTAAATGATTCCATAATATGCATAACCTTTAAAAATCATTTTGCATGAAAATTTCTGAAGAATTTGGAGCCTAGGCGTCATTTCTTCTATTTTTGAGCTATTTTGGGCTGTTGGCTAATTGGAGTTAGCCGGCTTGAGAGCCGACTAACTCTCTCAATCGCTCGATTTATAAGAAAACCCGAGCGACCATCCCTCTCCCACTCTCAAATCCCTTCCAGTTTCTCTCCAGATTTCTTCCCAAGCCTTGATCCCTCCAAATCCCTCTCTTCTTCCTTGGATTTTCTCTTCCAATCGTGCACCCTAGCGTGATGGCTCCACGGGCAAGAATCCCTCGCGCGCGGCAAGGAGAAAGCTTGGAGGACCCGCGAGAGAGAGCCACGCCTCTCTCGGCTTTTCCCTCTTCCTCCCATGTCTCCGGGGTCCATTCCTTGTCCATGAGACCCATCTTCAACGGGCGGATAGTCGACTTCGGCTTCCTTGCTCGTGAAGGGTTTGGTATTGGGAGAATGCTTCAGCAGAGAGGATGGTCCTATATGTGCAAGACTGAAGTCCCCATCTACCCCTCTTTGGTAAGAGAGTTTTATCAAAATTTGTCTGTTGATTTCATGTCTGCCTCATCGGTGATAAAGGGAGTCCGGATAAATTTGGACCATGACATTATTGGAAATATTTTAAGAGTGTTGGTCGGTGGTTTTTGGGATGATCTCCCTAAGGGAAGGGCACGGTGGATTGAAGCCATTCTTAGTATTGATGATGGGGAGGGAATTGATAGAGTGCTTGCCAACTCTTTGAATGTTGAGATGAGACTCCTCCACCACATTATATCTAGGACCTTCATTTCTCGTGCTGGAAGCTTCCACTTGGTTACTGAGAGAGACTTATGTTTGATGTATCATCTTGTCAGTGACACCCCATTTGACTTCCCTGAGCTGATGTTGACTGTATTGAGAGAGACAGTCAACAGATTTAGGACTGCCCTGCCATATGGTATGCTCCTCACCCATTTCTTTAAGCACTTTGAAGTAAGACTAAGGGGTGAAGAGACAACCAAATTGCACCATTCAGATGTCTACAATGAGCATTCTCTTCGCCGAATGGGATTTGTGAAGGTTGGTGATAGATGATCTAGAGGGAGAGGTAGAGAGGATGAGATTGAGGTGTCTGCTAAGGGACCATCTTCATCTTCTCATAAGGGAGCTAGACCCAGATCTGAGCAGCATCCTGAGGAGCCCCCTGCACCATAGAGGATATCTGTTGAGCTTAATCAGGACTAGCTGCAGTATATTGTGAGAAAAGTATCATCAGCTATCTCCAGCAGAAGTTCAGGGGATAGTGGTTCATCTACTGGTGAGTTCATGATGGTACCACATATTTCTACAGTGAATGAGACATTGTCCCAGATGATGATGAGATTGGAGAGGCTGGAGCACTCCATGAGTATTTTGAATGAAAGGCTGATGTTGCAGGAGATGAGAGACCATGGGGCAGGATTGAGCTGTGACTCAGGAGAGATTGCCCGCATGTCTGAGGAGTTGAGGCAGTTGCGAGCTCAGATCATGGCCTTTGTGGTGTGGCATGCAAGAATGGAATCTAACTTAGAAGATTAATTAATTGATTGAGCAATAATACCTATCTACATTAACATTAATTCAGGCATAAGAATGCTAAAAGTAATTCAAAGAAGGGACTGCTTAATGAAATGAAATCTACCAGCTATATAACTCAATCCTGATCCAAAGAAGAAGTGATCTAATGATTGAGGACCCTTAAGACCAAGATGTATACCTTCATATGATCAAACTTAAGAGATTCAGATGGGTTTAATCACCAATGATGAGCACTCACTTTGTTGTTGGAAGGTTACTTTTAACACTCCATTGAACCGCTACTGGACTTAACGATTGTCACCACTACTATGAGAACTCCATCCATAATGGGTTCCTAGGCAAGGCAACCTCCTCTTTAACTCCGAATTATAGGGGATCCCTGAGGGCTTGAAGATGATGACGTGGAGAGCTGAAATGAAGAAGACGCCCCTTGGTAGACCAAAGCTTGAAAGATACCTAAGTTGAACCTCACGCTTATTCCCTCACGGAAGACATTTGCATCACACAAATGGGAAGAAAAATGGAACTAGAATAGTTTTTATTTTATTTAATCATAATTTCTATTACAAGGGCTATAGAGAGGTATTTATAGTCCCTCCAAATTCATTTGAAAATTCAAAATTCATGGAAACTTACATGGAGAAGATAGTGGGGAGTTGGAAAAAATGGAGGGGAGTTACATGATTTATGAAGAAATATGTGGGCGAACCAATTTGAATTTGAATTTAATTATTGGCGCTCAAGTGGAGAAGATGGAGGGGAGTTACATGATTTATGGAGAAATATGTGGGCGGACTAATTTAAATTTGAATTTAATTGTTGGCGCCCAAGTGAAGAAGATGGAGGGGAGTTACATGATTTATGGAGAAATATGTGGGCGGACTAATTTAAATTTGAATTTAATTGTTGGCGCCCAAGTGGAAGCTGAAATGTTGAAGTAGTATAATCTCTTGAACTGAGTTGGTTCCGGTGCTCGAGTCAGATTTTTGGATTATGATTGAGCTGAATCCTGTGGCTTCAAATGGCCTACTTTATAATTCAATCCATAACGAATTTGATCGAAAACATTTGTTGGTGTTCGCACTAAATTTTTCGGGATAGCAAGAACTCGATCCTATTGAGTATGGGTCAACTTGGTTTTGGTAATGTTCCAATAAGTTCAGATCAATTCGTTGCAGGTCCTCCTTAGTGATCCACAAGTTTTCAAATTCTGATCGCCCTTGCCAACGAACCAGATATCGTTGGTAGTCCTTGTTCCTGGTAGTGACAGTCTTATCATCCAGAATTTGTTTAATTTTATCTCGCCTCTTTGGAAAAGTGGTTGGTGGACACTCGAGGGCAGATTCACTCTCAAAAATATGGCCAGGCCCAAAAGGCTCACTAGGTATCATCATTGGCTCCTTATACTCTATCAGGTCTGAAACATTGAAGGTCGAGCTGATACCCAGGTCAGAAGGTAACTCAAGTACATATGCATTAAGTTCGATCTTCTTTATGATTTTAAATGGGCCTGCACCGTGGGCATGTAATTTTTTAAAGGTTCCAGATGGGAACCTTTCAGGTCTAAGCCTAATCATTACGTGGTTTCCTTCATAGAATTCTTTGATTCTCTTACGTGAATTAGCCATATGTTTATAGGCTTCATTGCTCAAGTTAAGTTTCTTATTGATTTCTTGATGCAAGTCCTTAATATGCTGTGCATAGGATTCAGTAGACTCGGAGATTCGTGCATGTGTGGGTAAAGGGATAAGATTTAAGGGCTTCCTAGGTTTGTAACCATGGACCACCTCAAATGGACTCTTTCCAGTAGATCTATTGACTGAGCTATTGTAAGCAAACTCAGCATGAGGGAGTAAGAGATCCCAATTTCCCACACTATCATCAACTAAACATCTTAGTAAATTTCCTAGACTCTGGTTAACTACTTCAGTTTAGCCATCTGTTTGAGGATGGTAGGCTGTGGAGAACTTCAGTTTGGTTCCTAGCATATGTCAAAGGGTCTTCCAAAAATAGCTAGTGAACCTAACATCTTTATCTGATACAATGGTTTTGGGCAAATCATGTAGTCTCACCACCTTGTCAAGAAAAAGTTTGGCCATTTTTGAAGCATCTAGGGTTTGAGAACATGGGATAAAGTGAGCCATCTTAGAAAATCGATCAACTACAACATAGACGGAATCATGTCTTCTTGAGGTCTTTGGAAGTCCTAGTACAAAGTCCATACTAAGATCCTGCCATGGACAATCAGGGACTGGTAAGAGAGTGTACAGACCAGTGTTTTGCTTTTGTTATTTGGCAATAGCACAAGTTCGACATTGAGCTACAACTTGGGCCACACTCCTTTTGAGGCCTGACCAAAAGAATTGATCTTCTACCACTAAGATGGTCTTGTTTCTACCAAAATGACCTGCTAGGCCTCCAGCATGAACTTCCTAGATCAGAAACTCTCTAATAGAAGTTCGGGGAACACACAGTTGATTTCCTTTGAAAAGAAATCCATCTAAGAGAGTATAGTCACTATGTACACTAGATGGTCCTTGTTGGAGGGATTGATAGATTTCACTAAAGTCTGGACACTTAGGGTATTCCTCTTTCAGTCTATCAAACCCTACAACCTCGGTGCTAACTGAGGTCAAAAGCATGGATCGTCGGCTTAATGCATCTGCAACCCTATTTTCAGTGCCAGCACGGTGTTTCAGAACAAAGGTGTATGCCTGAATGAATTCTACCCATTTTTTGTGTCTAGGATTCAATTTCTTTTGGGTATTAAGGAATCGCAAGGCTTCATGATCAGAATAAAGAACAAACTCCTGCGATAGTAAATAATGTCTCCAATATCTCAAAGCCTGAACTACCGCATACAATTTCTTATCATACGTTGAGTATCTCATCCTTGTCTCATTCAGTTTCTCACTAAAGAATGTCACAGGATGATTCTCTTGACTCAAAACTCCTCCAATCCCTACTCCAGAGGCATCATAAGCAACCTCAAATACCTTTGAAAAATTGGGTAACCTCAAAATAGGTGCTTGTGTCATTTTCTTCTTTATTTTTAGGAAGGCTCTATCAGTGGGTTTTGTCCATTCAAAGGTTCCCTTCCTAATGTAGTCAGTAATGGGTGCCACTATCGTGCTGAATCCTCGAATGAATCTCCTATAAAAGGTGGCTAGACCATGGAAACTACGGACATCATGGATGCTTTTGGGTACAGGCCACTCGACTATGGAGTTGACCTTTTTAGGGTCGGCAGACACCCCTTCAGCGGTGACAATAAATCCTAGAAAGATAACTCTATGGGTCATAAAGTCACATTTCTTAAGGTTGGCATAGAGTTTATCCTGTCTAAGGGCTTGGCAAACCTGTTTCAGATGGTTCAAGTGGTCTTCCTTTGTTCTACTGTAGATGAGAATATCATCAAAGTAGGCCACTACGAATTTCCCAATGAATGTCCTTAAAACCTGGGTCATGATCCTCATGAAGGTACTAGGTGCGTTGGACAGACCGAAAGGCATTACTACCCACTTATATAAGCCATCTTTGGTTTTGAAAGCAGTTTTTCATTCGTCCCCGGGCCTAATTCTTACTTGATGATAGCCACTCTTAAGGTCAATTTTGGAGAAAATTTTGGCTCCCGCCATCATATCCAACATATCATCCAAATGGAGAATACAAAAATGATACTTAATAATGATCTTATTTATGGCTTTGCTATCTACACACATTCTCCATGTACCATCTTTCTTAGGAGTTAGAAGGGCTGGTACTGCACATGGGCTTAGGCTTTCTCTAATGAATCCCTTTTGGAGAAGTTCTCCAACTTGACGTTGTAACTCAGAGTGTTCTGTAGGATTCATCCTATAATGGGGAAGGTTTGGTAACGTCGATCCTGGGATCAAATTTATGGCATGTTGAATGTCTCTCAAGGGTGGAAGATGATTAGGAAGGTCTTCGGAAAAGATGTCTTGAAACTCCTCTAAAAAGCTTAACACTTTCTGGGGTTGTTTCTTATGGGGTTGGCCCTGATTTTCCTTAATTGTTAAAACCCAAACATGTGAACCATTGCTAAGCTCTTGCTCTAATTCCTTAGCAGTGATCATGTTTATTCCTTGTCTTTTATCCCTCAAATGACTTGACCCTCTCTTAACTTTGTCTTTAGGTGGTGAGGAATTGATTACAATCTTCTTCCCATTATGAGTGAAAGAACATGAATTAGAACGGCCATATAGTATAGCGTCATGATCATATAACCATGGTCATCCTAATATGATGCTACTAACTCCCATTAGAAGAACATCGCACCAAACTTTTTTTTGGTATGACTGGAACTGGATTGTGACTTGGCACCTAGAATTGATGGGAATCGAGGTTGAATCTATCCAGGATACCTTATAGGGATTAGGATGGGGCACAGTAAGTAATCCTAGGTTCTTGATTGTACTAGTTGATATGGCATTAACACAACTACCACTATCTAGGATGATCTTGTACACCTTTTCTTCTATCTTGATAAAGGTTTGTAGGATACTAGTCCTACGCCAATCTTCTTGCTCCTTGGCCTGGGTCAAGATATATCTCACAACTCCTAGTAGTTTCGATGAGTCAATGATCTCTTCATCCCCTTCATACTCATCAACTAAACTCACACCTGCCTCATACACTTCTTCCTCCTCATTATTTTCTAGGGGTTCAGTTACTTCCTCTTCTACTTCCCCTATTTGTAATGCTCTAGTGGGACATTGGCTTGCGTAGCGTCCTATCTTGTGGCACCTAAAATAATGGACATTTCCTTCTCTTCGAACCTCAGGACTTTTTCGTTTATCTTCTCTTCGAACTAATGGAGTAGCGGGACTGGGTCTATTGGATGTACTTGGGCTTGGACTTAGTCTATTTTCAAAAGAATTAATCCTAATAGGCTCAGGTCGGTGAAATAAAGGTCTCCTCTGGAATCTCTCACAGTCCCTAGCAACTTGGTAGGCTTGGTTTAGGTCATGGACTTCTCTCAAAAATAATTCTCTTTAGATTTCCTTATGTAGACCTGCTCTAAACCTAGACAAGGTTGCTGCCTCAGACTTAACTACATTGCATCTCATAACGAACTCATCAAACTTGGCAATATATTCGGACACTGTCTTACTCCCTTGAGTTAATCGCTGCCATTGATCCAAGAGTCTCTGTTCATAGGACATTGGTAAATACTTCTCCCTAAGCTTCACCTTCATAGCTCTCCAAGTGGCTATGGGCATGTTACCCCTCTGTTGACTCATGCGTTCAACATTACATCAATACAATCTAGCCTGACGGACCAATCTAAGTTTGGCAAACTTAAATTTCCTATCTTCTGACATTTCATACCAATCAAAATATTGGTTCATATCACCTTCCCAATCTATATACACCTTAGGATCTAAGTCTCCATCAAATGTGGGTGCATCTAGACGGATGTTTCTAAGGGCTCTCTCATCCTGTTCAACATAATCATGGTGAGGTCTTCTTGGTTGTGGGTCAGGAGTATATTCCTGGTGTCGGACTCTAGGATGGACAGGTGACAATCTGGGTGATTGTGGCTCAGTAGGGGTCAAACGGGTCTCTCCAAAGGTTACTATTCTCTCTTCCATTTGATCAAACCTAGTGTTCAATTGATTGAACTGCTCAGTCATAGTTCTCATGAAAGCTTCTACATTGGGGTCCATGGTAGAACTGGGTTGGTCTTGTGAGTGTTGGTAGGGAGTTCCTGATCTAGTAGTCATTCAATACACAGATTCGTTATAGCGTTTGCTAGACTTAGAGATCCAATGTAGAAGGAGTCAGCTAACTTTACAGCCAATTCACTAGTTAATCAATCCACTGGCCAGGTAAGAGGTAGGGTTGGGGAAGGCTCCTCCTGCTTTCGCAGGGTCCTAATTATGAACCATAAGTCCACTTAGGGCGTTTGCCTCTGGACCTCTTGCCTAGACACCAGTGTCAAGTAATAACCAATGAGTTGAGTGCACCAGCTTTCCCACTATACCTTGAATCAGACTCGTTGGTGTCCCTAGCTCACTGGAGTAATTAAGTTGCTACTCAATTTTATTAAAGGCTTGGGTTTGATACAAAATGTTTTTGATTTTTTTTTTTTCGCCTATGTGAGTCACTTAAGGCCTTGCCTTAAGTCAGCCTTCTCTGTGACGGCTATGCACAGTCCTCTTAATAGCTTACGGCACTCCCGGAATGTAGGTAGTTGGGTCAAACGCACCAAGGTACTACCGATAGCATTCCTTATTGATACATCCCTAATATCCCTACCAAACGTTCGTTGGGTCAAATAGCCCGGGGTACTACCTCTAGCCTCCCCCTTTGGACTATCCCTAAATGAGCACAATAGAAACCAAGAAATGCACCTTTTTTTAAAAAAAATCTAAATTAAGACGCAAGAAACAAGGAATAATAAAATAATGGAAGACAAATCCAAACTTGCCTTGGAACCTAAGCTCTGATACCAAAAATGGTGTGGCATGCAAGAATGGAATCTAACTTAGAATATTAATTAATTGATTGAACAATGATATCTATCTACATTAACATTAATTCAGGCATAAGAATGCTAAAAGTAATTCAAAGAAGGGACTACTTAATGAAATGAAATCTACCAACTATATAACTTAATCCTGATCCAAAGAAAAAGGGATCTAATGATTGAGGACCCTTAAGACCAAGATGTATACCTTCATATGATCGGACTTAAGAGTTTCGGATGGATTTAATCACCAATGATGAGCACTCACTTTGTTGTTGGAAGGTTACTTTCAGCACTTCATTGAACCGCTACTGGACTTAACGATTATTACCACTAGTATAAGAACTCCATCCATAATGGGTTCCAAGGCAAGGCAACCTCCTCTTTAACTCCGGATTGTAGGGGACCCTTGAGGGCTTGAAGATGATGACGTGGAGAGCTGAAATGAAGAAGACGCCCCTTGGTAGACCAAAGCTTGAAAGATACCTAAGTTGACCTCAAGCTCATTCCCTCGCGGAAGACATTTGCATCACACAAATGAAAAAATGAAACTAGAATAGTTTTCATTTTATTCTTTCATAATCTCTATTACAAGAGCTATGGAGAGGTATTTATAGTCCCTCCAAGCTCATTTGAAAATTCAAAATTCATGGAGACTTACATGGAGAAGATAGTGGGGAGTTGAAGAAAATGAAGGAAAGTTACATGATTTATGGAGAAATATGTGGGCGGGCCAATTTGAATTTAAATTTAATTGTTGGCGCCCAAGTGGAGAAGATGGAGGGAAGTTACATGATTTATGAAGAAATATGTGGGCGGGCTAATTTGAATTTGAATTTAATTGTTGGCGCCCAAGTGGAGAAGATGGAGGGGAGTTACATGATTTATGGAGAAATATATGGGTGGGCTATTTGAATTCGAATTTAATTGTTAGCGCTCAAGTGGAAGCTGAAATATTGAAGTAGTATAATTTCTTGAACTGAGTTGGTTCGGTACTCGAGTCAGATTTTTGGGTTGTGGTTGAGCTGACTCCTGTGGCTTCAAATGGCCTGCTTTATAATTCAATTCATAATGAATTCGATCGAAAATATTTGTTGGTGTCCGCACCACTTTGGTGGGAAATCTGAGAGACTAGAGATGTCCATTGGCCTTCTTCACCATCTAGTCTCAACTATTAGTGATCAGCTGGCCTTTGTAGCATTTAAGCCTCTATCCCAGCCATTTCAGCCTCCTCCACAGCCTACTCACCCTCATGCCAGGCCACCTCATGCATCTTACCACCCTTCTTCAAGAGGACGTGGCATTGGGACATCCACTCAGCCCTCTGTTGTATTCTCTGATGAGGAATAGTTTAGGTTGCTTTACTTTGTTTTGATTAGAATGTACTAGGTTTTTTTATGCATTTGAATGTTTATACTAGCACTTTGTGTATTCAATGAAATCTTGTGTTATGAATGTTGCTTTGTATTTTATTTTATGAAATCTTGTGTTATGAATGATTGTTCTGTTACTTTGTATTTTATCTTTGCTATGAAATCTTATGTATAAAATTATCTACTTAATGAAATGTTCATTTTTATGAAATTTTGTGGATACTATTTTTCAATTCAAATATCACTTGTATAAATTCTATTTACTTCAATTTATGTATCATGAATATCCTAAAACTGAACTATCAAGGGCGAGACATTCAAAATTAAGTGCTTGACTCTTCACTTCCTTTTTGATTGATGACAAAAAGGGAAAGAAGAAACCTAAGAAAAGAGACCTAAGAGAAAAGGGGGAGAAGAAACCTAAAAGAAGAGACCTAAGAGAAAAGAGACCAAAGAAAGAGGCCAAAGAGGTTAAGCACACATTTAAAAGGAAAAGAATTCTTATTCATCATGTTTCAGGAAGTTTTTCAAAAATTCAGAAAGTTTTCAAAAGTTTTATCATGTTCCAAAAATGTTTCAGTAAAATTCTTAAAAAGTTTCAGTGATTTCAAAATGTTTCGGCATGTTTCAGTAAAGTTTTCAAAAATTTAGTATTTTTAAATGAGAATAATGTAAGCATATATTTAGGGGGAGAAAAATTGTAATTCATACAAATATTTCAGCAAATTTTAACTTTTCGAAAGAAAGAAGAAAGTTTTTGAGAGTAAGATTGATTTTGCAACAAAAGGAAAAAAAGAAGTTTGTTGTTTTTCACTTAAGTTTTATTTGCATTTCAAACAAACAAGCTCTACTTGAAATCTATCTTTAAATTGAAACTTTTGGTATCAAAAATCAAAGTTTCAGTACACTATGCAGAATTTGACACACTTTTGGCATGCCTTTGGCACGCCTTTGGCACGGACTGAAACTCTATATTTTTAAAGCAAAAATTATCATTTCAGCACAAAGACTCAGTTCATTAGTATAATACTTCATTTCTAGAACATAACTTTTATCTTTGGCACTAAATTCAGCATTTTGGCACAAAATTCAACTTGTTATCATAAAATTCAGAATTTTAGCACAAAATTCAGATTTTTGGGATAAAACCCTCTTTAAATCTCTTCAAAAATCTGATTTCTCTGAAGTTGAACATGAAAAATGTTTGTCATATTGTTTTCAAAGATTCTGATACAAAATTCAAACTTTTGGCACATATTTCAAAGTTTTTAGTACAAAATTTAAACATGAAACTGATTTCTGAATCCTCTCCTAATATGAGTTAAATTGTCTCAACCCTATGATCAAGTTCAATATTGCACTGCTTTATCTTGTTGAATTTATTATTTTAATTATATACTTAATGGTTTTATCATCATAAAAAAGGAGGAGATTGTTGACCTCACATTTATTTTGATGATCACAAAATAATTAAGTTACTAATGAGTTTTATGGAGAATCATGATGAAATGCAGGCATACATGAATCACCAAGATGATCAATAATGATTCCAAGCTCTTAAATGGGTTTATGATTTAAAAGAGAAATTTTTTTAGAAGACCAAGATCAACTAAGAATGATTCAAGCCTCAATTAAGTGAAATTCAGATGGTTCGAAGTTTTTCAAATGTAGAAAGTTCAGAATTATGAGGGCTAGAACAATTATCCTCTTCATTTCAATAATTTCTATGGTTTATGGAATAAGTTTTCAAGTTTTGAAGGAATTAGTCAACTCCTACAGCAGCTACCAGCACTTAGAATGGAAGTTTGAACCATTTGGCCAACTACTTTGTAAGCTATCAAGTCAAAATTGTGCTACAAGAGAGTTAACAACAAGTTTTACCAAGTTAGCCGACTAATTAGTCAGCTACTATGGCAAAACAGTGAGAAAATTCATGTTAGCCGACTAACCAGCCGGCTACTGCGACAAAACAATGAACATTCAGAAGTTAGCCAACTCTGGAGTCGGCTACTGTGGCCAAGACAGTAAGCTTTCTAAAGTTAGCCGACTCCAGAACAGAAAGCTTTCCAAAAGTAGTCGACTCCAGAGTCGACTAACTTGCCCAGAAATGCTGTAACGGCTAATTCTGCATCTCCAACGGTCACAAACGACTAGTTTAACATTTCAATCCCTTAATAAACTATAAATACTCATAAATGGGATTGATTAGCAAGTGATTGGGAGCATTTTTGAGGGATTACAAGTGAGAAAAAGAGAGAAAAATAAAGGAAAAATCAAAAAAGATTTCAGCCTTCCAGTTTTTGAAATGAGAGTGTGCTACTGAGTTCAAAACTCCTTCAAAGCTTATTCAAGGCTCCTTCCAACTACTCAAGAGGCTTCTTGAAGTGCTCATAACTCCAACATTTAAAGAAGAGAAGCTTATTCAAAGGGGAAGGTCTTTAAAAAGTGTAAAGTGCTTTTATTGTTGAATTTGCTCATTAAGGAGCTGTAATTTCTAAAACTCTTTTTCATTGTGAGTTGTTTGAGTTTCAACTTGATTGAAACTTGTGTAGGGTGTGCCAAACCCTTAATTAGTGAATTGTAAGGCTCCCTTGTACCCGAAAATAAGAAGTTAGCTGAGAAAGCTAAGGAAAGGCTCCCTTGTGCCTATGAAACAAGAAGCTAGTTGGGTTAGTTAGGTTTGTAATCGTTTGAAGAATGATTAGTGAAAAAAATTCCCAAGGGATTCTTGAGGAGTGGACGTAAGTGCAAGAAGTAGCACCGAACCACTATAAATTGCTATGTTTGTGTGTTTGTCTCTTATTGTTATTACTTGTTCTAGCTATCTACACTTCACACTCACATAGAATTTATTGTTTTGCAAAATTGCATATACTTGTTAAAAATTTTCAAAGAACCCAATTCATCCCCCCTCTTGGGTTGCTTAGCTGGGCAACAAGTGGTATCAGAGCTAGTGCTCTTGTTCCTATTTGTCTTAACCGATAAAGAGTTAAAGATCCATGGCAGCCCAAGTAAGTTCCTTGTTGACTGAAGGTCAGTCCACAAAGAGACCCCCTTTATTCAATGGCACAAATTACACATATTGGAAGGCTAGGATGAAAATTTTTATTCAAGCACTTGACTATGATCTTTGGAGTATCATAGTTAATGGCCCTCACACACCCACTCTTTGAACAAATGGTTTTGATGTTTCCAAATCGAAAGTGGATTGGGATGAGCATGACAAGAAAATGGCACAGCTGAATGCTAAGGCCATGAATGTTTTATATTGTTCTCTTGATGCAAATGAGTTTAATAGAATATCTACTTGTAATTCTGCTAAAGAGATTTGGGATAGACTTGAAGTCACCCATGAAGGCACCAATTAAGTGAAAGATTTAAAATCAATATGCTTGTACATAAGTATGAATTATTTAAAATGGAATCAAATGAATCCATTACTAATATGTTTACTAGATTTACTGATATTGTGAATGGCCTTAAACGCCTTGGGAAATCTTATACTAACAGTGATCTAGTGAAAAAAATTCTGAGATCTTTGCCTAGGTCATGGGAAGCCAAGATGACTATAATTCAAGAGGCAAAAGACCTCAACATTCTTCCTCTAGAAGAGCTCATAGGATCATTGATGACTCATGAAATTCAAGTCAAACAACATCAAGATGAGGAAAAGACCAAAAAGAGGAGAACCATGGCCTTGAAGTGCTCAGATCAAAAGAAAGAATATGCTGAATCTTCTTAAGAGAGTGTTAAAATGCACTATAGGATATGCTGAACCATGGCCTTGAAGGCCATTTTGTCTATCAAGCCAGGCCATAATCATGTTAAAATGCACCTATTGAGGTCTAGTTGACGATAACATATTGGTAAATTGAGCATCAGTATTTTTGCGTGATGGTGAGCTAATCTATCTATATCTATAGCAATCTTAAAAGAAAATAAAATTGACTTAATCATTCCTCCTAAAATGTTTAAACTCCACCCAAACATATTCATTAATTTTTTTCTATCAAGGTTTTAAATCTTGTAAAATAAAAATATCTTAATTTTTTTTATAGAACAAATACCTTGGTAGCCATCATAAGCGAATATTCTAATAGATACATTCCATCTCTTTTCTATTCTTCTTTTCTTGCTTCCTTTTTTTTTTATGTTTTTTCCTTCCTTCTTTATTCCTTTCCTTTTCTTTTCTTTTTCTTTCTTTTTCCATCTTTTATTTCTTTTCTTTTTCTTTCTGCCTTTCTTTCTTTCTATTTATTCTCTTTGCCTTCGTTTCTTTCCTTTTTCTTTACCTTCCCTTCCTTCCATCCTTTTTTTATTGGTTTTTTCTTTTCTTTATTTTTTCTTACTTTGTTTTCTCTTTTTTCTTTCCATATATTAGAAAATAACTCAAGTTTGACCCAAATTATTTAGTATCAAGACTAAGCCCCTATTTAGCTGAGTTTTTAAAAGACCCAAAAGTGCTTTTAAAAGCCTAAAAGCACTTTTAAATGATTTTATAATGTACTTTTGACTCCATTAAAAGTAGTTAAAATCTTTACTTAGAAAAGCTTCAGTTTAAACTTTTCCAAAAGTTCTATTTGGCAAATATTGAAATGTTGTGTTCATTAGACTTGAAGATCATAAATTCGAACAAAGAGACCAATAACATTTAATATTATAATACAATATGACTATAATAATGTAATATAATATAATATATTATATTCAAATGTTATATAATATAATTATAGTGATATTATAATATATTATAAATAAAATATAATTACTATAATTGTATAAAAATATTATTAGAATTATAGTATATTATGTAGTATAAAATAATATAATATTATAATATAATAATATTATATTTGTATGTTGTACTATAGTATTTTGCAATATTATAGGATACTATAATATAGTATATAAATATAATAATATTATATTATATAATGCTATAATTTTTTATTATTACTATAATAATATATTGCATTATTTTGATATTGTATTAAATCATAATAATCATAATTTTAATAATATATTATAATATAATTATTAAATAATGGTAAGATAATATATTGTAATAATTTTATGTCATAATCATTATTATATTAAAATATTATTATATTTTTTATTTTATATTATAATAGTATAATATAATGTATTTTAATATCATATTATATATTATAATATGAAGTAAACTTAGCTACATCCAAATATAAGTAAGCTAAGATCCGATCACCTCCCTCACCCTTAGATTTACACAATTCATGAATATCAAAGATGAAAAAGATGGGGTGGCTCCGAGATCTGTATGGATCCAATCACCTTGAAGGTGATTGGATCCTGCAATATTATAAAATGACTTTTATTATTTCGAAAGATCTACCACCAATAATTCTGTCAGATGAAGCCTAAGTGGACATCTAATCTTTATAGTTGAGTGAACATCTAGTTTTTGGAGCAAGAGTAAGAGTTTAAACTCCTCCAAAATTCTATATCACTTTAATAGCATTAGAGTGCAAACTGAATTGTATCTTCTACTCTATATGTACACACCATGTTTGTAAAGGATTAAGGATTATCAATTAAATCAGACCAAGAAAGATCATTAAAGGTTGTGAGATAGACTACCACCACGACATCTATTCCTCTCTCTCTCTCTCTCTCATTCTCTTCAAAAATACCATATTTGTTTCCCGTGTCTTAGAGGGTGTAGCACTCAAGTAGCCCTTCCACCAAGCTTGGGACATGCACAAAGATATCCTATATTTGTAAAAGAAGAAAAGAGGCTCGTAAAGTGAGCATTATCAATCTACATTATGAATATATCATCTCCAATCAAGTATAATCTTTGACCCACCTTTCTTCTTTCCCATTATTTATTATTAGAGTGGGATCTCTTATTTTCACCCTTATGATGGTAGTCTTTGTGATTCGTAAAGAATGCCATGACAGGTATAGTTTACTAGCATGAATAGTATGTTATGATTACATATATACTAAAAAATTATAAGTAAAATTAAGGAATAATTAGAGTACATCAACTTATTTAAAGTTTTCAATTGAGTCTTCATACCTTTTTTTTTAATTAAGTATACCAACTCATAAAATTTATTCAATGAAGTATATTTTGATAGCTATCAATGATGACTTGATAAATTATCCTATTTAGCATGACGAATGAGAAAAAAATGTTGAGATAGCACTAAATGGTGCTGAGATGTCACTGCATGGCACTGAAATGGCAACATAGGAGGTGAAAAATGGTGGCACATGATGGCTAAGCACCTTCGTGTCATGAGCCCTACTTTTGAATTTAAACAATGATGCTTCATTTTTAATTCTTATGATCAATATTTTCTTCCAATATTTCAAGAAAATAGAACGTAAAATTGAATTTGACATGTGCTCTGTTTTTGCTAGAGAGGAGATTGATTTTGATGTCAAGAATAACCGATTTCCCTATCAATCTTCCATTTTGATTATCTTTCTATCCTTTAGCATCAAGAAAGAAATAGAATGGGGAATGAAAATGAATAGGAAAGAGAAATAAAGAAAAAAAAATATTTTTGGCTATCTTAATTTAAATATAAAAAATACAGATTAAGTACTAAATATTGTGATGACATTAAATTAATTTTAATTTTACCAGGACACATTTTACTAGGCCTTGAAACAGGTTAGCCACATCAAGCCCTCTCAAGGTAAACAATATGCTTGAATCCAATCATATAATTACGTTATATTTATAGATCCTAAGACTATGTTCAATAATTAAAAAAAAAAAGTTAAACTCAAAATAAATGGATCTGTTTGATCTTATCTTACTCCAAAATAAATTAGTCCATAGAATGGAGTAGTTTATTCTATGTTAAATAGCATAGTTACGCTCTTTCAGAATATTTTTATCCTAAAGAACCTATTTTTACCTTGAAAAACCTAATTTACACTTTAATTGTCAATGTAAACATAAAATTGCTTATCTTGGTTATCCAATTTGTTTGATATTTTGTTTGTACAACCATTTTTCTTAGATGATGGCATAAAAATTTATTTAATTTAATATCGAAGTACTTCTATGTGTTTATGATCAATGAGCAGCATTTTTCTAAACTAATGGTCCGTATTACTTATCTCTATGGAAGCAATTCTTTAATTTAAAATCATTATAAATTCTTATTAGATAGAACCTTACAATTATATCTTAATATAATTTTAAGGAAAAAATACAGATTGATACCCATGATTTAAGCATTATCAAATTACATTCCTGTGGTTTAAAATATTATAATTAACTATTATATATTTTTAAGTTTTATCAAATTATGCCCACGTAGTTTATCAGTTATACTTGACTACAATATATGTTTTATAACATTATCAAATTATACTCGTATAAAAGCTTGATTAGACATAAAACACTTGAATAAAACCTGATTAGATTTAAAACAATTAGATAGTTAAATATAACATTTCAAATCACGTAGATGTAATTTAATAATATTACAAAACATATGTTAATTAAGTATAACTATCAAATTATATGGATATAATTTGATAAAATTTAAAATACATGTTAATTAAGTGTAACATTTTGAACTATAAGAATCTAATTTGATAATATTTTAACTACATGATAATGTATTTTACCCTAATTTTAAATGAGCAAGCAACATTTTACTCTATACTAGTGAGCGTCATGCAATATCGTACAAGACGCTATTATTTTTCTTTTGCTTAACTAACATTAGTTATGTATGCATTTTACTTAACTATTTATCATGTTGATTTGTATATATAAACCAATGCATGTATATGCATATATATATATATATATATATATATATATGATTAACATACTAAATAATTATTCATAGACATATACCAATGTATTGATCACGTGCATGGTACATGCAATATATTAGCATCTATAGGATCAACCCCCCAGCCACCAAAAAGTCTTCATTTTCGACTGTAGATGAAAAGAGTTGATAAGATACAAGCACTCACCATACCACCATTTATCTCCACAATCGTGGCCATGGATGACAAACCAATTAGTTCCCAATAATAAGTCAACACCCCACCCCACCCGACAATTTTTTTCTATAAGAAAAAGAAAAAGAAAACAAATACTTAGGAACCGCAGCATGCTGATGTTTCAGGAGTTTTAGCCTCACCAACTGCCTGGTCCGGTTTGTTGATCTTAATGGTCCGATCCTGTGAACATGGAATCATTAAGTTACAAGCAAATCAAAGAAAGCAAACACAGTTTTCATCTTGGAATAGGAATCCGACCTCAGGGTTGTCACCACTTTCTGCAAGCCTCTGCTTGATATCTCTAGCTATTGAAAAGAAGACCTACTCCACATTTAGATTTGTCTTCGCGCTCTGTAAACCGAGACAATCTGTTATGAAATGAAAGGGGGAGAAAAAGACTTTCATTTTTTTTTAGATATATAAGGAATTGGAATTAGTAACCATTACTGTTTCAAAAAAATTCATTCTGTATTCCAGCAAGTGCTTGTCCCCTGGAGGTTAGAACCACCTGAAAAGATTTCAATTTTTTTTTTGTAATTCAAAGATTTATCACCACCACCACCACCACCACCACAACAACAACAACAATAATGAATTGAAGGCACCAGAAAATCGTCCACTGTCTCTCTTTAATACACTTGGCCACTGTTTTAAGGTTTTATTCACAGTACCTGCAAATCATGGTTGTGTGGGTGGTTGGGTGGGTGCATGTGCATGCAGGCTAACGCCTGGGTGCATGCACACGTGCGTGCGTTTCAAAGCCTTATAATATCCCTAAGAATTAGAAATTTCTTACCTATATCTTCTTTTTTACCCTTTTACTTGTTCACAACAGAAAACTAAGCTAATGAAAACAGACATAGACTTTTGGCAAGTTAATTTATTAACTCTTGTGCAGATGGGGAGGATACAGGAATGGATCCTGAGCATGTAAAGTTAAAATCTTAATGGTGTCGGGCTGGTTTTAAACAACAAAATCTTTGGAGGCATGCCCAACAGAATATAAATGTTGAATGCCTGAGAATTTTCACATAACTAGTTTCACGGCAAAATTTCTTTGATATTAAATGAGACCACCAAAGCTCAAATACTCTGAGAGTGAACATGCAGTTTAATATGAAAGAACTCATGATCTCAATGATTCATATTCTATTAATGGAATCAACACATGCATAAAGCCGCAAAAAGAAATAAATCTAATGACTAAAGATCCTAAGTGAAGTTAAGGAACCATCAGTCCTACACTCGCACATAAAAGGATTCCCCACATTTACAATTCAAACATTCAAATTCTAATTTGAATATTATACATGTGACAGAGACCAATCATGACAATAATGTGTACGTCAATGAAAACCTGGTCACACTGCCAACCCACTAAGCATTTTGCCTTTTTAATCATGACTGGAAAGTCCAACAAAATTTGCAATATATGGTGAATAGAAACATCTCTTGTGATTTCTAACTCTTCTTGAATTATTGGATGGCATACAACATGGATGTCCTGCACCCTCAAGGCTACCTTTTCCATAGGATCCCAACAAAAGATTTAAAAACCAAGTCAAAAAAGTTAAAACTCCTCACAAAACATCCAATGCTTGCACCATGCCAACAACAACAATAGAACATATATTCCTCAGTCGCCTCATAAAATTTATCTCGCACCTTCTTGATTAGGATAGCTAACAAAAAATACAAACTGCAACAAATGCCAAATGTTCTACCTGAGTAGAAGTTGCTTAGAAAGTGAGAGCCTTTCTATTATACATCTAGTTATATTGAGCATAGGCATGATTACAAAGTGGAGCAAAGAGCTATAACTGATCCAAATAATTTCCAGTGGGGCCTTTAGGGGGTCGTGCACAGGTCAATGTTTGTAGAATGGTTGAAATGTGGGTTAGGAGTTTTAGAGAATACCACTCCTATGAAAACTGAGCACCAAAAATTATCCTACAAAAACATGTTTTAGGGCCACTCTACAAAGCATCAACCACTGGCAAAAGTACATTCTTACTGTATAACAAGAACTACCAACTTATATCAAGATTTTATCCAACATGCTGTTCAGACTCCTGAATAAGGATACAATAGAGTATATACCACTACTATAGCAGATGGATCATCAAATAATAAGTCTCATTGATGTCATCAACTCATCGTAATATGTCATGCTGGAAAACCAAATCCATCTTAGGCATATGTGAAGACAATAGAAACATCTCATTACTTCCATAAAAAGTCAAATATTACTCAGTTTTGATACTATAAGATAGTAAAATTAAGTACAAATTGATTTGATGAAAACCCATCTAGAAGTTCATGCAATTAAAAAGACTATACTAAGGTTTGTTATACTGTTACGTACCATCCTATACTGAACATACTATACCAAATCGGTATGCCAAACCAAACTCTTATTGGATGTATCGACATCATACTAGTATAGTAACAGTATGGGATTTGGCACTGAGATTATGAGCCATAGACTATACCATTTTTTAAGTTGGTTCCACAAGCACCAATTTTATACACTAGAGGTTTCTACAAAAGATATAATGGACAGGAAAAGGAAAAGATAAGCATGCTAGTGAGTAGCACATGCAACAAATTACATTGTGACTGGAGTACTATATCCATTAAAGGAGGATAATACTCTGATGATTTCAGATACAAATTGTTAATTAATGCGACACATTCATGGCCAAGCTTCGTCAGAGAAAAGACCAAATCCAGACATTTTTATTGCTAACAATACAAAACCGTTCAAACCACTCCAACAAAGCGCATTGATATTGACAAACTGGAGTTGCATCCATACAACGTATTGTCCTACGCAGCACATGAGATGGTCATAAAGTCTGCTGAACAGACAGGACAATGACATGATAGACAATATGGTTGGCTCTAGTGCGATCATGTGGGAAACATGACACTAAAAGCCAAAAAATGACAAATCTAAGAGTGAAATATATTCCTTGCGAGATCACAAAGCATCGAAAAACTCAGTGCAGACAAAGAGATGTGGATCATGACTTATCCCCTACCATGCCCAATTAGGTTGGCTACATTAATAATGAAGCAAAATGAATCACATGAGAACAGCAACGGAACTCTCCGTTGCCAAACCAAAAACTCGACCAGGCCAACAACAAAGCTATCCAACAAGAGATCCCACACGACTGACCTACCAAATTGAACTGGTTTATACCTATTTGCATCTCTAGATAAGAATCAGATCTCTCCAACCAAATCTTAGAGCGTTCACCATTCTAACAAGCCGAACAATAAATAAATCAAACGAAGATGCACCAAACCACTAAAAAAATGCCTTAACATCGATAATAACAAATCTTCATCAAACGAATCAATCCAAGAAATGCAAATCAAAACAACCGGTCGAAGAAGAGCAGGAGCACGAAACCCTTAACGCTATCGCCGATCAGGAGGAGTTTGATAAGGTAATCGACGCCGTGAAAGAACGACGAAAAATCCGATGAAGCAAGACAAAAAATCCCTGACCCTAGAATCGAATCGCAGGTTCGTCTCTCCGCCTCTGAGATCGAAATGAGACTCCTGAGAGAGAGGAAACGAGAGGGAGGAATAAAATAGAAGGGGGAAGGGAAAGAGGAAAAAAAAAGGAAGAGAGTGAAAGAGAGACCGTTGAAGGGTTTGAAGACAAAGTGAGATTAAGAGTCGGGCTACTGTAGTGCTTTTTTAAAGGGGCCTCGATCGTTTGCTATTCGCTTCTTTTCCTCACTGGGCGAGTCGAGAGGTCGCTCCCTCGTGCGGTCTCGTAACCACGTGAGGCTGATTTTACTACGCGCTCCTTCTTCGCAGGGATCAATTGGTCGATAAGTCATCTGATTGCGCCCGATCTCCGCGGATGGGCGCATGGACTGCATCTCCCTTCTGCCAACCTCTTCGTAAAGCTGTGATCAGATGAAGCGAACGGGCAGGAAGGAAGAGAAGTGCTACGGTATCCCAGAAAAAAATCACTCAAAAAAAAAAAAAGTCTTCATTTGGTGGCACACCTCATGATGCCAACTCAAACGGAGCAATGACAATGCACCACGTCAGCTCACTGACTTTTTTGAATTAAAAAGATTTGAAGACATGATATGGGAATCGGTCGTAGAGAGAAAATACAGGTAACATCATGGGGGAAGAGTGGTTGGATTAGTCAACAATGAAAAGGATAAATTTAAAGACCATCATTATAAAAATTAGACCAGACTAACCGAACTAATCGTACTAAAAAATTAACAGAGCCGAAAAGAAAAAAAAAAATTTAGAAATTATAATTATAAAATGGGACCAGATTGACTTGTTTAATCTAACTAAAAAAAATCTTATAAATCATATGCCCTAGGAGGTGGCGAAAGTGGTTAGATTAGTAAGAATAAATTTAAAGACTGTCATTATAAAAATTAAATCAAACTAACCGGCTTAGCCCTACTATAAAATTAACAGAGCTGGAAAGGAAAAAATTATATAAATTATAATTATAAAATGAGACCAGACTGACTTGTTTAATCTAACCAAAAAAACTTGTAAATCATATACCTAATCGAACGATTGAACAAAGAAAAAAAATGAAAAAAAAAATAAAATTATTATTATAAAAGCCAAACCGCAACAACTAGTCCCATCATCAGAAAACTGGCAAATGAGGCTTCTAACTGATCCAATTTTCATGCAAGATTGAAATTGCGTTTGAACTACAGGAAACGTACCGACCATGCTAAGTTTCTTAATTTAACAAACTGGAAAATGGGAAGCCACATAGTCTGCTGACCTTGCAAACGATGGTTACAAGAATCGAATCATACCTAACAGTCCAGCTAAAAAATCGAACTGATGATGATTATAAATAGATTTCATCAAAACAGAAAAAAAATATATAATTGCACCAATTTATGTTATATTTTTTTATTTTTAATTATAAAACTCGATCTGACCGATTGTTTTATTGTTTGGATTCATGACCCAATATCTTAGGCCCTTAGTTGGATTGTCATCTGTCTGATCTTTATAACCATGCTATAAATAACTTTTCTATATATAAAGATGATACATTTGTGTAACTCCACTCATATTCAATCATAGATGATTAAAGTTCAACACTGTAATTTAAGTAACTAGATTTAAACATAAAAAAACATATGGTATAGAAACCCTTAGCTTCCATATCAAGTAATCAAAAATTTTATAAATTAAATAATATAAAATAATTAACAATCTTTTACTACTTGATGCATGAGTTAAAGATTTTGACTATATTTATTTATTTATTTATTTTGTTTTGTATGCAAGCAATTTTGAAGCAGCTGATCATATTTAATAATTTGAATCATATATTGCTTCTTATTTATTTAGTCATAACTTGATCAAATTTGAATGAAAATACACTTGAATGATTCATAAATTATCCTTCTATCTCTCACATACATATATACACACATATATATATATATATATATATATATATATATATAGAGAGAGAGAGAGAGAGAGAGGGAGTGCTTGGCTGGACTTTACTTTTGAGAAAGTTTTTTAAAATTTGGTCAAGTATAAATTTACACGATAAGAATCTTAAATCAATGATTTGAACCTTGGATATAATATGTCATCTTTAAAATGCTTGAATATTAAAAATCATATGACTTAGAGATTTTGAGCCTATGCACTCACTGCACAAACAATTACGCATGATTTTATGTTATTTAATCTATATAATTTTTGGACCTCCTAATGTATGAGATTAAAATCTTTAGATTATATAATTTTTGATATTAAAGTATTTTATATGTAATAGATCATATTTAACAATTCGAATAATTGATGTCGGACTACATGATTCCATGTTAACCTAATTTGATCTATGTATATAGTTGATTGAAGCTATCTATATGCATGCATGCATGTTTGTATGTATGTATATGTGTGCACGTAGACAGGAAGAAAAAAAAGTCAACTTGCTTAATTCTTTAGATAGAGCCCACACTAGTACGACTTTGGCCCAATATTAGGAACGTCTTCTTATATTCCGCCCAAATCTCATGTCAAGGAATAAGTGGTTGGGCCATGCAGTTTCACTACATTTCAAGCTTTCATTGGTCCAGCTTGATGGTTGCACCCCATAAGGATATTATTGAGCATAGACCAACATCCACATAGCGGTAACTTTGCGGGGATGGTGGCGGTGCATGATATCCGAACAACGATGAGGAAAAGACAACATATGGCGTAGAAAAGTCCGTGCATGTAACATCAGCATGCTTTAATATGAATGGTTGATTCACAATTCAACCTACAAGTCGATTTCAATACGAACATAAGAGACGGTCGCATCCACTTCTCATTTTCGCTCGCTACGGGTTCTAAGAAATTCGAGGGGTCGTTTCAGCACGGAACTTCTCATACACCCACCGAAGACGGTTTCTATCATTTCATGACAAGATTCTCAGCTACGAAAAACTTTAGCGACGGGGTGTTTGACACCAACGGTAAGAGTTTTCTATGGAATATCAAAAATATTTAAGTTATTTTACCGAAATTTCACATCAAAAACACTGATCATCTAAAACCACTCTTCGCAGCCTTTGATAGATAAGGTCTTGAAGAAAGATACTGATAATATTGCTCAATTTTTTTTTGATCCCACCTCTGGACATGGATGGCTATGTCCGTTTCAGGAGCTGTTTTTCTGGGCACCATTTCTTTCAGTCAAGCTCAATCCTAATCGAATTGTTTAGGCAAGCTATCACAAACCAAAAATTATCCTACTTAAATTCTTTTTCGTTCATTCAAAGATAAATTTTAGGTGCACTGCTTTAGATGTTAAGAACTATAGTTCACCTCTTTTACTATTTTTTCAAGCAATCATTGCATGTAGCTTGGATTAAAATTGAGATGCTTGATAAAAATAAGGAAGATAAGTAAAAAAAAAAAAAATCTAAGTTTTATTTTTTTAATGAATTATTAATCAGATTTTTTTTAAAAATTCGTTTTTTTTTTTTTTTTTTTTTTTAATGCCAACCGAGAAGAGGACTTTGTCTTGCTTTGATGTAGAGAAGAGGACAATGTCAACCAAAAGAAAAGAATAGCAGCAGGCACCACCTTGTGGGATAACTAGAATATATTCTTAATTGGCAAAAAGCACATGGTCACCAAGTGGAACGTGTCAATGAACCGGTTTGACTATAGAAATCTCTTCTCCAGCTGTGAGCAACGGCCGTTAGGGTCCCTGACCAAGATTTACGGCACCTCCATCGTAGCATTGCCCAGTCTAACTCACTCGCCAATTATTATCACGAGGAGCGTTCCTGTTCCCACGCTGGCCAGCATCCAACGACCAAGCCTCCATTGATGTCGTAATAGGCGAGGCATCTGAGTAACCTAACATAGTTCCAAGAGAGCTGCATAACGCCGTCACGTGCAAGCCGAAAGGGATTCACTCGAGGACGGGCTCCTTTCCCTCCGGAGAATAATACCGCTTTCCAGCTTTGTAGAGACGTCGCCTCCACGCCATCTCCACCGACGGGGGAAGCGTCAACGAACCGATCAGAGCCGTCCGATCTGGATCGCGACCGAGCCACTCGTCCGGGTGACTGTAAGAAACGCGTCCAACTCATACCGGCCGGGCCCACAGGCAGAGGTGCAATGAAGTCACGCCATGTGTCATCGCGCTGGAATCGGTAATGGTTCCTTTCTCGGATTCCTTGGAATCACCCGGGCACGATGCCATCGTTTCGACGCCTGGCTATATACCTTTATAAATAGCGAATG
Source organism: Metroxylon sagu (assembly GCA_017589505.3). Classification (NCBI taxonomy): domain Eukaryota; kingdom Viridiplantae; phylum Streptophyta; class Magnoliopsida; order Arecales; family Arecaceae; genus Metroxylon; species Metroxylon sagu. Next base: position 624,201 of record JACVBY030000515.1, on the reverse strand, counting down.
GAAGGAGCGGGAACGGAGGTCCCCATAGCTCCATTTCTCTTTCCGTTCTCTCTCGCCCTCTCGCTATAAATCTCGTCATTAGGGTTTCTTTCTCTCGCTCGCTCGCTCGCTCGCCGTCTTCGAAGGCCAAAGGGCTTTCGCACGTTCTTGCGCTCAGGTTCCGAGGTACTGCTTCTTTGGCGGCATGGCTCAAGAAATCCTGGATCTGTCTTTTTAGGGTTCTTATATATGTTTGAACTCGGATTTGATTTATTTGGGATGATTTTGATCAAAGTTTTGGGTCTGGATTGTTTTGTTTGAGCGTTGGTTTGATGCACTTGGTTAGATCGGTTTAGATCGATATTTTTTAACTAGATCGTGGAGTTTTGAGCGTTCATTTGAGATTTAAGTGCCATTTTAGGTTTTTCTTTTTTTTTTTTTCTTTTTGCTTTTTGATTCATCGATGTGATTTTCAGTTTGGATGGGAGCTTGTGGTAGAAGCTGGGACGGCGCTTATTACAGAGCTCTGATTTGCTTTTCTTTTTTAATCTTTGTTTCTTTCCTTCGTTTTTTCCCCCTTAAGATCGTCATGGATCTCTCTCTCTCTCTCTCTCTCTCTCTCTCTCTCTCTCTCTCTCTCTCTCTCTGTTTCAGGATATATTTAGTTTTCTGATAATTATTTACGGGGATTTCGTGGATTTGTCGTCGCATTATTACTGCCGATTATTCTACAGTACTAGTTGTAACCCCGGACTCTCTAAATCTGGAGCTTATGTTCTGATTTATTCTATTTTATTTTTTGAAAGCAAAGGGATTTGGTCGAGCTTCGTCAGATAATGCTTACAATAAATATTTATCGCTGAGGTGGATTTATCTGGTATCTATTTGCTTTAACTAGATAATCTGCCAGGGGAAAAATAGTGGAATGTTAATAGCTTATTTTTACTGTGGATGATGAGGCTTGAGACTTTGGTGGTACCATAGTTCTGTTGGTTTCACAGGGTTTCAACATGGCAATGTTTTTGAGATTTTAGAAATCTGGTGTTATGGATCTGCCATTTTCTCAACTCTGTTCTACATCTAATGAATGTCCAAGTCATTTACTGTATATTCTGATGCAATTTTTTTTCCACATGTTCTCTTATAGTCGCTTTTAGGGAGGTTGATTAGACAATCACGCCATCTTCTCAAGCAAATGATTAGCAAGTTTGTGTGCCTTTTATTTAATATTCCATGCAATTAGTGGTTGCCAGGCAAAACTTTTCCAACTAACAGTGAAATGTTGGGTTACAAGTCATATATATAGCAAGCAGTTGCTTGATATCACCTCATTGTACACATTTCCTTTATATCATTATGATGTTCCTTGACGATATACATTCACGTTGCTTAAATTTTGTGTTTTCTTAGGCTAAATGCTTCTATTTTCTCGCTAAAATAATCATCAATAAGAAGACAGACAAAAGGAGAAAGGGTAACCCAAAGAAAACAACTTTTTTTTTTTTTCCACATTCCTCACATCTCTTGCATAATAATGTTTTTTCTTTTTTTCAGCATAAAAGATATCATGGTAGTTGTACATTATTCTCATCTTCATTACTTCAAAGAAAGAATGATGCTGTAGTCTTCTGTTGATTAGAAAATGCAGCTGCTGAATCTGTAGTTCATTTCTTTTTTCAATTTAATCTTTGATTGCTACCGAGGGACAGGCAAAAACCAACTGCTTATTCTTTTGAGAGTAAACGGTGATGTTAGGTGCTTGCTTTAAGCAGTTTGGCCACTTTATTTGCGTTCCCCCCTTATGACTTTGTTATGCCCATTTTCCTCCATAGCAGTTTGACTCATTAACAGTGCCTTAAGATATGCACCATCATGAAATAAAATGACCGTGGTGGAAAAACTGATTGAATATGCATCATCTTTTTTTTTTTTAATCAAAAAAATATGCCTTGTGGAGATGACATGAAGCCCAATGATTATAGATTGCAAAATTAAAATGGGATTAGTTTTAAAGAAACATGTCTGCAAAATAGAACTCTTCCTAATTTGAGAGGATGGCATTGGATAATGCTCCCTAAAACATATCTTGACTTCCAATTGGGCATAGGAATTGCTGGTTCTTTGATAATGGATGTTTATAGTTCTGTTTGTTGATGGGGTTGTTTTGTGCTAACATGCCATATATTTTTGTTGTGAAATGGATGTTCGGATAGAATATATATAGATAGACATTCCAAACACCTATAATTATAATCCATCTATCAGAACTGATAAAGCATGATTGTGATATGCGGTCGCAATTTATTTTCTTCTACAACCAAATTTAGCAAATCTAGTTCAAACTACTGCATTCTGTATTTAATTACAGGGTGATTTTTTTCATTGCCTGTTGATTTTATGCTTATAATTTTTTGAATAATTGCTGACTTCAAGATGTCTTAAATAGAATTGCTTACATTGGAAAACTGACTGTACGTTTGCCAGCTTGTCATCATGGCTCCACCTCTTGAAGTATCAAACAAGTCTTCTGACGGGCACATGTCACATCCACCTCTCAATGAAAGAATAATTTCGTCCATGTCCAGGAGGTCGGTTGCAGCACATCCTTGGCATGACCTTGAAATAGGTACTCATTTTTTTTATACAGACATGTCATTTAGCATATATACTGCACCACATATAACCCTTTCATTTAAGTTTCCCTTTCCCTCTGTCTGAATTTTATTTCTTGGATTTTTAATTCTGCGTGCAGGTCCTGGGGCACCTGCTATATTCAACTGTGTAAGGATGTTCTCTCTTTAAAGTGAATTGTAATGTAGTTTAAACTTAATAATAAACTATAGACACTGGAAAGAGATGCCTGAATATTGCAAATGGCCAGTTTGGTTATTGTGGGAGTTGTTAGTACTTCTACTGAAAGATGCAGCCTTGCTTAGCTGTTCAATATTTTTGTCCTCGAAACTTTTTGATCGGTGATACGTGAACCATGTTAATCAATAAGACAAAATGACATGAATTGCAAATGCGAAGTGAGAGTTGCTCTCTCTTAATCAGAGATTTGGGTGTCAGAGATATGATTGATGAATTATTGATCATTCTTGCAGGTGGTGGAAATAGGAAAGGGAAGTAAGGTGAAATATGAACTCGACAAAAAAACTGGTCTGATAAAGGTAGGCCAGGGACGCTAGTCACTGCTGCTTAAGTTCAGGTTTAGACTGCAATCATCATGTTTCTTCTATGTATGCAGGTTGACCGGGTGCTGTACTCATCAGTGGTGTACCCCCACAACTATGGATTCGTCCCACGGACTCTTTGTGAAGACAGTGATCCCATGGATGTGTTGATTATCATGCAGGTATTTTGCATTGTATATTTCAATTTCATTTTAAAGGTTACAATGCCAATCTCTAAATATCCTCGTCTCTGACAAGGAAGTTAGCAGAGTTAAGTGATACAAAAGCTTGCCCCTTTTGTTTCAAGTCGAACATCCTTGTGCTCCTTTTCTTCTTTCTTATCAGTGTTCTTGTTTCAATTTTTTTTTTTTTTCCCTAAAAATCTTGTGAAAGCTTATATCATCTCTGATGCTATTTATGCAGGAACCAGTGCTCCCAGGATGTTTCCTTAGGGCTAAAGCTATTGGTCTCATGCCTATGATTGATCAGGTGCTGTTCTGTATAGATAAGCATATGATGATGTTTTCATTATTGAACTATTTGATTTTAATAATAACTTCTAACTTTTAAAGCATGATGAGGTTCAATGCATTTTGTTTGCTATATTATGCATAATCTTTTGTTGTTTTGAGGGGAAATGTGCTTATGCAGTTTTTGTTGTTGGAAACAGGGAGAAAAAGATGATAAAATAATTGCAGTGTGTGCTGATGATCCTGAATACAAACATTACAATGATATTAAGGAGCTTCCACCTCATCGCTTAGCTGAAATCAGGCGCTTCTTTGAAGACTGTATCCTCATAATTTAGCTAGCATTTAGAGTTGTGTATGTGACAATTGATATTAGGACATATGTAATGGCCTAGTCAACTCTATGAGAAGGCCTGGTAATCTATAAACAATTTTTTATTTTATTCGCCTAAAAACCTCAGTTATTTGGTATTGCTTGACCTTTTACTGATGTATTTTAGGAAGTATGTAGATGCTTCCTACGCTATGTTCTTTCTTCCTGTATTGACTGTTTGTATCTATTACTGATCCATCTCATGGTGGGTCCCACCTCCTCCCTGAGGGACTGATCTGCAGGAGAGGGACTAATGTATTACGTGACGTCGTGCATCATATTAACAGTTTTCTCCTTGAACATGACAATCAGATAAGAAAAATGAAAACAAGGAAGTTGCAGTGAATGACTTCCTCCCTGCCACTGCCGCTTATGAAGCCATACAGCACTCAATGTAAGGGACTAATGTATATTTGTTTTGCATACTTTCTGCATACTGTGCACTTAACATCAGCAAAGAATGATCATTCTTGCATGCTATTCCCAAATCAAACTTTGCAACAAAAGCTGGTTAGCAACACGGCCATTCTTCTCTGGAACCATAAGTATCCAGTAATTTATCATAGAACAGAAAATATCAATCCGTTGTGATATGCTTGACATGAAATTCCCTTGTTAACTGTTATTAACTGCTAAGTTCTGATTAAGTGTAAAATAATAAAAACTGACCTGTCATTTTTATGTTTTCATATGATGTTGTAATGGGGCCTTGTACTACTGGTTTGCTACTTAGTAGTTAATAACTATTGCTTTGTTTTGTTTTTTTTGTTTTTGGTTTTTGTGAATCACTTGGATTGATTCTTCATTACGGAATGACCTATTGTTCTTCAATCTTTGAAGGGATCTCTATGCAACTTACATAGTGGAGAGTCTGAGGAGGTAGGACTCCAAGAACTATGATACATCGAGCGACATTCTCAGAAGACCTTTTTGAAGGTGCAGCCTCCTTTATATACAGATATATATTACAAAACAAACTGTTTTGCATGATTCAGAATTAGCTTGTGTGATTGAAAAATGTAGCCTCAGAAGTGAAAATGAATGAGGAAAGAAACAGATATAAGAAAACAAATGTATTTCTATATGTAGCTTTTAAAGGTGATGTATTCTGATGAATTTGATCATGTGTTTAATTTGAGCATTTGCCAGTGTTCTTTGAATACTCTGAATGTCTTTTCTCCTGTCCATACTCTGAAAATCTTTTGTTTTTTCTAAACACAGCGGATTTAAATATCTAATGCAGAATAGAGCTAGCATCAACATCATCAATCTGGCCGCCTTTGGGAATTGGCTCCTTAATAACAGATGCGATGCTCTTATGCCGGTTTGTTTGTCTTGCATGAACTGCTGCACCTTTTCCTGCTACTATAAGACAAGCGGATCGGTGAGGGGTTGCTCGCCTATCCATAGATGTACGATGTGGTCAATAAGCTTGGCCCTAACCTGATCGCCAAATTCTTCATCCTTTATTTGTTGTTAATAATCCGCATGCCAATCACGGAAGCTCACCTTTAATTATAGGTTTGCTGTGCCTCATCAACTGAAAATGTGCATCCTTAAGGGGTACAACCTAAATAAATTAACACTGTTCCCTTGGTTCGGAAACCAAAACACTGGTCCTAAATTGCTCGCTAGTATGCGTCGATATTCTCTGTTTCTCAATGGGATCGCTTAAAAATGTTTATCAATTGCTTTTGGAAGGCATTGAGAAATAAATGAAGCGATTCAGAAAGAGAACAATAAAAGCTCTCTAGGCTCGTTTTTCAAAATGAAAAGAAAAGGTCAAAAAAAAAAAAAAAAAAAAGAGAATACGACAAGCTTTCAAGAATCCGCATAATGGAAAGGGCACCAACAGGCGATAAGTGGAGCAGGAAAGAGAAATGGTGGAGGCATATGCGGGGAAGATCCTCCGCATCTGAGCCAACAAAAGCTCCACTAGTGATATGTGCTTTGCCACTGGTCCATAAAAGGTCGAATGCCGTCTTCCATCAAGCCCTCTTATTGCTCAGGGTGGAGACGATCCATGGATCACCCAATGATGGTCTCATCGGCTATCGGCAGCTTCAGCGGTTGCCAGAGTGGGGGAATGAAGGCAGGCTGGCTGTGATGGTCATCAGATCATGTAGGGCAACCTAGCAACTTTGGCAGAATATTACATGATGTAATGAGAGAAAATGGTATAATCTCTCTATCATGGTGTTTTAAATATCTTATCCTACCTTATGTTTTTAGAATAAAGTTATGAATCCAGTGTTTTTATGAGCTTTTTTTTTTCATAAATACGTGGAATCGTGGGCATGCGTCTCTCTCTCTCTCTCTCTCTCTCTCTCTCTCTCTCTCTAACAACACAAGTTGAATTGAGACTATAGAACAGACAGATGTTCCAAGAAGGAAAAAAAAAAAAAAAGGCCATCCCCTTTCTATTTTTAGTAGACCAGGAGGGTCCAAGGAACCCTAACAGAATAAATAAACTAGTTTCTAATAAACTGAATACCTTTGAGTATCGGCTTGAACACTTGACCTAATATTCTGAAGAAAAGAAAAAGTGATGAAGTATTATGTATTATATGTGAAGCAGTCTTGCAACTTTAACAAAATATCGCATGATACAACGAGAGAAAATGGTATGATCTCTCTATTATGATATTTTAAATATCTTATCCTACCTCGTGTTTTTAGAATAAAGTCGTGAACCTAGTACTCTTGCTCTCTCTAACAACTCAAGTTAAATTGAGAATTAATATAGAACAAACCTAACCCTTTTTATTTTTGATAGGAAAAAAAAAAAAAAGAGGGGGTCTTGAATCCTGATGAAAAAATAAACTAGTTCCCAATAAACTGAATACCCACGGTATCAGCCAACACATAACCTAACATCCAAAGAAAGAGAAAAAAAAAAGAAGTGAAGTCTTTTGTATTGTATCTACTTGCTGGTTGTTCAGCTGATTGGTTGGCTTAGCTGAAGGCATGAGAGGCTATAAAGAAGAGAATTCTTTCTAATGTCAGTAATTAGATTATAGCAATGATTTAAGCAATAATAGTTGAAGATTCTCCTAAGTTGAAGAACATAGACTGCAGTCACCATACTTTACCAAATAGTTTCTAGCTCTTTTTGAGGCACTAAAAGTGAGTGAAAAACTTATGATCCAGCTATTAGGACTTAGCCTTAATACTTACATAGGCCACTCTATCCTTTCAAGAGGCATCGAAATTGATCTTTACGATACCACAAGGTGTAGGCACCCATAATACAACTAGAGGAGAGGAAATTTTTGAGCTCAATGAGCTGCTAGAACCCAGATATATGGGAAGTTGCCTGTCCAACAATGCCTACTTGGAGAACTCGGCTGCCTTCCTCGTAGCACTATCAAAAATCTGCAAGGGAAGTTGATTTTTCCTCTCAAATATTCTTTCATTTTTGGCTTTCCACAATGACCATCTCATATAATAGATTAGAGACTTCTCTTAAAGCAGATTGTGTGCAACAGATAGAAAGTCCATGGAGTCTTGGAGAGATAAATTTTGAAGCGTTTGAACTAGCAACTCTCTTCAGATCTCATACGGCCTTAGCCACTTTATAGTTAATAAGAATATGATTTAAGTTTTCTTAATGATGAGGACATATGTCACAAGGCAATAAATGATTTGGAATAACTCTTTTAGCCGCTAGAAGAGCCTTGCAAGGCAGCCTATCCCAATTGACTTTCCACCAAAATAGCTTGATTGAAGGCGAAGCTCTTAGGTTCCTTATCTAATTGAACCGAGTCTGAATGGAAGACTTACCATTGAAGGATGTAGTTGTACATGTCTCTTGCTCGAATCGGTCGGTTGCTTTCCAAATCAATCTATTTATAATATTAGATTTGGGAATGGATACAGTGGAGATGCGGTGGACCATATCTGGATCAAACAGTCGATGCAGCAGCTGGGTATTCCATCTCTGGTCCAAGACAAACAGCTTGGAAACAATTTCAAGCTTGCTAACCAATCAATGTTGAAGGCCACTAGAAGTCTGTTAATGGGATCTCACATAGCCAGGCATCATTTAGTAAATTAATCCAGCTATCAGAACCAAGCCGCCTGACAAATCCATGCACCAATTTGGCTTTTGCACAAACTGATTTCCAAATGATAGAGGTCCCTCTTCTGTATCGGATAATCCTCCTAGCCATTGAAGCTATACTTAGTTGCCACCCATGTGCTCCAAATAGACCCTTTGTTGAAAATTAATTGAGCAGCTGCCTTGCCCATGAATGAATGTCTTTCTCCTCGTTTCAAGCAACTATAAGCCCAGGCCTTCATTCTCTTTTGGATTGCATACGGTCTCCCAAGCAATTAGATGCATCTTCCTATTGTCAGGATCATATTCCTAGAAAAAGGATTTGAAAATCTATCCAAGCTTGATCCACACAACTCTTGGGGCAGCACAATTGGCCATTAAGTAAATGGTGCTAGAAGCTAGGCCAGATTTTAATAAGACTAATCTTTTCACTTAAGGGATGTGCTTCTACTTTCACCTATCTAATCAGTTTCTTACCATACCAAAGAGGGGAAAAGAGTCACTTGGAATCAATTTGTTACTAGAGACGCACCAAGATAAGACCAACCCCAGGTTTCTTCGTAATGCCAAGAGTCTCAATGATTTATATCCTGACGTTGGGCTTTGTACAGAAAGAAAACTGAATATGCGATTTCTCAAAGATCATTTTTTGGCCAGATTGAATACAATAAGTAAAAAGAATTCTTTTAAGCTCCTTCGCTTCCCTTATATTGGCTTTAGCCATCAATAACAAATCATCTAGTAATAGCAAGTGAGATAATGAGGGACCATGAGGTTTAAGGCTTGAAGGCTGCTAAAGCACTTCTGTTCCCTACAACGTGGAGGGCTCTTGATAGCATGTCCGAGCAAAGGATAAATAAGGAGAGAAGGCACCCTTGGTGAAATCCTTTTTTGAAGACAAACCATTCAATAGGACTGCCATTGACCAAAATAGAGGAAGAATTTATGGCACAACCCAATATCCACCTGATAAACTTCTTATAAAATCCAAAATGGGATAAAACAGCAGCCAAGTAGTTCCATGAAGATAGAACAGCAGCCAAGTAGTTGCATGAAATCCCGTCAAATTCTTATTCCATATCAGCTTTAATAACCATTAGAGGGCTTCTTTCAAAGGCTTTGCTCATTGAATGAAAGACTTCCTAAGCCGCCATAACCATTAGAATGCTCCTTGTTCAACCGATATCAACTTAGACATAATCAGTTGCATCCGGTTAGTGATGTTTTTCGCTACAATCATATAGAGTGTATTACATAAGCTGATAGGCCCAAAACTCGAGGCTTTTTTATAATTAGGGTTAAATTTTTTTTTTTTAACAAATTCAGGGTGGGAACGAAATTTTTTGAAAGAAAGAGGTTAAAGTGAAAAACGCCATTTGAAATGGCATTTTTTCGGCCAAAAATACGCCCCGTCAGTGCCAGTCGTGCCAGCAGTTAAAAAACGCCACTCTAAGTGGCGTTTTTTCAAACGCCACTCTCAGTGACGTTTTCCACCAAAAATCCCCCCCCGGGCGGCTTCGCCCTCTCCCTCCTCCTCTCCCTCCCCTCGAAACCCCACAGCAGCCCGACCCCACAGCTTCCCCCTCCCCCGCCCCGGTCCGCACCCGAGCCCCCGCCCCCGCCCGGTCCACGCCCGAGCCCCGAGCCCCCACCCCCCCCCCCCCACCTCGATCCGCACCCTCCCCCGAGCCGCCCCCGCCCCCCCCTCGCCCGTCCGCACCCTCCCCGAGCCCCCCCCCCGGTCCGCACCCTCCCCCGAGTGCCCCTCCCTCCCCGAGCCCCACCCCACCCGCCCGGCCCCCCGCCCGGTCCGCACCCTCCCTCGAGCCCCGCCCCCGCCCCGGTCCGCACCCTACCCCGGGCGCCCCCCCTACTGATAATTGAAACAATAATATTTTTAGTTCAAGTATATCAATTAATCGCGATAGAAAAATTTAAAAATCAGTAAATTTATGTATTGGGAAAAATAAGTAAAGGTTAGTTAGCTTTTTGTGGAAAAATTACATTGTTTGATAAGTAAAAAAAATTCAATGAGCATGAAAAAATTAAATGAGCATGATCTATATTATCAGTCATGATCTATATTACTTGTTATTATCAGTGAAATTTTTTTTTTTCTTATGTGATGTTTTTACTTATTTTGACAGAGTAGTACGAGATGGCTCATAATGTTTTACATCCTGAGCCTCGCGATCCTAGTGTTCTCACTCTGCAAGCCTCGCATAGATCAACCAAAATATTTGAGGGCGAGGTATGCATTATTGATCGATGATTCTTAATTAGTTAGCATGCGTTTATGTTATTTATATGTATTATTGCAATGAATTTGTTGCAGGAATTACCGGTGTTTAGATGCCGTCGACATGACACGTATATGGAAGGAGACACGGGCATGGCACACCCACGAGTGCAATATTATTTGGAGCAAAGTTGGTATGTATGGCATATATCGTATAGGCCGGATTCAACTCGATGTCGGCCTTATTTCTCGCACTTGTCGAGAGGTGGCGGCAGGAGACCTACACATTTCATCTTCCATTTGGCGAGGCGACAGTCACACTACAGGATGTCGGTATTCTGAGTGGTCTACGGATTGATGGGTTAGCGGTTACTAGGCTTGATCCACGGTATATATTAGAGCAGTAGCAGGATATATTTGTGAGGTTGTTTGGGGTTGAACCCCCTACCGAGGCATTTTCTAAAGGCTGTTTCCGCTTATCATTCTTCGATCAGTTCTACCGAGACTTCCACTTGAATGATGATGCAGATGATGAGGTTGTCCAGCAGTTTGTGAGGGGGCAACTTCTTCGAATTATAGGTGGAGTCATCCTTCCAGATACATCCGGATATTTAATGAAGTTGATGTATGTGCCTCTTTTAGAAGACCTGGGAGCATTTGCTGCATATAGCTGGGGTTCTGCTACACTTGCCGGTTTGTATCGGGCACTCTGTCGCGGAACGAGCCCTACTCAGACAGAGATAGGAGGATACTTGCCATTGCTACAAGTAAACAGTTGATTATATCGATTGAGTTTGAATTTTTTTCTTTTCTATTGTTTACTAATATTGAGCATTATTCGAACGTTCAGATATGGGCATGGGAACGATTACCTGTTTTTCGTCCCATCAGACTTCAGACTCCGGAGGCTAGACCTGCTGATGCAGATGATGCTTGGTACTTAGGTGCACCATGGGGGCGTAGATGGAATGTGAGATTGAACCAAAAGAATGTCCCAACTCATACACTGCGTGCCTATAGAGACCAGTTCGACGTATTGGATGATTGTTCCCAACGGGTATGACATAACTAAATTTCAAATCTATTTCCAATGTTATTTTTTTATTTTATGTAGGTAAGTTGTGGATTGATGGTTTTTTTACATGCAGTTCATATGGTATCCGTATACGCCTGAGATTTTCTCTATTTTGCCTCCAAGCTGCTTATTCGGTTCGGATATTTGGATGGCACAAACCCCACTTATTTGTTTTGATTTAGTGGAGTGGCATTTTCTGGACCGAGTGCTTCGACAATTTGGTTGCCGCCAGTCGATCCCATCACCATGCGATACGTCACTTCAGCTTCATCAGATAGATCGACGAGGGAGGGCACATGCCTCGTGGGATGTCATACACGCCACACATATTGCTATATGGAATGAGCGGCGTGAAAACATCATTATTGGGGAGCCTATTGCTGAGGGAGTCTCATTTATTCCTGAGTACATGGAATGGTTTAGGAGTATAACACGTATATGTATTAGCCGTTCCGAGTATCATACTGCGGGCTACGAAGGAGAAGGAGCTTCATTTGAATTCATGATGTTATTTTAAAATGATTATTTAATATCATTTATTCCTGAGTTATTATTTTTGTTTTTTGATATTATATTGTCATAAACATGCAGCATGAGAGGTTTCAAGAGTTGTCCTTGAACTTGGATCGAGTTATGCATTCGACATCGGAGGCCGAGCAGCAAAGGATTCATTTGGACATGAGGGCGATTTTAGATAACACTTTTTCTGTAATTGTCCATCAGCATGTGAGGAATATACCTGCTGCGGCACGAGTTCATGAGGAACCGACGATGGCACACGCATATGAGGATCCTGGAACGAGTAGATTTTGTTATACACCATCGCCTTCTTACATGCCGTCGCCATATGCACACGATTTTTCACACATGGGGCATGCAGGTTAGGGTACATCTGGTAGTCATGATCAGAGGGCGTTGCTGATTACTGACATTGCTGATACGGATATCACCGATGTCGGCGATGATGTCTCCCACTATTTTGGCGATATTGATATGACAGATACGATCCTCGCGCAGGAGGGGGTCTTCCATGTGGTTGACGAGGGCCCTCGACCGATCGCGATATATGCGCGACGCTCTAGACGAGTTCGACAACCTCCTAGACGGGGCTGTGGTACTTAAGCTATGTAAATAAACTAATTGTTGTAAAGACTTTTGTGTTTAATGTATTAAATATGTTTCATCCATTGAGTTGTTTCTTGTATTGCTCAGATATTGTGATGGTTTCTGACTTATTGAAGCGTTATTAATTTGTTGCCTTGAACAGTTTAGTTATATGTAAACTAAGTGACTTAATTTAAAAGTAGTAAGATTTACAGCCTCTGAAGTTTGTTACCTTAGAGAACAAATAGTATGAAGGGTGAGGTTTACGTGCTAAGTCATTGGCACGATCAACTGCCACGAGTCCAAACTTGGGACCATACCCGTCGGCCCATTCCCAATTATCTGATGTTGTCCAGAACAAATAACCAAGCACGGGTACACCCTACAAACATGGACATTTATACATGCTTTAGTAGTGGCTGCATATATGGCCAATACCATTGGGCACACCATCCAGCCAACACTTCCAATTTATAAAAAATGTGGTGATTGAATTCAGCTGCAGAGCATTGGGAGGAGCCACAAGAGATTTTACTTGTCACAGGATATTTCAACATATCTACTTTCTTCAAAAAGAAGCCCGTTAGGCACATTGAGACTGATCCGGTGCATATCCCATCCAGCTTCTTCCAGCTGGTTGAGAAAGTCAGCAAATCCATCTTCCAAGTTCAGGATGCTCTCCTCCAGCCAAGAGAACACATGATCTGGCAATCTTTCTTGTCGCTCGTGAAGCCAATAGACCTGCCACAGGCTTCTCAAAATCGAGAGACCTGTAGCTCCCACCTAAACCACAATGCACCCAATCCAGTTAAGAGATGCTCCAGTCCTGGTTTAAAAAATATAAATCCATGATTATGACAATTGCCAATTGCCAGTAGTAAGCAACCTTGAATGTAATAAAAAACTCAAGCCCTCTTGATCCACTTTGGCTCACAAAGAGAACGTATTTTTCCTTCATGTACAACTTCAGTAGTTCCTTCACCTGTTCCAAGCAGTTGATTAAGACAGTGATTTTTTTTTTTAAAAAAAGAAGTTTGAAAACTAAGGGAGCAGCTGATAAATTTGCTGTAGAACGTAACTACCAAAGTTATTCAGGGTGTCAGTCAGCAATTTCTAGTCACATCATGTGGCGTGTTCATCTGACGTTAACTATGAGGACCTATCATTTTTCTTAATCTCATTTTCATGATTACCATTTCTTTGATTCTTAAGCAAAGATAATTGAAAATATTGGAGCGGCACCAGCTAGGTGCTCAGGAACATAAAGAAAGATGATCGGCAAAACTAGGAATGACGGTCAAGAAGAAAGAAAGCTTACACAGAAAAATAAGAAATTCATGACTAAAAAATGATTGCCCATATTTTAATCAAGAATGTTTTACCGCTCCTGGATGATTCTCTATAATCGTTTTAATAACATATTTGAGATATCTTAAAAAAAAAAAAAAAGAATGGAGGGCGAGATGAAATGCAAAACTATCTATTCATGTAAAAGGGTAAATTTGTTGATGTCAAAAGGCATTTCCTTATACTGTAGGATTCAGATCAAAAAATAATATCAAACCCAGAAGAATCATACCCTGTGGCAGGAGCCCTCCCTGCCAATCATTCTCTCCAATGATACACCAAAAATGACTCGGGGCTGCAAAAATCTTTCCCAATATAAAATGTTCTCTTCCTTATTGCAATCAACATAACCTAATATCAACAAAGCTAACTTTAGATTACTCGACGGCTATGAGAATGAGCACAAAATCACACAAGGCAGTAAAATCTGCACCAGGAACCGTACGGAGCACAACATGTGATTTCACAAGCATCCGAGCACGCTTGAGATTTATCTGCTAAGAAAACCAAAATGTATGTAGTTAAGCATGTGTAACAGATAAAAATCACTCAAAAAAGAAAGAACATATAAAATTGATATGAATTACAAATTATACATGTTATTAATGCATATCTCTCTCTCTCTCTCTCTCTCTTAAAGGTGTATGTATCTACATAAGAAAATGTGCATGACAAGACACTTAAATAGTTTTCTACCAAACTCAACTAAACTCTTTAAAAAAAATGGATATAGCTCAAACCAACCTGCACACTATCAATTGAACACACCTGACTAGAGATACCAAGGCAACTAAATAACAGATCAATCTAGGTTCACTTAAATTTATATATACAATGGTTTATGGGTCTGATAAGCTTTCTTCCTTTAGCAACATAAATAAATGAATAAATAAATAATTTATAAGATAGGTTGACCCAACAAAGAACTGAAAGTAAAACTGCCGATTTTTTTTAAATGATGAGCTCTGACAAGCAGCAGCTCTAGTAAAGATTTTCGGAACAGTATAAGGAAAGGTTCTTCACAATGACAACTAAAAAACATATTATTTACTCTTATCAAGAATATTTGAATCCCGCCTGATTCTTCCAATCACCCACGGAAAAGTAGTGTTACTAAAAATATTTTGAGTCCTGCCTAATTCTGCCAAGCACCCATGAAGAAAGTGTTTTGGTGGGATCATTGCAACTTGTCACCCAACTCATTAGTGTATTTCAGGCATAATATAGTGGAACTTTATAAGTGCACTTCAGGAATACAATGGCTGTAATAAATTAAGTTAGTAATTAATGGGTCTTCTAGAAACCTAGAATCATATTTTGGGTAGAATAAAATGATACTTTATAAGATAAAGGTATTTTAGGCCATTCAAAGTTTTCACACAAGACTTCTATGTAGCAGTAAAGAGATTTATCAAATGATTAAAAAAGTTCAGAAAATAATATCGTAATAAAAGTCAGCTTTCATGGCATAACAAGCAAAGTTAGAATTAGAAAGGACTAACATACTATTTTAGCACAAAAATTCACTACTGCATAACAACCCATTGGCAAATACAAACTGCCACAGGAACCATATCAATGCGTGTTGCATTCAAAATATAACAGGATTCCAATGTTCCAAGCAAGGTTTAAAGTAGTGACCATGCTATCAATATGAGGCATATCGTATCAACTCAGAATGGTACAAGCACTTGATAAGTGCTTGTGCCAACACATGTTATGGGTGCTGCACCGAATCCAGTAGTGGTGTGCCATGTGTCAATATACTGTAGTAATCTACTGATTTTCTGTAGTCTCAGGCAAGATCCACCTAACAATTTGAAACAAAATTACAGAATCCAATGACTAAAGCAAATTAACTTATATAATTCTTCTATTTAATAGCACTTAAACATTACTTTTAATGATTCAATTATGTTATCCTACCAATCATATGACTTGAAGGCAGCATATTCACATGCATGCAATAGAAATTTACCTAATTAACTTAAGTGAAAGAGATTTAGCTTTAAGGAACAGAGAAAAATCATATAATACACCTACCAGTGAACAAAAATCAGCCTGTTCCCTCAACTCTTGGCAGCATTTTAATTGACTAAACTTCAAGGAACATAGCATAGGGTCATAACCAAGAAAAAAAATCAAGAAAAAAGAAAAAAGAAAAAAGCATGTCAGATCAGAAACCCACAAAACATAAGTTAGTCTCTAATAAAATAAGCATAGCATATCATACTGAAAAGAAATATCTTGTACTGAATATCACAGCATAGCATAACAAATAGAAAAGAGTAGCCCAGACTCTGCTGTATATATAAGCCGATGGAGCAAAACACCTGTAATGTAGCCCAGACTCTCTCTATCTGAGACTCTCACTCAAACAATAACAAACATATCCTGAAAAAGTAGAAGAAAAATCAAGCAATTCAAGACACTAAACCTTGAGTGCAGATAGCCTAAATGAAGACTGTTAAAACCCACAAATTCTTGCTCTCATTTATTACAATCAATCATGCAGAAGTTGTTTCATACATAAAATATAGATAGTACAATTTAGGATCCCGAAGGTCCAACATTTACATTAGGACAACGGCGTCGAGAATGACCCGTTTGCTTACAAATACTACAACGATTTTTACTTCTTGGCTGCACCTCATCCATTTCATTATGAATGCGTGATGACTTAGGCTTACCTTTTTTTTTCGGTCTGAGGCGATTGTGATCAGGAATGCATGTGAATGTGTCCATCCAGTAGTCTTCATGGGGTAACGGATTAAACTCACCTCCCCATGCATTTATATAAGAGCTAGTTGTGTATACTTCATCAACAAGATGGGTTGTATCCATGGCAATTTTGTGGCACACGGCTAAGACATGTGAACATGGATACTTATAAATTGTCAACTTTTCACAAGAACAATTTCTGTCTACAAGTGATACATTCTGAACGTTGCCTCCACCCCTAAGAGCTTCACTTGACCTTCTTGTAACGACTTCATAGGTGGCTCTCTGCATGTTGTATCTAAACACTCTGTGCTCATTAGCTTTAGCTTGACTTTCAACAAGCTTAATTGTCACATGAGGAGTGAAAAAAGTATTTCGATTATCCTGCACATATCTCATGGCTTCCGCGCATCTCGTATTGAAATACTTAACAAGACGGTAAAATGTCATCTGAACACAGGCCGTTATCGGCACATTTCTAGCTCCCTTCAGTACACTATTAAAAACTTCTGAGAGATTTGTTGTTAAAATACCATAGCGGAAGCCCCCATCATGTGCCAATGTCCACTTCTCTGGCTCCAACTCCGATAGCCAAGTACAAGCCTCTGCATTAACTGTCTTGATCCGTTCCATGATAAAGTTAAACTTTCGAAGCTGATGTTCGCTCCCTGCTTTCCATACAGCTCTTTTTAATTGAATATTAGAGAATTTTGAGTTGAAATTACTGCACACATGTCTCAAGCAGTAGCGATGATAAGCTAGAGGTGGAGCCCATCCATTACTGTCATCTGCTATGGCACTTAGTATACCTGGATGTCGGTCTGAAATAAGACAAATGCCATTTCTGTCTTTCACAACATGCCTCCTGAGATTCCACAAAAACCAACTCCAGCTAGCAGTGCACTCTTCATCCACAATTGCGTAGGCTAGTGGAAATATCCTGTTGTCAGCATCAATGCTTGTTGCAATGAGCATCTTCCCCTTGTACTTTTCATAAAGATGTGTTCCATCAATAGAAATGACTGGGCAACAATACCGAAACTCCTCGATGGATGGATGAAATGCCCAGAAAACATAATTCAGGACACGCACATTAGATGTCCCTGCATTGTAGAAATCCCAACAGACCACCGTTCCAGGGTTTACATTCTGAAGTGCAAGCATTTATTTAGGTAACTTAGCATATGAGGGTTCCCATTCACCAAATACATCAATCAATGCCTTCTGCTTTCCACGCCATGCTTTGGAGTATGACACAGTAAATGAAATTGTTCTGCCATAGCTGCAATAATGGCTTCAATATTCACATTGGGTCTTTCTCCACAATATGTCGAACCGCATGACTGATAACTCGTGAACTTATGTGTTTGTGATCCCGAGTTACATGACTGAATAAACAAGAGTGTGGCCCCTCGTACCTTGTGATCTCAAAAAATCCATGCTTCTTCAACTTTGTAGCACGCAACCTCCAATGACAACTCTGTGCAGAACTTGAAGATGCACATTTCACAGACCAGAATGCTTTCTTTGACTCCACAACATTATATGTGCGATGCTTCTTGATGTGATAAATTTCACATGCTTTTTTCAGTTCATCTTTGCTAGTAAACAACAATCCTGTAGCAAACTCAGTCATTGATGAATCCCAAAATTGAGAATTAAAGGGTAATTGTCTTTGAGTGCTAACACAACCACCATCCTGCAAATTCAAGTCATGATAAAACTCCGATATTTGACTATGTGCAAAGACTTGACTAGGAACAATTTCTGGATGAGTAGATATAGGAATAGAACTACAGCCAGTTTCATGAACTACATCATCTTCATGTGAGTCTTCATCCTCATCTCGCTCTTCGTCAGAGTCATCATGTTCAGACCAATAGTCATTATCTGCACTGTCGTCTGACTCAAGTCCCCGACTATCAACACTCTGATTGTTTGCCACATCAACACTCTGCACTACTGGCATAACTCCTTCCATCATTGAGAAATCCACTGGAGTTCTGATCTGCTGCTGGGCAATAGGAGAACTATCCTGAATATCCTCTGTATGATCAACATTGTATGGAGCTGGAGCATCTTCTTTGAAAACATATAATTCAACATAGCGATAATCTGAAAATTTGGAAGGAAATGTCAACATTTCCTCCACATCGTCATCCTCCTCGATTGGATGAAGCACATATTTCTGATGCAATGTTGGAGATCTCCACATCAATCTCAAAATATATTGCTGCACTGAAATTTTAAGCACACTATAAACCCGCTCGATCAACTCAACATAACGGGTTCCCATGCTCAATCTAAAACTTTTACGAGGAGGTTTATTATATTGTATTCCATCTAAGCCATGTTCAATTGATCCATCACAATAAAGCAGCAATCGAACAGTATCGGTGCTCATCTAAAAAATAACATTCAAAATAAATCTAGCATCAATACATAAATTGTATCATCAAGCATAGACTGAAATAAATATAAATTTTTTACTGATTAACCGCAAACAAACTAATAATGGAATATGCATGTATTTCATAAGCATTTAATATTTAAATAATAGATGCGTACCTTGTTAAATATTCGATATTAACCTATTTATTTTCTGTGTGTTTGTTGTATGGTAAAAATGAGACTATATCAGACACTTGACATCCAAAGCATTTATTTTTTTAAGTATTATTATTAAAATAAGATATATTGGCATATCAAGTTGTCAACGTTGCTTATCATGATAAATCATATTCATTGAATTTTTTTTACTCATCAAACAATGTAATTTTTTCACAAGAAGCTAACTAACCTTTACTTATTTCTATCGATACATAAATTCTTTTATTTTTTAGTTTTTTTGTCATGATTAATCGATGTAATTAAACTAAAAATATCATTGTTTCAGTTATCAATTTCTTTATTATAAAAATGAATGTGAAGCTGTTAGTAACAAAGCATATTTAAATTTTTATAATTAAATTAAAAAAAAATTACCTTGGGAGACGGGGGTCCGACTGCTCGGGTGCGCGAGAGAGAGAGGGAGCCGGGGGGTTGCGGGGGGGTGGGTGCACGCTCGGGAGGGGACGGGGGGAGGAGATCGGGAGGGCGGGGGACCGGGGCCGGGAGGGGGGACCGGGGGCCGGGAGAGAAGGGGGGTGCACGGGAGGGAAGAAAGAAAAATGGGGGCTCGAGAAGGGCGGGGGGGGGGGGGGGGGGTGCACGGAGGGAAGAAAGAGGGAGTGAGGGCTCGGGAAGGGGGGGGTGCTCGTGAGGGAAAAACGAGTGGGGGCTTGGGAAGGCCATGAGGGGGGGTTGCACGGGAGGGAAGAAAGAGGGAGTGGGGGCTCGGGAAGCGGGGGGGGGGCTCGTGAGGGAAGGGCGTGAGGGGGGTGCACGGGAGGGAAGAGGGAGCGGGGGCACGGCCGGGGAGGGGTTTATCGAGAAAACACCTCTCCTGAAAAAACGCCACTCTAAGTGAAAAACGCCACTCACAGTGGCGTTTTTTAAACGGAACCAGCCCATCCACGCTGGCGCTGACGGGGCATTTTTTTTTCTAAAAAAACGCCATTTGAAATGGTGTTTTTCACTTTAACACCATTCTTGCAAAAAGTTTCGTTCCCACCCTGAATTTGTTAAAAAAAAATAATTAAACTCTAATTATAAAAACAGCTCCCCAAAACTCTCTGCTACCTTGGGGTTTTTTTTTTTGAGGATTAGGATAATAAAAGTTGCTTTCCAATCCCTTAGCATATGAGTAGATACAAAGAAGTCCCTTGCTACCGAAATATCAACTATAACAATGGGCTAAAATGATTGTTTTCTTAATAATAATAAAAAAAAAAAGGCTAAAAACCCATCTAGCTTTTGGGCCTTACTGGCATACCAAAAAGTGCTCCTTCAATTTCTCTTTATGTTGCTTTATATAAGAGTAACATATCCTATAGGTAGCTGACCCCAGTTGGCATTGGAGGGAGAGCAATTAGGGATCTCGGGAATTTGCAGGCACCACTAGCTTTGGAACTGTTATTGTATTACGACTCTGATATTTATTTCCGACTCCTTGGTGCATCCATCGGCCAACTGTTGTTTTATGAGAGAAAGCCGACTGGAGTCTCTTTCTCTTAGTTATGTTATCTTAGATTTTTGTTTCCATAATATTTCTTATATTCTAAGGGTTTTATCATACTCTTTAATTGTATGGATAACAGTATCTTAAAAGATAAAAGAGTATCTTGAATCAACTCATATTGGTGTCCTGGACATCTCGGATGAGCCAAATCTGCGACCATGACCATACCCTTCATCCACAACTTGGTACCCACCTCACTCTTTTCTGCACCCATCTCACCCTGTTCAGACCCTAGTTTAGTTTAAGCCCTAGGAATATCGAGTAGCTATTTGTAATTTTTTACAAAAAATTTAAATCAATAAATAATTTATTATATATATATATATATATATATATATATATATATATATATATATATATATATATATATATTTTAAATAATTTTTAATACAAATACAGTTGGATTAATGATTTGAATCTTCATTTATCTCTATGCAAGTTTAATAGCCATATTTCAACCCTTATCTAGCTGATCGGATGCAATTTAGACAATAAATTTCGTTCTCATTCTTTATAATTATACCATTTATTTTAATTTTTATTATCAAAATTCGCTCAAATTTAAATTTACATCCAAATAATATCTGATTTATATCAATAGTCTTACAGAAAAATATGAATGTAATTAGAGTTGTGTCTGCATCTATTTATAACATATATTGATGCTAATTTTTGTTTTTTTGATACTCATTTAATACTTGTATCCTTATTTATATTCCCTGAAAAATATGGATACCAATATCCGGTTCAAACTGTCTTGAAAGTACGAAAACCGCAACAATTATCCCTTTAAAAAACACTAAATCAGTTCAGCGAACGCTTGTTTGCCGCTTCCCATGCTTCTCAGCATTGTACATGCTCTTGAGAGCACCATTCAAGACACCAACTCTCGCCATCCTTACCCAGCCTGCAAAGAACAGCACAAGCTCTATATCAGGCACACAGAAGGAACATAACAGTTCATTTTCCCTTATCAATAGCCTTATTGGCATTAACCTCTGGGCATGGACAGTGATGCAAACAAGAGGTTCAGGTGAAACTCCCAAGGAACAGCAGACTGGCTAAATGCTCGAATGACCATGCAACATAATATGACAACCAAAATTGGCTTTGCTATCATTATAAAATCACTGTTAGAACAAGCTGAGCGGCTGCCATGTTGTGGTGTGTCTAAAAAGATTCTGTTTATCTGCTAAATATCATTTACATGATAAAGAAAGGCAAAGATCACCTACTACACCATCTCCTTTATTTAGAAGAAAAAGAGTGACAAGATACATAATATATAATTCAATTTAACTTAACTGAACTAAATCATAATCCCCAATTAATTGAGGTTAGTTACATCAATCCTTTCTTCCATTCTACTCGATTTACAATCATACCTTTTTTAATGAAGCTTACAGTTGCTAGTTCAACCATATGAAGCTTGGAACACCAATCAAAACTATCCGGCAAAATTTGTAATGCTACATCCATTACAAGTTTATAAGTGTTCACAGAAGCACAAAACGTCAAGCCATCTTCAGAATAAATGAAAAGGGGGTGCTTGCTGGTTCCCAAAGTTGCATCCGATGTAGGATGTAGCACTTTTCTATCAGTCTGGATGTGTCAGGGCCCTAATTGTCAGGCCTAAGCGCTGTGAGATGCTATCCCATAACAAAAAAAAAAAAGAAAGAAAGAAAGAAAGAAAGAATCTAAAGTGGACCTTGCTCTAGAGTTTCTAGCAGTGCTCAAATGGAAATCATCTTTGAGATGTAGTTCTAGAAGTAATTATTGATGATAATCACACCGAAAAGCACTCTAACAAATATAAAATTAACTTTAATCTAACAATACAAGAGGAGAAAAGGATTATCATGCCTATTCAATTAGTGAAGATGACGATTATTTTTTTGGTGTTCTTTAGAAGTTGCATGAATAGTATAAGAAAATCAGAACATATACATGGCAATTGTGCAGCATAACTGTCTTGTCTTTTCAAAGAATTATGTTCAATTCACTTAAATTACTTAAGCAACTATAAAACAGTCAATCAATTCATTACAAGCTTCTTTTCTTTCTCTCCTCTCATTGAGTCTTCCAACATTGTCCAGCATATGGTACAGTGTCACAAAAGCACATAGCTGGATGAATCAAAGTATGGACAGTCCTAATTTAAAATACAAAGCAAATAGAATTTCTTTTACCACAAAGCCCTCCAACCCATTCTTGCACATACATAAGGTCTGATTACATTCTAGTTTCAAGAATTCTGAAGATGACAATTATGCTGGATTTTAATTCTAATTTTTGTGTAGCCATGATTCTGCAAAGGATCAGCTCCTCACATTTCATGCCATCTTGTCTCATGTGATTTCACTAATGCATAGTATCCATGAAAAAGGGTTAAGGCATGACCTAAAGATAAATAAACCTCTAGAAAGAATGGCTGAGTACTCTTCATTTTTTCAAAAATTTGATTGATGACAGCTTGAAAATGAGGATTCAAAAAATACAAAATGAGTATATAAATTTTTTTCATAAACCAGGCTTTAGTAAAAATCACAAGCAACCAATCCCATGAATCCATCTACATGATCATACAAAAATGGTTAGCATGCCAGTATCTACTAGTTTTCTACTCATATATATCTATTGACTTGTAGATAATTAGTAATGTTTATGGTACGTAAGGATCAATCCTACGAGATAAGATCTACGATCGCAAGTTGATCAACTATCTTTTCACCTGAAACTCTTCATCCTTGGGCGTGCAAAGCATGTGCTAAAACTCTATGCTCGAGACTTGACATTCTGTTCTCATGAAGTAAGTGAGATCAAAAACTCATATGACGAGCACTCCAAGACCATTGGTAATGCGTGTTGAAAAATTTCCTAAGCTTGCCTAATCCTTCACTCAAGGTTTTCTCTCAATTGATAATGCATGTAATCATTCCATCAATTTGACCTAATCAACCTAAACTAAAACTAAATATGAATCCTAAATGCATAATTGATCGAAAATATCTTGTAAAAGCCAAAAAGCCCATGAATGCTTTCTTTTCAAACGTACAAAATAATAGTACCATGGCTAAGAATTGAAAATTTAAAACAAATAAAGATCAAATTAATGAAAATAGATGAAACGAGAAGCAAAGATTGTTATGTTCTATTAAAAAGAAAACCTTCAAAAAGATCGGATGTCGAATCTCTGGGCTACTGGTACGAGAACCCTAGGATCCACGTTAGAGGAAGGTGGATCTAACCTTTGGGCAAGAGTGGAGATGATGGCGAAGGACAACGGCAACGCGCAGTAGTGGAAGATGGAGAGAGGAGAGGCAGCGATGGTTCAGAAAGGGTCGTGGTGGGAAGCATCACTTGATGTATTACTCTAATTTTATCCATGTTAAAGCCGGCATCACATTTTGCTGATTTCAGCTGCGGCGGTGGAGATGCAACTTTGTTCCTTTTTTTATTTTTGTTAAAAAAAAATTAAAATAAGTTTTCATGAATGATGACAAATTGGGGGAAAAAATAAAAACAATCTATGAGAAGAAA